>JAKSZT010000049.1:4255525-4275263 GCA_026826555.1 Tolypeutes matacus | reverse complement strand
CTCCAGCGTCAAGCCCCTGGCTCTGTCCCCAGGTCCCTACCTCTCTTTTCCCTCCCCCTCCCCATTCCTTCGAATCAGAGAAGATGGGTGTTTTCTTTGTTTTACTGATTCCTTCCAGACTAGTGCTTTTCAAGTTGCAGGTTGTGGCTAATTAGTAGGTTGAGAAATGCACTCCATGGACTGAAACAAGCATTTTAAGAAAATGAAAGAGAATCCAATAGAAAACGCTCAAGTGCATTGCTCATGATGAGGTGAAATTTTGCCGTAGACTCCAGCATGTCCCGAATCACGTTTCTTTCTGCAGACCACGGGCTTTTTTTTTTTTTTTTTTAAACTCTACTGTTTTAGGCTGTATTAGGATTCTTTAGGGAAAAAGAACCAATGGGATCTTATGAGACATGACTGTTGGGGACGGGCAAGTCCAAATTCCAGAGGGCAGGGTGCAAGTCAGAAACTCACATGAAGATTTCGATGAGTTCCCCACGAGGAGCTGGCTGGCTGAAGTTGAGATGGAAATTCTTCCTTTTGACTGTTGAAATCTGTTTTAAGGCCTTCGACTGATTGGATGAGTCGTCTCTCCTTGCTGAGGCAATCTCTTCAGTAAATTGTAGATGTCATCAACCATAGATGCAATCAACTTACTGGTGATTTAAACCCACGAAATGTCCTCACAGTGGCAATCAAGCCAGTGCTTGCTTGACCACACGACTGGACACCATGCCCTGGCCAAGCTGACACACGAACGTGACCATCACACAGGCTATGCCTTCTTTCCGTCTACCAGGGCTCTATCAAGGTATCTCCCTAAACAAAGACAGTGTTTTGCTACATAGGCTTTCAAGAATCAAATGTGCTACTCCTAGAATTGTGCTGCACTCTTGATGCTGTTGAAAGAGGGTGGCATGCTGAGCTGTAAGAACTATTCCCAAAGAGAAGTTTCAAAAACCTTTATCAAAACAAACAAACAAACAAAACAAAACTAACACAACCTTTGCACAGCAGGACCAATATCTTCTATGTCACCTGTCTTAGTCAGCCAAAGGGGTGCTGATGCAAAATGCCAGAAATCAGCTGGCTTTTATAAAGGGTATTTATTGGGTAGAAGCCTACAGCTACCAGGCCATAAACCATGTTACTTCCCTCACCAACGTCTATGGCCACGTGCTGGAGCAAGACGGCTGCTGATGGCTGCGAGGGTTCAGCTTCCTGGGCTCCTCTCTTCCTGGGGCTTGCCTCTCTCCAGGCTTAGCCGCTCTGCTCGCTCCACAAGACCAGCTGTAGGCTATTAGGCAAACAGCTTGTTTTTCTTCCCGGGGCCTTCTCTCTGGGCCCACGACCAAGCTCCTCTGTGTGCTTACTTCCTGGGGCTCCAGCTCAAGATTCCAACATCAAAACTCCAGCATTAAAACTCCGACCCCCCTTCTCTGCAGTGTGGTCTGCGAGTCCCCACCTACCAAGGGGGTGAGGATGCAACGCCCTACTGACGTGGCCCAATCAAAGCCTTAATCACTATTTAATCAAGTAAAAGTAAAACCGCTGAATCCAATACGCTCTAATATACCCAGAGGAGAAGACCAGTTTACAAACATAGCCCAATATTACTTTTTGGAATTCATCAATAATATCAAGCTGCTACAACATCCTTCAGGTCAATAGTCTTCATTTGGATGTAGTGGTTGAGCTTGCCAGTCTGACCCGTTTGTGTCCGTATCACTCATCAGTTACTAAGCACTCTGAAGAGGAGTGAAGAGTCACTCCAAGGACCTCACAGAACTCACCCGACTCCCCGAGTCAGTCTTGCTTGCCTGGGCCGAAGTGGGTGTTGCCTGGTCAGCACCCCCAGGGCCAGGCTGCGGGAAGAAACGCGTGCGCTTGTGCTGCGTGGGAATGCTGGCGATGGGCAGTGAGGGGAAAGGACTCCAGTCTGACAACAACAGAAGGTGAGATAATATTTTTTTTCACTTTGTTTTCCTCTTTTGATCATAGACCAAGAAATTCCACTTAAAATGATGAGATCTGGGGATGGTGGTTCTTGTCTGTCATCAGTTCTTAGAAGACCAATTTACAAAATTTATAGCAAAACTAGAACTTTCCTTATACAAATTCACAAGAAAAATTATGAAAATAATTCATAAAGTACACACTGGTGTCGTGGAAAGACATCTTTGTTGATGAGAACCATAAAAAAAATATTTTTTTCTTTGCTGGGGAGACTAGATGATTGATTGGCCCTGGATGTTCCAGGGCAAGAAATAGACCTTCAGACTCAGAATGCTTTAAAATGGTTTTATGGCCAATCTACTGTTCTGATGCACAGAAAGAAAAACAACAACTGCTCTTTGTAGCTCTGTCCAGCGTGAGGGAGGGAGTACTTTGTCCGGCAGTGGGAAATTATTCCAGATGACACTCCTTTGGAAGAAGATTTCTAAACCATAAAGTATTTATAACCATTTGTAAAATATATTGATGGCCTGATAATGGCACTGCATTTATATTAAAGTCCACGATGCTAATGCAACTTGAGGAAGGAGATATTTGGCCAAGATGGATCGTAAAGTTTTAGAGCATATCCCCTCGTTGTATGTCTGTGGTTATTTTCAGTTCACTGACCAAAAGTCTTTAAGAACTTTGATTACAGTTACTTCCTATAACCAAGTCTGTTTATAGTAAAAGCTATTTTAATACATAACAATAAAGGTCTCTACTTTAGACAGATGATGTGGAGTTTCCAGTTCCAGCAGCAGCAGCAGCAGCAGCAAAGCTATCTTTCAATTACTAGAAGGCAAGGCAGCATTTATTCTTTTGTATTTTTCTTGAACGTGTACCATATGTCATTCTTCTTCCTTGGGGAAGTGGGTGTTTTTACTGAAGCACACTCCAGTTGTACATCATCCTCCTCACACTGAATTTTAATCCATCATTAGAAGTATTGGTTTCCACACTCGCTGAAATGTGAAACACCTTTGCTTCTTATGAAACAACAGGAAATTTTTAGATAAGCCAAAAAAAAAAAAAAAAAAATCATCCTTTTAAAAAAGGCTATGGATTAGCTATGCACAGAAATATCTAAAAGAACTAAAATTCCCCACAGATGAGACCTTCCTAGGGGAGCAAGCAGTAGAGGACATTTCTGGGGAAGAGGGGACACTGGCCAGGAAGGACAATATTTGCTCTGACTAGGAAAGAGCAACCAGACTTTCGACAAACATGTGTGGTGGTGGATTATATTTGAGTATAGAAAGCCCCAACCTCTCCAAGATGATCCTCTCCACCAAGATATTCTCCTGTTTCGGGATTTTTCTGAGTCAGCAGAAGTGGGGAGCAGGGTTTAAAAATGGAAAGTGATCTCTTGATCTCCCATTGTGGTCTCCTGACCTTGAATACTTGTGATTTCTCTGCCTCCTCATCTGTGTTCTCAGTTTTCAGTTGTAAGTGTCTTGTGCTCTTGAGCTTCCATGGGCTTTAAGTCTAGCGATTTCACCATCTCAAGGTCTTCCACATTTGAAGTCTCTGAGTCTTGTGGCGTTTGGTTCTAGGGCCCTCCTATGGACACTGTATTAGTCAACCAAAGGGGTGCTAATGTAAAATACCAAAAATGGGTTGGTCTTTATAAAGGGTATTTATCTGGGGTAGAAGTCTACAGATACCAAGCCATAAAGCATTAAATTTCTTCTCTCACCACAGTCCATTGCCATGAGCTAGAGCAAGACAGCTGCCAGCGTTTGCCAGGGTTCAGACTTCTGGGGTTCCTCTCTTCCCAGGGCTGCGTTTCTCTCCGGGCTTAGCTCCTGTTTCCTCCACAGGGTCAGCTGTAGACTATCAGGCGAACGGCTTGCTTCTCTTCTCCTGGGGCCTTCTTTCCAACATCAAAACTGCTTCTCAAAAGACTGCTTCAACTCTGTTCTTTGCCTTGCCTTTTATATTCGATTCCCCACCCACCAAGGGGCGGGGCTCAGTGCCCTAATCATAATCTAATCATGCCCAGATTAACAGATCAGTTTACAAGCAGGATCCAATTATATTTTTGGGATTCATAATTACATCAAATTTGCCAACTGTTACAGACACCAATCTGAGCTCGCCTTCCAAGTGTTTTAAGTCAGAGGTGAGCTGATTCCAACAAACGCTGCAGCCAGCTCCCCAGACAATTCGGTGTGTGATAAGATAAAAGATATCAGACTTGCAATGATGCAGAACGTTGGGGGATACTCTACAAACAGAGAAGTTTCCTTAAACTTTTGTTGCTCATACTCAGAGGACCTGCTGGTGGGAGTAAAGCCACACCTAAGCCCCAAACTCCAGTCTTCTCGTAGACATAGAGTCTGACATAGAATAAAACCTGGAGGCATGTGAAGAAGTGAAGGAATGGGGCCAGAGCCAGAGGGCAGTCAATGGATAGTAGCAGACTAAGATGATTCAGGGATTGGAATTAGCAGTCAAGGAATTTAAAATAACTATGACAAGTATGTCAAAAATCTATAAAATTGATATCTAAAAAAACCAATGTAACCTAAGGGACTGTAGTTAATGATTCAATTATAATAATATTATTTCAGTTGTAACAAAGGGACCACACTAATGCAAGGTGTTAATAATGCAGGGGGTGGGGAGAAGATATATAGGATTCTGTATTTTCTGCATGATTTTTCTGTAAACCTGAAACTTCTATAATAAAAATTTACATTTAAAAAATAAATCTATAGGGAAGGAAATGTAACTAGTGAAGAGATTTAGGAGAGATTTGGATATTATAAAAAAGAAGTGAATGGAAATCCTAGAATTGAAGTAAAATAAAAGGCATTTAAAAATTTTACTAGATAGATTTAACAGCAAATTGTAGACAATAGAAAAAAACTATAAGTGAATTTGTAAACAGGTCATTGAAAATTATCCAAAGAGAAGTACCTACAGAAAAAAAAAAGATTGAAAAAGATGAAAAGATGGTGACCTCTGGGAAAGTCTAAAGCATTCAAGCACATATGTAATTAGAGTTTTCTGCAAGGAGTGGCGAAATATTCAAATATTCAAAATATTTGAAGAAATATTCGCTGAAAAATTTCCAGATTTGCTAAAAAATAGCAATCCAATGATCCAGTAAGCTGAGTGTACTTCAAGAAGGAGAAAAACAATGAGAAACATACCTAGACACAGCAGCAGACCTAAACAGACTTGGAATCATACCTACACTTCAGAAGTAATCTATGGAAAACCAAAGGCCCAATAAAAATTGTAAAAGCAGCCCAAGTAAAAGACACATGAAGAATGATGGCTGACCTTTTGCCATAAACAATGGTGGTCAGAAGGCAATGAAGGAAAAAAAAAATCAACCTAGAATTCTCTACCCAGAGAAAACATTGTTTGAAAATGAAAGCATAATTAGGACATTTCTTAAACAAATGAAAACTGAAAGAATTTTCAGCCAGTAGCCCCATAGCATAAGAACTGCTAAAGGGTAAAGAAAAAGGACCCCAGATGTGAGCTAGGTCCGCAGAAAAGAGTAGAGAGCACAAGAAAGGGTAAATATGTGGGTAAATATACAAGTTATTTTCTAGAAGAAGATGGCTTTAATATCTATTTTGAAGACTATTTATCATTTAAAGCAGAAAATACTATTTAAATTAAAATAATGATAGGGTCTAACATATGAAGCAGTACTATATATGGTGAGAGCCAAAAGACAGGAGGGTAGGAAGTGGGACTTTAATGTGGTAACGTTCTTACATTGTTGATGAATTACTATAATATTATTTGAAGATCAAATATTATTTGATAAGTTTAATTTGTATGTTTTAATCTCTAGAGTAGCCACTAAAAGTATAACACAAAGAAGGATTGCTAAAAGATCAAACAAAGAAATAAAATGGGATGCTAAAAAGAAATTGATTCATCAAAAAAAAGGAAGGAAAGGAGAAATTGAGGAACAAAGAATAGATGGGATAAATAGGAAACAAATATCAAGATTGAAGACTTAAACCCACATATATCAAACATTATATTAACCATCAACATACTTGACCCTCATGGCAGTGTGATGAGGGTGATGTGTTTGGGGACAGGGAGGGGTGGGAGTGGGGAGCAGGGGGAATTATGTGAGCAGGGTAGCCTTGGAGAAGCTGGGGGACAGCTTGGTGATTGGGACCTGAGGAGCAAGGGTCAAAAGACAAAGAAGAAGTCAAGAGCTTGCTTGAATACAGGGTATTGGATTAGTTAAGTAAACATATTGAAGTTGATGGGTACCAGTTTTCTTACTACTAGAGAAGGGAGGAACAAATATAAAAAGGGTAATAAACCCAGTGACATTGGATTGAAATTGGAGGTGTTAGGGTGAACTTGTGATTTTTAATAGATAAATAGATATAGAAATAAACATAGATGTGTGTGTAAGAGAGACACTCTAGTAGGATAAAAATGCCTACCTCCAAGATCTTAGTTTCTAAATTCCATTTTTTGCTAAAAGTAACAAGAGTTCTTTAGATAGATAAACAAACCCTACAATAATAATAAAAGAAAAATAACCCAATTATTTTGAGGAGATGTGGCTTGAGTGGTTGAACGCCTGCTTCCCACATGGGAGGTCCTGGGTTCTGTTTCTGGTGCCTCCTGAAAAACAAAACAACAAACAAACGAATGAAAAAATCAACTCAGGGGAGCTGATGTGGCTCAGTGATTGAGCACCAGCTTCCCACATACAAGATCCCAGGTTCAATCCCTGGCCCCTGATACTGAAAAAACAAAACAAAACAGGAAACAGGTGCTGGAAAAACAGGACATCCACATGCAAAATAAATAAATAAATAAAAATAATCCAGACATAGAACTTACACCTTTCACAAAAATGAACTCAGAATGGACTGTAGAGCTAAATGTAAAGCTCAAAACTATATATCTTCTAGAAGATAACATAGGAAAGAATCTAGGTGACTTTGGGTTTGGTGATGACTTTTCAGATGACAAAACCAAAAGAATGGTCCATGAAAGAAAAAGTTGAAAAGGTGGACTTCATTAAAATTAAAAATTTCTGCTCTGTAAATAACACTGCTGAGAGAATAAGGAAGACAAGCCACAGAAAGAACTTTATCCTAAATATACCCAAACTCTTAAAACTCAACATTACAAAAACAAATAAACCAATTAAAAAGTGGGCAAAAGATCTGAACAGATACCTCACCAAAGAAGATATACAGAAAGCAAGTGAGAGCATGAGAAGATGCACATCATATGTCATTAGGGAACTACAGCGCACTGACTGGGAACATGCGTGTCGGGTGGCCTTTGGCATCCACTGGGCACGTAGAGGCTGAGGATGCGACTCGAGACCAGCCAGCATGGTGTGTTTGTCTTCAGCAATGGGTGCAGAGTTAGATTTACGCAGGGTGGGGGCTCTGCTGGGGAAGTGCCCTGGAGGGGGAGAGAGGTGAAGGGGCTGAGGGCACTTCCAAGGAAGAGATTGCTTTTGGGGCTGACCTGCTGGGGTTGAGGGGCTCTGAAGTTGGAGAATGAGAGGGAGCTAAAATGGGGGAAAGTGGGGTCAGAGGGTGAGAGCTTCGAGTCCAGGTATGGAAGCCTTGGTTGCTGGAAATGCTGGCATCTGGGGGAGACTATGGCAGGAATGGGGAGGCCGGAAGGGGTGCAGCTGTCAGCGAGCGCCGCCATGCAGGTCACATTGGAGGCAGACCGGATGCGGGCGGCGACCCCACGTCCACAGACGGGCCGAGCAGATGAACGTCTTCCTGGTGCCTGCTGGTTCTTGAACAGTCCTCCCCTGGGCTCCTTCCTCCCCGCTGCCTGGGGGGCTCCTCTCTGCCCACACTAGTGTCGCTGCCTCCCTCAGCTCTCTTGGGGATCTGCTCAAATTTCATTTTCTCAGTAGAATCTTTTCTGACCACTTAAGTCCACACCAGCCCCCTCCATCTGCACTAGCATGTTATTTCCCCAGGAGTTATCATCATCTAACAGACTGTGTATTTTGCTCATTTATTTTGTTTGTCCCCCCCTTACTGGGCTGGAAGCTCCAGAGCAGCAGAACGAAATTCTTCCGGTTTACTGAGGAATCCCTGACACCCATGACAGCACCTGACACACGTGTTGATGTTCCCACGACATGAGCATCCAGGCTTGCAGGTGGCAGAGAGGACAGAGGGACAAAAGTCTGGAAGCAGCAACGATGACCAGGGTTCCCCCTCCCCCTCCAGCCTTTGGGTGTGGACGAGAGCACAGGGCTCCCAGGAGCTCCACTCCGCTCGGAAACGGGTTGCAAAAATGTGGCAGGTGGAGCTGAGGATGGCAGGGTTTCAGAAGATGGGGGAAGGGGTGGTTTATGCTGGAGAGAGCGGCCCAGGAGGCACTGGGCATTCCAGGGGAGTGACGTCAGCCTCAAGGAGCTCTCCCTCCCATCTTCCAGAGGCTTGGAGGGCTTGGGTTTGGAGGCCCAGCATATTCCCAGGATCACAAGGCTCCTGGAGCTCCCTACTGACGTGAATAATGTCATCAGGAAGACACGTGGAGAGTACACACCCCCAGCATCTAAAACACGCGGCCGATGCCCACTAAACATTTGTTGGCTGAATGAATGAATGAAGTCACACTAAAATCAAGCGGTTAATTCTGAATGGGGAAAAAATCTCAGTGATTCTTTAACTTTTAAGCAGTCATTAGTACGAGAGAGTGCTGGCTACCTCCATCGAGGAGATTCCTGAGAAATACAGGATGCAACCTTTTTGCTTGAACAACTTGCAGTTCAAATTAAGCACAATCCATGTTTATTGTTGTAGAACTCTGCACTGCTTTAGTGAAGTACAAAGAAGAAGCATACTATAAAGTAATGCCCTTCTCGATTTAACAGTAAAGATACTGAGCTGGAAAGGTGAGCTTCTTCGCATCCAGAAGCACAGGAGACAGAAACCGCCTTGTGGGTGATGAACAAGGAAGAGCTTCGCATTGTTCCAGTCGGTGATCCTGGGAGAGTCACTCCCTCCCCACAGCAGACTGGGTTCTTTCCTTAAAACGGGGCAGAGGAGTTCTGAGTTATTAGATGAGAGCGCTAAAGCATCGCCAAGTGCAGTTTTGGCCGGCCTTTAGAACGAGCGGGAGCTTGCTACAGGGTCAACGCAGGTGGAGCTCCTGCCCAGCCGTGCCCTGTCCCGGAGGCGCTGCGGGCTCAGGGAAGCCTGGACACCTTCCCAGAGCCCCCCAGTGATGACCTGTGCAGGGTTTCATGGAGGCACCTGTCCACCTCGTGGGGTTAAGTCTCTGCAGAGAAACAGACCAGCAGGATTGCTCTCAGGAGGTGGTTTCAAGGAACTGGCTCACACGGTCGTGGGGGCTGGCACGTCCGATTCTGGGGGAGGCCGCAGGCTGGAACTCAGAGCAGTTGACGGTGTGGTCCTTGGACCTCTTCCTTGCAGACCCTCAGTCCTTTGCTCTTAAGACCTCTGACGAGGTCCACCCACCTCGTGGAGGGTCATCTCCTTCGCTTTCAGGTCAACTGTAGATGCTAATATCACCTGTGAGATCATCCAGATGACCGGCTTGAGTAAACGCCTGACGCGCAGAAGTAACCATTGCAGGGGCAGGGGGAAAACATTTCTAATGGTGCATCCAAGCTGCTCGGTTGTTAACAACAAGACTGAAAGGTTCAGAAGGAGAAGAGAACGCCAATCTGGGGATCACCTGTGTACCGATTCAAAGTTATCTTGCCAAGTCATGCTCGGTGGCATAGGCAGAAGGAGGAGGCCATTCACCCTTGTCTGAAGCTCATTTTACCACGAGGGCTCTCTGTGCAGCTTCCCATTGAGGGCCTGGAGGCAACTATCTCAGGGCAGGTCTTGTTAAGAGCTAGCAGAGGCTCAGTCGCTCATCCCCAGGTGGTGGTTCTCGAAGTGTGTTCTTGGGGTTACTTGATGGGCCTTCCACAAGGCCCTCCCAGGAGCCCTGCTGGTAAGACCTATTTTCTTAATTGCATTGAGATATTTGCTTTCTTTTCCGTCTCTTCTTTCACAAGGGGAGGGCACATAATGATGACATCAAACAGACCAAATGCAGAAGCCACGTGGAGATCCTAGCTGGCTTCCACGAAGCTGCACATCAGAGAGATTTGCAAAGATGTCAAATGATTCCACCCTTCTCACTAAATTTTACTTTGGCTTTGGAATATTTATTTTTCATTAAAAAAATACAATGTTTATATTAACGTGGTAAATTTATTATTGCTTTTATAAATAAGTATTTTGAAAATTCTCCATTTTAATTTCTAATATTGTAACTATTGATGGACATCCCACATAAATTAGGGCACTTTGGGGATCCTCCATAATTTTTAAAAATGTTTTAAAAAACACATTGAGAAGTGCTGCCCCGTGACGATCTTGAAACTTTGACATCTATGGGAAGGTCTTTATCTGCCAAATTGTTCCTAAAACCCCTTCTCTCCCTCAGAGGGGTGGAAGTCAGCCCTGGGACCAGAAGGCACAGCGCTCTTTGCTTGGCCGATTTTCCCAGGTATATTCTTCCAATATACCTGCAGGCTGCAGTCTCTGGGCATACCTGGATCTGGGGTGGGTAGATGTATTAGTCAGCCAAAGGGGTGCTGATGCAAAGTACCAGAAATCTGTTGGCTTTTATAAAGGGTATTTATTTGGGGTAAAAGCTTACAGTTCCAAGGCCCTAAATTGATTTTATCAAGTAAACTTAATCAGAGGCTCCTCACCAAATCTAATACAATCAAAGGGTATCACACCCAGAGGAACATATCAGTTTACAAACTTAATCTTTCTCTTTTTAGGATTCATAAATAATCTCAAACTGCCACACTCCACCCTCTAAATCCCAAAAAGACATTACAATATTAAAAAAATCCTTAAATCTTTTCAGTTAGCACTGCTAAGTACAAAATCACATCAGTGTTATAGAAATACAGTTTGTCTTGGGGCAAAGTCCCCTCTGGCTGTAGAATTGTGAAATTTACAAAACAAGTTATCTGCTCCCAACACACAAAGGGACAGACATAGAATAGACATTTTTCGCATTACCATAAGGAGAATCCCGGAGGGATACATGAGTCACTGGTCCCCAACAGTTCTGAAAGCCTGCAGGGCATACATTGAAATACAGATTTCCAAGCCTGAGAGTCATTCTTAAGATGCTGTTTCTTTCCCAGGGCCCTCCTGGGGGCCCACCCTTTCCACGGGCTTGCTCAGTGGCCATTCTCTTGGTTCTGCCCTCATCAAGCATCTGGGTGGCAACCGAACTCCACACCCCACCCTCCAAGAACAATGGGGTGGTGGCCACCCTTTCCCTGATCTCTGGGGTACAGTCTCAACCCCCTTAGTGCAGTGAAGTGGCGGCAACCTTCTCCCTAATCTCTGGCATACAGGTCCAGTCTCCTCAGACAGTGAGGTGGTGACCGGGCTTTCCCTAATCCATGGGGAACAGGCCCACCCCTCAAGGAGCAATAGGGTGGCAACCTCACTCTCCCCAACCTATGAGGAATGTGCTCCACCCTCTCTGTAGCCTGGAGTGGCAAAACTCTCCCCGAACAAGAGGCTGGAACATCCCCCCGCTTCAACTGCCAGAGCAAACTCACCCTCTCTGTACACATGGGTGAATTCCAGACCTCAGCTTCCATGGTTTCCTCTTAAAGCCATTTTCCCTTCCCTCTCTCCCCTCATGTCCCTTTTAGTCCAGGGTGACAGTGGTTTTGTTCATAAAAATCTCGCAAAAAGCTTTGATTTAGCATGCAGGAAGCAGGGGTCCAAGCCATCAGAAAGTAAGACTTTCCACAAGTCTTTCCCAGATAACTACATTTTCAATCCTGACTTACAAGTTCCAGGTTTAGTTAATTCCTCAAATGGGGCACTATCATCTGGGGGCTTGATTTCCAGAGGTGTGGAATTTCTGGAAATCAGTTTCTGGTTTCTTTGTGCCCAGCAATTCAGTTCTCAGCTTATCTCTTTCATCTAGCATTTTGCTCCAAGCTGCAAGGAGAAGCCAAGCCACATTCTCTGAATTTACTTTGGAAAACTCTTCAGCTAAATGTCCAGGCTCACCGTTTTCAAATTCTGCCTTCCATAAAATACCAGGAGTCAATCTTGCTAAGTTCCCTGCAATTTTAAAACGTGGGTCACCTTCCTCCAGTTTCCAATAATAGTTTCATCATTTCCTTCTAAGGACTCAACGAAAGTCTCTTTAGTGTCCATATTCCTAACGGCAGTCTCTTTAAGGCAATCTAGGCCTTTTCCATCAGGCATCTCACAGTTTCTCCAAAAAAATACCCCTTGCCAATTTATGAAACCATTCCAGCATTTTTGGTAATTGCATCAGACTGTACCCCACTACCTGTACCAAATTCTGTATTAGTCAGCCAAAGGGGTGCTGATGCAAAGTACCAGAAATCTGTTGGCTTTTATAAAGGGTATTTATTTGGGGTAGAAGCTTACAGTCCCAAGGCCCTAAATTGATTTTATCAAGTAAACGTAACCAGAGGCCTCTCACCAAATCTAATACAATCAAAGAGCTTCATATCCAGAGGAACAGACCAGTTTACAAACATGATCCTTCTCTTTTGGGGATCCATAAATAATATCACAATGCCACAGTGGGCTCTCTGCTTGCATCTTGCCTCCCCACCAGGGTCCCACCAGCCTGCTGAAACCTTGGGTTCTTGCCAGACCCTGTGAGCTGATGGAGACTTTTCAGCCCTGGATAGAGGGAGAAGAGAAAAGGGTTGGGACAGAGCTACCTGGGGAGATGAAGGAAGCCCTGCCCCGTGGTCTTGGCTGCTGGGACCCACCTACCCTCCTCCAACCTTAGACACCATCCTGGAGTCTCCTGAGATCCTGACTGCCTCCAGCTTTGCCGATAGACCAAGAGGTATGTCTGCGCACGTGGCATTCAATCATCGTACACATTTGGTCTTTTTATAGCCCTTTAATATTTGCCAAATACTGCTCCCATTTGGACCCTATCTCTCTGGTCTAATCCCCTGTGTTATATCAGTTAAACACCCCTCACAGTTTCATTTGGAAGCCCTCTGCTGTTTAGTGTGACTTGCAGCTGGTGGAATAGCCCCAAGAAAAGTTGTGTTCAGAAAGGTCATTTCTTTTTAACTGTGATTTTTGTCCCCAGCATTTGCATATGAATATTTTCAAATATATAGTACAATTGAAAAAGATTCCAGTGAACACCTGTTTTCCAACAGCCTAGGTCCTTACCTGGTAGATTTTTTTCTGAATCATTTAAACCTTCAGAAGCAGAATATTAGGGTCAAAACACAGTCTTTGGAGACTTGGTGTGAAGGCGGTGTGTTTTGGCACCAGCATCCTTTCTTCCCAAGGTATGGAGCCAGCCTTAAAGGTTTGGGCACTAGCTAACCAAGTGAAGGCAAGAGGGGAAGCCATTGGATTTTCCGGAAGGGAAAAATAGGCTGACACTGTCAAACGTTTAGAAAATATATAGCTCTGAACTTTAGTTCTGCTGTAGGAATGAAGTTTCTAGTTTATAGGCAAAACCCAACAACTTAGCCCTGCTGGGACCCTTTCAAGTTATTTCCTCCTGCATTAGAATATTCGAAGACGTTCAGTCCATGAGGGCTCATCTTCTTTTAATATTCCAATTCCCTAAGGCTCCACTTGCAGTGATTTTTTTCTTGAAAGGACTCCCAGCATTTAAGTTTTGCTCTCCTTTTCTCCTAAGATATTCTATACACAAACTCAGGAGAAGAAAAGAGGGCGTCGAATGACATCTGTTTCAAATTTATTTTTCTTCATTTTGCAATTATATTTGGTCCCTTCTTACCTATCTTTTGAAGAAATTGTTAGTGTGTTTGGCCTTAGCTAGACTGGGTAAGACTTTATCCACAAAATTAAATTTCCCCATGAGCTGTCTTTTATAGGCTATAAATTCCAGTTTTATGGGTTCATTTTATAGTTTTCCTTGCCCTTGCATCAAAATTCTTGTCCTTTTTTAAAACTTAAAAAAAAAAAAAAGAGGTAAAATCTCAAAGAGAGAGTGGCCAAGAGTGACTGTCAGCTTCCCAAATTCTGCTTCTTAGTAATACAATCGGCCCTGTACCCTAAATCTTTTTTTTTTTTGCTCATTGCACTTTACGCCTCTACCTAGACTTTGGCTATTTGAGAGACTCCCAACAGTTTCCTTCATTTCATTGACATAATTTCAGTTGCCAGTGATCACTGATCACTGTGTCCCTGAATGTATTGTAGTTCTATCAATCTGGAATTTATTTTTATTATTCCATTTCCTAGAATGGTTTAAATGGAAGTAAGAAGTATTCATCCTTCAATAATTGTGACTTAGAAGATGTACCAGCAAGAAGATATTTTCCCATCTAAAGTACTGATTTCAAGATTCCATTCACATTAAAGTGAGCTTACCGAATAAAAGGCTGATTTCAATCTATCTCTTTCGTTAGGAAGCCTCATGTTTCCAAATAACCTAGACCTGGCAAACACTGAAACAGGAAAATCACAAGATATTCATTTAGGTGGTCTTGATAATAAGCCTAACTGAAAGCAAAAGCAAAAGAAACAGAATTGCCAAAAGACGAGGAAATCACAGTGGTTTTTAACTCTAAATTAAATATAAGATATATATTCAGTAGAGGTTACCTAAAAATAAGAAAGCTCTTTACCTTTATCTCTTGTTTTAAAAACAACAGCCAAACCGGCATGGGTCTGCCTTTCGATTCTTTCCTGGAGCTGAGATTCAATCCTGCATTGTTGGAGAAGCGATTAGCATCGGAGCACAGGATATGAGAATCTTCTGACCAGCTCAGCTCTCCAAGTAAGCCAACACTTGGTAATTTAATCATCTCTATCTGCCACATTATTGCTCATTTACAAGGCAGGGTATTTTATGTTATTATTTGATGCGAAATGAGCAGCACAAAGGAACAGCTAGGAGGTGGAAACCCACAGGACGTGAGTGAGGAGACCACGACCCGTTTCCATGCCAGTGTGGCGAGGGCTGCTTTGCCTCTTGGCTGGAAGTTCCTCGTCAGAGTGGCGTCACAAGTTTTAGCTGAAGTAGGCAGAGGGAGGGTGTGTTGAGAAGGTAGAGAGGGTCCCTCTCGAGTCAACAGTTGGGGAGATGGCAGAGTCATGGGCTCCCACAGTCAGCTAAAGATGGCAGCCTCTGGGAGCCTGGTTATCATGGGGTAGAGCGGCTTGGGTTATTGAGTTGAAAATTTTCCCTCTTGAACAAACACACGCCTTCTGTGCTATTTTCCAGATTTTTAAATATACAAACCTCGGAAAAGTAAGCCATTTTCCCCCATCATTTCAGACAACATGCTTCCAAGAAGAAAAGGTTACACCTGACAGGTAAGGCTGCCACTCTTGCGAGGTCCTGCTGAGGCTTCAGCTTCTGATGTTTCCAAGGAGAAGCTCTTGTGTTGCTTGGTGCCATCCTTTCTTATTTTGGCACCTGAGGGAAGAGGTTGCAGAAGACACAGTTCTTGGATGTGACAAAAACCACGGACCTGTAGCACGTGTCCATAAAGGCATCTCCATTTCCAAACGCTGACCTCAAACCACTTTTGTGAACCTGACAGCTGAGCTCTTTCCAGACAACACCTTTAGCTGAGCCGGCTGGGCGAACACCTGGGCATCTGGCCAAACGTGTTGTCCTGCATGATGAGCCCAAAGTGGGCCTCTGCTGTGACCAGGAACCTGGCATTCCGCTCCCAGGAGCGCCCCGAGCATTTGGATCTTGTGGCTGAGTGGGTGAGGGGGAAGGGGGAGGAGAGGTGAGGGGGTGGTCAGGGACCAGGAAGACCTCGTTTTGTCTGGTTTCTGAAGGGGCGGAGAACCTGCCGTCCTCTGTTCTCGGATGCCAAGGATGCCGTGGAGACTTCTCCGCGAAAGAGAACCTGGAGAATCTGCAGAGGGATGACTCGCTGGCAAGCAAAGAACCCTCGATCCTGAGTTCAGGCCCTTTCTCTCCCTCTCACAGATTGTTCCCTTAAGAGGTGGCCTGAGCTATTTAGGGGTTCCCCGAGGTGGCGTGCCCCCGGGAGTGCTGTGGGGGTGGAGGCCGAGGTGGGGGCTTTCGATGGCTGAGGTGGGAAGAGCAGGGCGCGGTCTCCCAGGGGGAGGGTCTCCCAGGGGGCGACCTCCGAGAGAGGACCTGGGGGAGGCGAGGACGGCGTGGCGGGGCCACACGTCGTGTCCCCCACGGTGGAGGAGCGACCGGGCCGCCCTGAGCGTTGCCTGGTGGCGGCCTGCTCCATGACAAAGCCCCCCGCCCTCAACTCTGGATATCCCTAGAGGGCCGGCCCCCCTCCCTCACCTGCACACAGTGGGGCCGCGCCTCACAGACCACCTGCACTCAAGCCTAAACTAAGGCTGCTTCCCAGGAAACTGTGAGAGTGGACTGGAGGACTGCCCTCCGTGAGCCGGCCCGTTCAGTGAGAGCTCAGCGAGCACCTGCTGCGTGCCAAGGGTTCTGTGACTCTGTGGCGCTGTGGCTGGCCATGTCAGAGGACGTGGAGTTTTCAGGCGTGGTGGTCCTGGACGTCCTCTCTGGACTGTTCGGGATCCCCGCTGCATGTAACCTTAGGATGCTGCTGGTAGCTGGGAGGTCAAAGCCGCACATAAGTGTGTTTTCATGACCCGTGGAGTGTCTTAAAAATATTTCAATATGTCTCTCAATGACTGGGTCCCGAAGAATTTCTCCAAATCTCCTCCCGTTCCCATTGCCCCTGGGCCAGAGGAGATTTGGGGTTTGTCTCTGGAGTCTGCCCTGCCCCTGTGAGTTGGTCCCCAAAGTGCCTGCTACTCTCCGCCTGAAGAAAACGGCGCCCGTCTCCCGACCTCCTCCACCCTGAGCAGGGCTGAGCTGCAGGTGCGCCCTGGCAAGGCGGAGGCCGTCACCAGCCTGACTGCTCGCTCGTGCCTTTTGCACTGAGGCCCAGCTGAGCTGGTGCCACGGGCAGGGAAGAAAGCTGTATGCCCCAAGGCCAAGACCCTGAGAGCCAGGGTGCTCTGAGGCGGAGCTGAGCCGAGGGGTCAGGCGCCCTGGCCTCACCACAGGGAGGGGGCAGTGTGCAGCCAGCACCTTCCCCCCCCGCCAAGACTCCCGGCCCAGCCCACCCACACGCTTACCAAGGCAGCGCCTGTACCCAGCACATCCAGCCCCCCCGGGGACGATGGAGCCACCTGCCACGAGGACGCCCCGTACCCTTTTTCCTTTCTCGCGTCAGCCTGCACCAAGCGTGGAATCCCTCTTCACCACAGAGCACGGCCGCCGGGGACGGGGAACGACCTGGAGGCCACAAGCCTGACGTCCAGGTGGCTCCCTGTCAAGGCTGCAGGGAAGACTGCTCTGTGCTCTCTCCCGGCTTCTGGGGGCCGCCGTGGCGTCCCCTCCGCTGTCACCGCATGGCCTTCTCCCCGCTATCTTGGTCCAGACTTCCTCACCAGCCACGCTGGGTGAACGCCCCACCAGCCCCGCTCTAACTCCCCGTGCCGTCTGCAGTGGCCGTTGCCACACGGGGCCACAGTCTGAGGGCCTGACTTGAGAGCATCTCTTTGGGGGACACAGTTCAACCCATGACCATCCTTTCCGTGCGAGGGTGTTTTGTTTTCTTTTTCACTTCGCCTGCTCCTTCCCCAACTCCCGACCTCACTCACCTGCCCTCGGAGTCTCCGTGCCGGCCGTCTGCACCCCGATATCCCCCAGCTCTGCTGGGGACGTGTCCTGGACTGGCTGGGGTACCTGGTGCAGGGCATCCTCTGCGGGGCTCTCAGGAAGGGGCTGCCTTCCCGGCCACAGCCTCAGTCTACCTGTTCTGGCAGTGGGTACATCGACTCCTTGCAGCACGCTCTGACTTGGGCTCCAGCCTCTCGTTCCTTCATGGTGGTGGGATCTAGAGGGCACCCACCCAATCGGAGTACCTCTTCTTCAGAGCACCCCTCCCCCCAAGGTTCCTCCCCCTTGTCCCCAGGGCTCCAGCCCCTGCCCCTGTTCTTGACAGGGCCTCCAAGAGCTCCTCTTGGCGAAATCCAAAGGCCCACCCCCAGTGCTTCTCTTTCTCCCGCCATCAGCAGTACCTGACGCACACAGCGGCCACCTCTGTCCTGAACAGGTCCTCCCCTGGCCCCGACCCCCACGCCCCCTGGTTTGCATCTACACCTGTGCCGATGCTCCTTAGCCCCTGGGGCTGGCTCCTTCTCCTTGCACACCTGAGTGCAGGGCCCAGGACTTGGTCCATGGGCCTCGTCTCTTCTCCCTAGCACCCACAGCCGTCCTCCCACCTCGATTTCCCCAGCCAGCCCCTCTCCCTGAACTCCAGGCTTCTCACTGTCCCCAGGGGTCTCTGCCCAGAAGCCTAAGCAGGACCTTCACGTGAACACGCTTCAGCCTAAACCCCAGACGCTCGCCAGCCCCCGATTGTTCCTCGACGTCGCCTGCATTTCGGATCATGGCAGAGCCCTCCCTGAATGTTGCTCTGGCCACAGACTGAGATGCATCCTTGGCCCGTCCCTTTGTCTTTCACCTTCCACACAGCTATTTACAGATCAAGTGTCTCTGCTGTTAAGACATCCACAGGATCCAGCCACGCCTCACCCCCTCGGCTGCCACCCATGCTGCCCAGCAGGCCTCTACTGTCCTTGGTAACTGACCTCCAGCTTCCACCTTTGCTTCGCCGCCGTTACAGACACGGTGTGCAGAGTGAACTCCTAGAGGCCTGAGTTAGATTACTAACTCCTGTTCCGAGCTCTCCACCAGCCTCCCACCTCGTCAGAATAAAAGCTGACATCCCTACCAGGTGCCCCATGTGATCTAGCACCCCTCCCACCCTTTCCCACTCAGCCCCTTCCTCAAATGCCTTAGGGCCTTTGCGTGTGTTTGTTCTGCTCCAGGAACCTGCACAGGTGCCCCTTGCTCCTTCCCATCTGACTACAATGCTCTTTGCAAGGCCTTCCCTTACTGCCTCTCATAAAATAGCACTTCCCTGCCAACCCCGCCGTTGCTTTATCTTTACCTCCTACCACAAGTGGGCACATTATACGTTCACTTGCATATTTTGCTGCGGGTCTTTCCTCACTAGAGTACAACCTCCTTGAGAAGGGGCCTTTCTCTCCTTTGTTCACAGCTTCAACTCCAGAACCACAGCCATGGCCCAAAGGACACGCTCAGTAAATAGTTGGCGAATCACCAATGAATGTAATTTCCATTTAACCAAAAGTTATTTATCTGAAAATTATTTGACCACAATTGTTTATCTTTGTTCGCAATCCTTGGGGTTATACATGCTTGAAATTAGGCAAGCGTCTTTATGTTATCTTTTCCAAGTCAATGTCAGCTCAGTGTTACTGGTTCAAACCTTCCAGAACAGACACATTGCCCCACCTCCCTATCAAACACAGTCTGACCCTTATTGACTTCTGTAAATTTCTTTATGTTTTTAAGGGTCTTCAAACCCTCCATGATGGTGCATTTGCAATTTCCATCTCTAGTGTTGTTAAGTCTGAAACAAGTAGTACTTTCCTTTGAAGAATGACAGATAATGTGCTCCAAGATCTGTTCATTAGATCATTTGATAATGTTTAAAGCTCTCTAAACATAATGGCTGGGACAAAGGGGCTGCCTGTGACCAAGGAGTCACCCTAAGAGCATAACGAGAGGGAAGGGCTGGGTTCCTGGAAGGATGGGGCCAGATGTGCCAAGCCGCTAAGGCCAGCAGACCAGAGAGGCCTCCAGCTCAGAGGCCCTGGTGAAG
>JAKSZT010000049.1:4208951-4255515 GCA_026826555.1 Tolypeutes matacus | reverse complement strand
GAGGCCCTGGTGAAGGCCAGCAGACCAGAGAGGCCTCCAGCTCAGAGCCCCTGGTGAAGACCAGCAGACCAGAGAGGCCTCCAGCGCAGAGGCCCTGGCAGAGGCAAAGCTGGCGCAAGCCCTGGGAAGGAAGTCGGTCTGCCCAGGGAGCAGTGCCAAAGGTTGGCAGGCACAGATGCATCCCCAGCAAATCGGAGCTGAGCCTGCCACTGGATGACAATGCAACGAAACCGGTAATTAGAGAGCAGAATGAGCAGGCAAAAATGTCTACTCCCAAGAGGAGAAAATTGCATCTTTTCCCCATTAGAAAGAGCTATTTAGGCATTATTATCTCCCGGGAATGGGTTTCCTGGAGCCTTGGGCCAAGGCTTTCCTTCGATTGGCCTCACAGGGTTAGGCTGTTGTCAGTCTCATTACTGGCCGTGGGTGGAAACATTTATTTTTGAAACACGTCGCCGTCGCCCTGGTTGAGGCGTTGATCGGCTGTCCAGGTCCCTGGGAACGAGCGCAGACGTTCTGCGAGAGAAGCCTGCAGGCACGTCCTAAGTTACAGAGAGGACGAGCCCGTCCTTCTTGTGGACTTCAAAGCGTGGCCCGGTTTGCGGAGTCACGGAGCGAAGCTTTGCATCGCCTCCTGTGAAGGTTCTTCTTACGTTCTTCTCCTCGAAAGCCCATGAAACAACGCAACGGCCTGGCTCCAGCCACCGCCTGGCGCTCGTTCCCTTCGTCCTCCCGGTGCCTTGCGCCGTCCCCTCGCCTGTCTCTGCTTTCCTTCTTCCCACTTGTCCCTCAGCCATTTGTAATCTGACTTCTGCTACCTCCGCTCCACGGAAATCTTTCTTCCCAAGGCGGCCAAGGACAAGCTGATTTTCAAGCACAATGGATAATGTTTTCTTATCTCCCTGAAACTCTTAGGTGCTTTTCTCCATGTCATTGGTCATTTCTTCTCCCCCAAGCCCTGTCCTTGTGACAGCGCACGCTCTGCATGTCTTACTAGGGTCTGGCCAGGCCTCGTGGAGTGCTCCTGTGGGGTGCTCCCTGTGGGTTACTCCCTGCAGAGTGCTCCCCATGGAGCACGCTCAGTGGAGTGCTCCTGCAGAATGCTCCCTGCAGAGTGCTCCCAGTGGAGAGATCCCAGTTGAGTGCTCCTTGCAGAGTGCTCCCTGCGGTGTGTTCCAGTGGGTGTCTCTGTCACCTGCTGAAGTAAGATCCACCTCTTTTAACTGGAGAGTCCCAGGATCTCTATCCTCAGTCTGGAACTTTTGAGCTTCAGGTACTCAGACTCAGATTGTCCAGAAAGAATCCCATTTCCTTTCTCCAGCTAACTGCCTAGTAGCTCCGGAGCCACCCTCGCCGCCTTCTCCTCTACCCCACAAGGGGCTTTCGGGCACATACCTGGAGAATCAGCCCCGATGCTTTGGCATCTGTTTGTTCTCCTTCATCCCTCCTGTCACTGCCTTTCCAGGCTCCTAGGATCGCTCCCCTGCTTTGCTGTATCAGCCCGTTGATGGGGTTCACTCAGGAAACCCCCCCACCTGGGCATGAGCCATCCCAAGACCTCCGAATAGTGGTTCCCCACAGGAAGTGAAGTGGGTGAGGGTCCCAGCTGAGAGCCTCAGCGGCCATCGCCCTCCAGCCGAGGGGCCACTGCCTAGAACTCGGTCACCTTTCCTAAGAGTGAGGAGGCCCGGGAGGCCCAGGGCTGTCCCTCCAGAGATTACACCGCTTGCTTTTACGTTTTCATAGACGAGCAGGAGGCACTTGGCCCATCCGCGTCTCACCTAAAAGGCTTTGGTGCGGGACCCCGTCGCGCACCCCGAATTTCTCTCCCCCGTGAGGTGGCTCAGGACGGGGGCCCACCCTGGACCTGCTGGCAGAGCTTCCCCGCGGGGTGGGCCCAGGCCTGCTGAGAAAGCTGACGAGCCCCGAGCAGAGAGGGAGCGCAGCGGCCCGGGGGCTTCTGTCCCCTGAGCCTGCGCGGGGATGAGATGTTTGGAGACAGCGACCAAACGGTGAGCCAGGCGCCGACCTCACACAGTAAGTGTGTCCGCCGAGAGAAGCGCCCTCTCTGCCTCATGCTGTTTCCTCAGAGGACACACACAGCCCTCCTGCACTCACCTGGCTTTTTGTCTCCCACAGGGTCATATCGCTTTCCTTACATCCTCTCAAAATATCACGAACAGGCCTCGAAACAGCCCAGTTTTTCTCTAATAGCCTAGTATATATTTCTAGTACACCAATTTGTCATCTTGACACATTTTCTCAACATAATTTTAGCCCAGACTCCTGGTTTATCTCTTCTTAGTTGATTTTGGCCCAGGTTTTTAGTATTTGATATTTGTCTTTATAAGGCAGTTCTCTTCTCCCTGCTCCTTCCCCGGGATGCTTTTATTTGTCCACTATTGCCTTTTTCACGGAGAACTAGTATTTTTGAGGATTTATTTTGTGTTTAGGCTTCCACGAATGAATTCTTTTTCAGGTTAGTTTACGTAGCACAAAACAATGCCGAGATGTGAATCCTACTATTTTCATTTTACAGGTGTTGCAACTGAGGCTTAGAGAGTTAACTGGCTAAAGAGCAAATATTTAGGAAGGGGTACAACTGATTCTGATTCCAGAAATCTGTCGGTTATGCAAATCTGGATGGCATTTAGAAAGTTTGGGCATTTTTGCATGTTTTTTTCCCTTTTTTAGGAGGTATTGAGGATTGAACCTAGGAAGCAGGCACTCTATCCGCTCCTCAATGAGAGTTGGTTTTTCCATTTGTTCGTTTGTTTGTTTTGTTTCTAGGAGGTACTGGGGATTGAACCCAGGACTTTGCACATGGGAAGCGGGTGCTCAACCACTTGAGATATACCCGCCCTCCAAAACACCTTTTTAATCTTACCTCCTTCAATCGTTAAAAAACAGTATCATTGTAGTTTAGATTTGTGTTTATCTAGGTATGAAAATATTTTTCTCTGTGCAAGAAACCGTTGTGTTTTCTTTTGCTGTGAACTGTAACTTTATACTCTTTTCGTATTTTTATTGGGTTGTTGGTTTAATAACTCGGTCATTTTTAGGACTCTAAAATATCTTAATTATCCTTTGTCTCAGTATGACTTGTTTACTTTCCATACTTGATTTACCATTTATTATTTGAATGTATTAATTGTAGTCTTTCCAGTTGGAAACAATGTTCTCTAATCAAATACTTCATTACTGAGAAATTCCAGCTAATAAATATAGAAGAAATACTAATATTAAGAAGTCTCCCTTTTGCAGCCCGAATGAAATAATGCGTCTACGGGGAAAAACACGAATAGAAACTAAACCATTAAAAGGTTGACCGGGAGCTTTAGAACAGATGATGCCAGCTGATAACACTTGAACTCAATAATTGTTTTTCCCCAGCATGGGAAAAGTGCCTTTCCCCCCTCTCCCCAGCCCCTGGTAATGTGAATTTGCTATCATCTAAGTGGTGTCGTGCCATATTTGTCCTTATGTGGCTTGCTTATTTCACTCAGCAAACTGTTTTCAAGATTCTTCTATGTTGCAGCTTGCCTCTTAACTTCATTCTTTCTTATGGTCAAATAATATTCCATTGTGTATATCTACCACGTTTTGTTTGTCCATTCAACTCTTGACGGACACAGGCTGTTTCCACCTTTTGGCTGTTGTGATTAATGCTGCTATGAACAATGGTTCATGAACATCTCTTCAAGACCCTGTTTTCATTTTCTCTGTGTATATACCCAGAAGAGGAGTTGCTGGGTCATAAAGTTATTGTATATTTAACTTTTTGAGGAAACACCATGTTGCTTTCCACTGTGGCTGCACCATTTTACCTTCCCACCAACCACACACAGAGAGTTTCCAATTTCTCTGCATCCTCACCGCTTGTTATTTTCCATTGAAAAAAATAATAGCTATCCTTGTTGAGTGTTGTGTTAGTCAGCCAAAAGGGTGCTGATGCAAAATACCAGAACTCTGTTGGTCTTTATAAAGGGTGTTTATTTGCAGTAGAAGTCCACAGTTACCAGGTCATAAAGCATAAGTTACTTCCCTCACCAAAGTCTAGTGCCACGTGTTGGAGCAAGATGGCTGCGAGGGTTCAGGCTTCCTGGGTTCCTCTCTTCCCGGGGCTTGCTTGTCTCCAGGCTCAGCTCCTCCGCTATCTCCACAAGGCCAGCTGTAGGCTCTCAGGCAAATGGCTCACCTGTATCCCAGGGCCTTCTCTCCTTCCTCACGACCAAGCTCCTCTGTCTGCTGGCCTCCCTCGGCTCCAGCCTAAGACTCCAACATCAGAACTGCTCCAACTCTGTCCTTTGCCTTTTATATTTGATCCCCCACCCACCAAGGGGTGGGGCTCAACACCCTACTGACGTGGCCCAGTCAATGTCCTAATCATAACTTAATCATGCCCAGATTAACAGACCAATTTATAAGCATGAGCCAATATCTATTTTTGGAATTCATAATTACATCAAACTGCCAAACTGCTACAAGTGTGAAGTGGTATCTCACCATGGTTTTGATTGGTATTTCTCTAATGACCATGATGTTGGTCATCTTTTTTATACCTATCGGCTATTTTTATATCTTCGTTGGAGAAGTCCTTTGCCCATTTTCTAATTGTGCTGTCAGTCTTTTTGTTGTTGCACTGAAAAAGTTCTTTATGTATTCTGGGTATTAAGCCCTTAGCTGATATATGTTTTGCAACTCCCCCCCACACACACATTTTGTAAGCTATCTTTTCACTTGATAATTTCCTCTGATGCACAAAAGCTTTATATTTTGATGAAGTCAAATTTACCTATTGTTTCTTTTTTTTTTTGCTGCATTAAAAAAAACTTTTTTATTGTACTGATATACAGATAACCCCCAATTCCCCATTTTAACTGCTTCCAAGTGTACGATTCTGGGGTATTGATGACACTCACAGTGTAGTGTTACCATCACCATGCATTACTGGACTTTCTGGTCACCCCCAACAGACACCACCCATTAACCTCAACCCCCCTTGTCCCCACACCATGGGCCCTGGTAGCCTGCTGCTTCTAACATGTCAATAGCTAATTCAGCAAACACATTACACACTCTTATATGGCGGCCACTTAATGTTCCAGACAAATGACAAAGTATTCACGTGTGGTAGCTCATATCTCCTGATACTGAAATAAATCACATTCCTGTCAGGGACTTTTAAAAAAATTTAAGTTAGTACTGATATTTTTATTATGGCATAAAGCAGTGTTTTAGATATTAACTCAATTTTACTGTAAAAAGTTTTTATTTATAACTGTAGAGAAACTGCTGTACAGATAGTTCCCAACTTAAGAATGAGTTATATTTTTAAAATCCATTGAGTTGTTTGGTAATTAAATTGGAAAATATTTGCTTTGTAGAAAATAGTAAAAATAACATTTCTCAGGCCAGCCCAAGAAACGCATAAGCCAAATAATGGAATATACATACGTTTATAAATACAGTTTCAGTTCTGGGATCCAGAACCAACTTTAATCCTATTTCTTATTCTTGGTTTAGGTCTGATTATTTTTCTTTAGGATAACCCACATCAGAGTTTTAGCTGCCCCTCCCTGAAGGGCAGGTGCCATACCCTTTGATTGGGAGACCATAAAGAATAGGAGCAGAAGTGATAAAATGGACAAGGGGACCAAGAAATAAAAGCAAAGGGAATTTCTGAGAAACGAGTGCAAGAAACATCCACGGTTAAAACTCAAGTTCAAAGAGTAAAAGGACCCTGCCTCAAGGGTCAAGTTAGCTATCAGAGTCCTTTATTACAAGAGGCAGTAAGCTATAAAGACCCAGTTAAGTGAGAGAAACAAGGGCCTAGAAATATTTTAGTTGTTTTTTATTGTTCAAAATAATTAAATGAAAATGAGACCAATCATACATTTTTTTCCCTTTTTAAATGAATGAATTTTATTGATACATATTAGTAAAGCATATAATCCACCCAAAGTGTACACTATGTGATTAGTTGTGCATTCCTGACTTCAATCATTATTAGAACATTTTCATTATTTCAGTAATAAAAATAATAATAAAGAAAAAACAAACAAAAAATTCATCACTTCTCAGTCTCTCTAAGTTCCCCCTGCTGTACATAGCTGCTATTTCTGGCTAGTCTTGCATTTTTATTTATTTGTTTTAAAGCAGTTTTACGGAGATAATTCACATACCATACAATCGATCCTAAGTATATAATCAGTGGGTCTTAGTATAATCACAATGTTGTGTCATCACCAAAGAGTTTTAGAACGATTGCATTATTCCAAAAAGAAAAACTCCACACCCCTTAGCAATCACCACGCAATCCCTCTTATCTTTCCACAGCCCTATATAACCACTTTCCAAATTTCATCTTTAAAAAACTGATTTATATTTACATAGTAAATAAATGGACTCATACAATACATAGTACTTTGTGCCTGATTTCTTTCATTTAGTGTAATGTTTTTTGTTTTTTTTTTGGTCTAACATTTTGTAATATTAACATACATTTGTTCAGTTTCAAAGAAAAACAGTCTTATATATGCAATATTAACTGTATTTGTATTTCACTTGAGGTTTTACTATGCTATACACTCCCATGTTACATTTTTTAGCTTTCTTTTTAGTAATTTATATGACCTTTGACTTTCCCTTTCAACCACTGTCATACCCATATAATAGCACTGCTAATTAGAAACATTATGTTGTGCTTTCACTTTTTCTATTCATTTCCAAAGATTAACACATATCCCTCTTTCTTTCCTTCTCTTTCTTTCTCTCCCTCCCTCCCTCCCTCCCTTCCTCCCTTCCTCCCTTCCTTCCTTTTCTTTCTTTATTTCTCTCTCTCTTTCCCTCTTTCTCTCTTTCTTTCTTTCTTTTACAATTCTGTACTAGTGAACCCTCAGCTTTCCATCCTCTAAACTCATTCTATTTTCTGGTGACCCATATTCAAGTTAATTCAATAAGATTACACAATATATTTAGTTCATAATAGCACAATCGTACAGTATTTGTCCTTTTGTGTCTGGCTTGCTTCGCTCAGCATAATGTTCTCCAGATTCGTCCATGTTGTCATATTCTTCACGAAATCATTTCTTCTTACAGCTTCATAATATTCCATCATGTGTCTACACAGTTTGTTTATCTATTCATTGGTTGATGGACACCTGGATTGTTTCCATCTTTTGGCAATCATGAATAGCAGCGCTAGGAACATTGGTATGCAGATGTGTTCATGTCACTGCTCTCAGTTCTTCTGGGTATATACCCAGTAGTGGTATTGCAGGGTCACGTGGCAAGTCTATATTCAACTTCTTTAGGAACTGCCAAACATCCTCCACAGGGGCTGTACCATTCTGCATTCCCACCAACAGTGAAGAAGTGTCCCTATCTCTCCACATCCTCTCCAACACTTGTTTTTCTCTCTTTAATAGTGGCCATTCTAATAGGATGAAATGATATTTCATTGTAGCTTTGATTTGCATTTCCCTAATTGCTAATGATGTTGAACATTTTTTCCTGTGTTTTTTCACCATTTGTGTTTCTTTGGACAAATGCCTACTCAAGTCTCTTGCCCATTTTTTTAATTGGGTTGTTTGTCTTTTTATTGTTGAATTGTAGCCTCTCTTTATATATCAAGGATATTAAACCCTTATTGGATATATAATTTCCAACTATTTTTCCCCACTGAGTTGGCTGCCTTTTTACCCTTTGACAATCCTTTGAGGTGCAAAAGTGTTTAATTTTGAGGAGGCACCATTTAGATATTTTTTCATTTGTTGCTCCTGATTTGTGTGTAAGGTCCAAGAAACCACCACCTACCATAAGACCTTTAAGATGCTTCCCTACATTTTCTTCTAGGAGTTTTATGGTCCTGACTTCTATATTTAGGCCTCGGATCCATTTTGAGTTGATTCTTGGGTAGGAAGTAAGTTAGGGGCCCTCTTTCATTCTTTTGGTTGTGGATATCCAGTTCTCCCAGCACCATTTGTTGAAGAGACTGTTGTGTCCCTTTAACATGGACTTGGTAGGTTTGTAAAACCAGTAGGATGTAGAGGTGAGGGTTTATTTCTGGACTCTCAATTATATTCCCCTGATTGATATGTCTCTCTTTATGCTAATACCATGTTGTTTTGACCACTGTAGCTTTGTAATATGTTTCAAGTTCAGGTAGTGAAATTCCTCCCATATTGCTCTTCTTTTTTAGAATGTTATTGGCTATTTGGGTGCACTTTCCCTTCCAAATAAATTTAGTAATTGTTTTATCTTTATCTGTAAAGTAGGCTGTTGGAATTTTTATTGATATTGCTGAATATATAAATCAGTTTGGGTAGGATTGACGTCCTCATGATATTTAGTTTCTAATCCATGAACATAAAACATTGACTTCTTTTAGCTTTGTTTTGTAGTTTTCTGAATATAGGTCCTGTACTTCTATGGTTAAATTGATTCCTAGGTATTTGAGTCTTTTTGTTGCTATTGTAAATGGATCCCCCCCTCCCCCGATTTCCTCCTCAGATTGTTTAGTATTAGTGTACAGAAACATTATTGATTTTTGTGTGTTAGTCTTGTATCCTGCTACTTAGGTGAATTCGGTTATTAGTTCAAGTAGCTTTGTTGTAGACATATCAGAAGTTTCTGAATATAAGATCACGTCATCTGAAAATAGTGAGAGTTTTACTTCCTCTTTCCCTGTTTGGATGCCTTTTTTTTCTTGCGTAATTTCTCTAGCTAGAACTTCTAGCACAATGTTGAATAACTGTGGTCATAGTGGGCTTCCTTGTCTTGTTCCCAATCTTATGGGGAAAGCTTTCAACGTTTCCCCATTGAGTATGGTGTTGGCTGTAGATTTTTCATATATGCCCTTTATCATATTGAGGAATTTTCCTTCTATTCCTGTCTTTCAAAGTGTTTTTATCAAGAAAGGATGCTGGATTTTGTTGAATGCCTTTACTGCATCAATCAAGATGATCATGTGTTTTTTTTCCCCCTTCAATTTGTTTGTGTGGTATATTATGTTAATTGGTTTTCTTATGTTAAACTACCCTTGCATACCAGCAACAAATCCTATTTGGTTGTGGTGTATAATTCTTTTGATATGCTGTTGGATTCTATTTGCAAGTATTTTGTTGAGAATTTTTGCTTCTATGTTCATTAGAGAGATTGACCTGTAATTTTCTTTTCTTGTAGTGTCTTTTTCTGGCTTTGGTATTAAGGTGATGTTGGCTTCATAAAATGTGTTGGGTAATTTTCCCTCCTCTTCAGTTTTTTGGAAGAGTCTAAACAGGATTAGTGTCAATTCTTGAAATGCTTGGTAGAATTCACCTGTGAAGCCATCTAGTCCTAGACTTTTCTTTGGAGATTTTTGATTATGAATTCAATTTCTTTAAATGTGATTGGTTTGTTGATTTCTTAAATTTCTTGTAGTTTTGGTGTAGGTTGTTTGTATGTTTCTGGGAATTTGTCCATTTCATGTAGGTTGTCTACTTTGTTGGCATACAGTTTCACCTAATATCCTCTTAGGATTCTTTTTATTTCTGTGGGGTCAGTTGTAACTCCTCCGCCCTTTCATTTCTGATTGTATTTATTTGAATCTTCTATCTTTTTTTCTTTGTTAGTCGAGCTAAGGGTTGTCGATTTTATTGATTTTCTCAAAGAACCAGCTTTTGGTTTTGTTGATTTTCTCTATTGCTTTTTTTTTTTTTTTTTTTTTTTTTTGTAAATTTAATTTTTTTTTTTTTTAATTTTTTTTTTTTCTTTTTTTTTTATTTCTTTTGGAATCTTTTTTATTTCTTTTTTTCTGCTTGCTTTGGGAATGGTTTGCTGATCTTTTTCTAGTTTCTTCAGTTGTTCAGTTAGCTCTTTGAATTTAGCTCTTTCTTCTTTTTTAATATAGACATTTAGGGCTATAAATTTCCCTCTTAGCACTGCCTCCATTGTGTCTTGTAAGTTTGATATGTTGTGTTCTCATTTTCATTGGTCTCAATATATTCACTAATTTCACTCACAATTTCTTCTTTGACCCATTGACTATGTTGTTTAGCCTCCACACATCTGCAAATTTCCCCCTATTCCATTGATGATTGGTTTCCAGTTTCATTCCATTATTATCTGAGAAGGCGCTTTGTATAATTTCAATCTTTTTATATTTAATGAGACCTACTTTGTGCCCTAACATGTGGTCCATCCTGGAGAAAGATCCATGAGCACTTGAGAAGAACGTATAACCCGCTGATCTGGGATGTAATGCTCTGCATATGCCTGTTAGGTCTAACTCTTTATCATATTGTTCAAGTTCCCTGCTTCCTTGTTGATCTCCTGTCTAGTTGTTCTATCTAACGATGTAAGGTGTGTTGAGGTCTCCAACTATTTTGTAGAAGTGTCTATTTCTCCTTTCAGTTTTGCCAGAGTTTGTCTCATGTCTTTTGGAGCACCCTGGTTAAGTGCATAGACATTTGTGACTGTTATTTCTTCTTAGTGGATTGTCCCTTTTATTAGTATATAATGGCCTTCTTTATCTCTTATAACTTTTTTGCATTTAAAGTCTGTTTTGTCCAATATTAATATGGCTACCCTACTCTTTTTTGGTTTCTGTTTCTGTGGAGTGTTTTTTCCAAACTTTCACTTTCAGCCAGTTTTTTTATCCCAGGGTCTAAGGTGAGTTTTTGAAGGCACCATTATGAATGGCTCATGGTTTTTCATCCATTCTGTCAGCCTGTATCTTTTGATTGGAGAGTTTAATCCATTCACATTCATATTATTACTGTAAATGCATATTTACTGCCACCATTTTATTCTTTGTTTTTCATATGTCTTATCTTATTTTCATCTATTTATTCTTTTGGTTTTCCTTTCTGCTCTTCTTGCCTTCTACACATTCCTCCAAACCTCTCTCTCCTGTCTTTTTCTTTTGGGCTATAAGGCTTCCTTTAATATTTCCTGCAAAGGTGGATTCTTTTTTACAAATTCTCCTAGTTTCTGTTTGTCTGTGAATATTTTAAACTGACCTTCATATTTGAAGTACAATTTTGCCATATAAAGAATTCTTGGCTGGCAATTTTTCTCTTTCAGTATCCTAATTGTATCATACCACTGTCTTCTCACTTCTATGGTTTCTGATGAGAAATCCACACTAAGTCTTAGTGGGTGTCCCTTGTATGTCATGGTTTGTTTCTTCCTTGCTGCTCTCAGAATTTTCTCTTTATCTTTGATGCTTAACATTCTGAATAATATGTGTCTTAAAGTAGGATTTATTCTGGTTAGGGTATGCTGTGCATGTAAATTCATTTTTTTCATGAGTGTTGGGAAATTTTCATCCATTATTTCCTCAAAAACACTTTCTGCTCTTTTTCTCTTCTCTTCTCCCTCTGTAACTCCCCATAATATGTATGCTGTGGTTTCATGTTATCATTTGACTCTCTGAGCCCCTGCTCAATTTTTTCCATTCTATTCTCTCTTCAATTTCAGCTATTCTGTCTTCTGTATCACTTATTCTTTCTTCTATCATTCTGAGTCTTCTATTGGATGCCTCTAATATGTTTTTGATCTCACCTATGTCTTTCATTCCCATGAGCTTAGTAACTTTTCGACTCAGGTTTTCAAATTCTTCTTTGTGCTCACTCAGTGTCTTCTTGAAGTCCTTTATCTCTTTAGCCATATTGTCTTTCAACTCATTAATTTGATTTTGGAAATTTGTATGAATCTTGTTGATTAGTTGTCTCAAATCCTGTGTCTTATCTGGGTCTTTGATATATTCCTTCACTTGGGCCATTTCTTTCATTTTCTTAGTATGGTTTGTAATTTTTTGCTTGTGTCTAGGCATCCGATTATGATGGTGAGTTTACTCTGTTGTTCTGTATCTTTCTCTTTTGTAGGGATTTAGTGGCAAGAGAATGTATTATTGCTATTTCTTGATTCTTGGTTCAAACTATTCTAGTTCTTTTGGATTGTCCCTTTTAGTTACTCAAATCTGGGCCCTGCACCCAGTAATGTGTTGCAGACTCACTTCCAAGGGCCTTGAGGAGGGAGGCTGTAAAGGCTGTAGAAGCATCTCTTGTTTACTTTTTCTAAAAAAGATTATTTATTTATTTATTTATTTCCACCCCCTTGTTGTTTGCACTTGCTATGTCTATTCATCTTCCTTGTTTCTGCAAGAGACACCGGGAACTGATCCCAGGACCTCCAATGTGGGAGGGAAGCACCTAATCACTTGAGCCACCTTGGTTCCCTGCTTTGTTGTGTTTCTCATTATGTTTTTCTTCTGTGTCTCTTGTTGCATCATCTTGTTGCATCCGCTTGCCACACCTGCCCATCATCTTAGCTTGTCTTCTTTAGGACGCACCGGGAACCTCCACTCCCTGCTTTGTTGTGTCTCTCATTATGTTTTTCTCCTTGTGTCTCTTGTTGCATCATCTTGTTATGTCAGCTTGCTGCACCTGCTTGTTGCGGCCAGCTTGCTGTCTTCTTTAGGAGGCACCAGGAACTGAACCTGTGGACCTCCCATGTGGTAGGTGGGAACTCAATTGCTAGAGCCACATCTGCTTTCCCCTTATTTACTTTTAATTTCCTCACATGCACTTTCTTGGTAGGTCAGCAGGTGGCACTCTTAGACAGCCCTCTCAGTTCAAAGCTTTGTCAGCCTGTGTTTGCAGTAACACGGACCAGATCAGTGGGGTAGAGGATCCTTCCTGGAGGCTAAGAGCCTCACAGATCAAACTTTCTTTGAGACAGTTCTCCAACCTTTGTCTGCAGCCCCCTCCTTTTTCCTGGGTAGGTACCCTGTGCATCCTCACCAACCAGTCTGGTCAGTAGTGGGGAGATTGAGAGGGTCGGATCTCTTTAGCCCCTTGCCGGCTCCCAAGGCAAACAATGGCATGGCCCCACCTTGCCTGGAAGGGCTTGTGGGGGCACAGCAGACCAAATTTGTGGGTCAAAAGCTGAGTCAGCCTTAGGCTGTGCCCCTCTCTCTCCTGCTTCCTGGAGAGGTGGATCCCTGGGGCCCCTTTTGTCTGTAGCCACCAGCCTGAGGCCAGAGAATTTCTCCTCGTGGGTAGGGGGGGCCACTGGCCACTCTAGCTGCTGTCTACTTATCAATGTCGAGGTCCTTTCCTATGCCCCTCTCTTCTGGGTGGTGTCCAGCCTTCCCCTGGTTTCCACACCTTAGAACTTTTTTTCCCCAGGCTGTTTCTGCCTGTCCTCTAGCTTATTTTTCTGTGAGAGAAGAGAGTCCTGTGTCTTTCTAATCCACCATCTTCCCGGAAGTTTCCAACCGTACATTTTTTTCTTCTCCTGTTATAGTATGTTCTCTGAGATTCCCCCACTACAGAATTCGGAGCATTAGGGAAGAAGATGATGGCTCTCCTCAACCATGGAACACATAGATTCCCAGAGAAGTAATACCCTCGAACCAGAGAAAGAAATAACCAAATGGTTTGTCTTGAAAGGAGCCTCTGACATCAGGATACAAATCTATGTGCCCTCCACCCCTATTTCCTTCTTGGTAAATATTAATGTTAATCCTCCAGTAGGAGGTTTACCTCACCATTCTAGCACCATCTGCCCAGCTTGTCAAGCACTTTTTAATGTGAGCAGACAACTCCTTCCCTTCTCTCGGTGCTGAGACCCCACAGTCTCCCTGCTTTGGAAGTGACATTGCTGGGGAAGTGCCAAGAGGGGGGCACCCGAAGGGAGTTGGCTCATTCCTCCCTCCCGGACACCAGGCACTGCAATGGGAACTCCACTGCCCAGTCTCTCAAGAGCCCTGGGGGAGGAAACGGGGTGAGGCAGAGGCTCCCTGGTGCTTGGGGTGCTTCTGAATCCCCTTCTCTTTCTTTGCCCTCCTGACATGACCCCGGGGTCCAGGCCCAGCTGACGCTGACTTGGGACGTCTAGCCTGAGAGCTGGAGCCAGTGCGTTCCCGTCAAGCCGGCCAGCGAGTGGTGTTGGCAGTGCAGATCGGTGAGGAATTGGCTTCATCCTTTTAGTGGGTGTCTCTGAGGACGAGAAGTCGGGGCTGTAGATTCTTTTATCACATCTACTTTTAAACAGTATTATTCTCTTTTTTTGTACTACCATGTTTGAATTAATATACTTTCCTGATCTTAAGGTAGTAACAACTCATTTTAATGAAAAATAATTTCACAGTGAAAGTTTCCAACACACCTTTCCCAACTGACAACAATAAAATATATTCTACAAAACCCTTATAAAGAATTTTCTAATTCTGAAATAGGTGATGCTCTTATATATTATGATGACACAATATGCTAATTAAAACCTGGAGAGAGACCATGGCATGTATATGCTTTACTTGAAAGAAACATCTACAACCTTCTGTGACTGCTGCTTACTAGAAAAGCAGATTACTATTTCAGAGAAATTCAACTTCACATTTGTTTCCTCACAGTGGTACTCAGAGTGTAGAAAATATCAGAAGGCAACATTTAGAGGAGGGTCTTCAGTAGTTGAAAGGAGGCTGCCAGAAATAATCATAAATACAGGAAGAGGGCATTTGGATTAGAAAGAATTTGTAGTAAATTGGATGTGAGATAGTTATGAAGTGCAAATCATGTATTAAATGTGATTACGTGAGCAGAGCAAGCAAGAAAATTCGTTTGCAGTTCACTAAGCTCCAGGCTTCCCTGGCATCCCATCAGGTGCCGCCTCCGGGAAGCGGGAGCCGGCACAGGGGGTGAGACGGGGTGAGACTGAGCGCCTGAGGGTCTGGGCCTCAGCCTGCCTTTCTTCTTCTTCTTTTTTCAGCAATAAACTTGACATGTTTATTAATTAAACTATCTGATACTTACTACAGACAAATATATAAAAGTATCCCCCTATTTTCCAAAAATGTGTCTGAATCAGTGGCTTTCCCTGTGGGCTCTGGGTAAGTGGCTTCACCAATTTCAAACTGTTTGACCTTGGACAAGTTAATCAACTTCTCTTGACCTTCAATATCTGCATCTATAAAATGAGAATAATAATTGTTGCTACTGTTTAGCATTGTGGTGAGAATTAAATGAATGAAAGCCTGTGAGACTCTCAGAGCATTGCTGGGTATGAGGACTCAATATTAGCATTATTATTAATACGGTATAAAATAAACTGTACTTCATGAAAGGAAAAAAACAGCCTAGTGGCTTTAGCAAAATCAGGACAACTCAGTACTTAGGGAGTGTTTAGCCTAAACTATACAGCAGAAGAGAAATGAATAAATGGTGGAAACCTAAGGAAGTTGCAGCCAAGGAAGAAATTTGAAAAGTCCACGAAGCATCCTAAGGTACAAGGGCCCAGTGCAGGTAAAACTTAGACCCAAACTGAAAGACTCTCCTTGTTTCACAAGCCATGTTTCTCTGCTGCTCGTGCCCAAACTTCCCAGAAGTGTGGACAACTCACTCTGTGTTTGTGTTTTGCCTCCACTTTGTGCCTTACCCCGTACGGTATTAATTCTGCTCCCACCATGCTGCCAAAACTGTGTGTGTCAATCCCACCGATGTGCTTCCTGTTGCCCAGCTGCACTGGCGTGTTCTCTGTCTATGTCCTCTTCTGTTCTTGATCGTCATTATACCATTTCCCTGGGCTTTGAAAGTTATCTGTATGCTGAAAACACCTGTTTTTTTTTTTTTTTTTTTTTTGGTTTCCTAGGCTGCTTAAAGCAGATATCATGAAATGCATTGGCTTAAACAATAGGAATTTATTAGCTTACAGTTTTGAGGCCATGAAAATGTCCAAATCAAAGCATTATCAAGATGATGCTTTCGTCTCAAAGACCCGCTGCCGGCGATCCTTGGCTCCTCTGCCACACGTCAAGGCACATGGCCTCTCCCTTCTCTTCTGGGTTTCGTTGCTTTCAGCCTCTGGCTTCCATGGCTTTTCTCTCTCTCTCTGTATTCATTCTACTTATAAAGAACCCCAGTAATAGGGTTAAGTCCCACCCTGAATGAGGTGGGCCACAATTAACTGAAGTAGCCTCATCTTAAGATGCTACTTACAGGGGGTTCACACCCACAGGAATAGACTAGATTTATGGATGTTTTCCCTGGGGTACAATTCTCAATATATTCCCAGCGAGGACATCTCTCTTTCCAGACTTATCTCTTCCGCTCTCTACTTGATATGATATCTCCATACACTGAAGCCCAAATCTATTCTTTAGATACGGGGATCTGGGGATTGAACTTGGGACCACATATGTAGGAAGCCGGAGCTCAACCACTGAACTGCCTTGGTTTCCTTGAGTTGTTTTTGTTTGTTTTTGTTTTTTCAGGAGGCACGGGGACCTGAACCCAGGACCCCCCATCTTGGAGGCGGGAGCTCATCAGCTTGAGCCACATCCCCTTCTGCCAAACCTATTTACGTAGTCTTATCCATCACAGCAAGAAGCACCACTGTCCACCGTGGTTCAAGCCAGAAGCCTCGTATTACCTGGATTCTTGTCTCTACTTGCGCCATGCAGCAAAGTCTCATGGTCACCTCATCCAAAAGATCTCCCATGTTCCGTGCCTCTGTTTGCACTTCCACCCCCTGGCCACTCTGTTTCACACAGGCTGCACGCTGGCTCCTCGGGCTCCCGGGTGCTTCCCTTAAATCTCTTAATCTCTTCCCCACACAGTGGCCAGAGTGATCTTTTTACACCTGAGTCATACAGGAAGGAAATGAAAACTGTCTGTGGTTTACATCATGTACCCCAAACAGGAAAGCAATCATCGCATGTCACACTAAACTGGAAAGGGAAGCCCATAATGCTGAATGGAAGAGGGTCAGCAAACCAGGCTTCAAAGGCAGAAAGAATGAAATCCCCATCAGACCAACGAGGGCCGATTCCCTCAGCCTACCTGGCTAAAGTCCTCATCCATTTCTTAGGAGAAGACATGGGAAGTCAATATGAAAAGTCTATTTTGTAACATTTAAGTTTTCTAATGTTCAGAGATCTATAAACCGCAGTCTTATTCTATAATGAGCGAATTCTGGCTTTCCTAGGGAATCCTATTTTTGTTCCCCACCCCCCCATCCCCATTGTTGTTTGTGCTTGCTGTCTGCTCTCTGCGTCTATTCGCTGCGAGCTCTTTCCATGTCTGCTTGTCTTTTCTTCTTGTCTTTCTCTCTCTCTCTCTTTTTTTAAGGAGACACTGGGAGCAGATCCCACAACCTCCGGTGTGGGAGAGAGGCACTCAGTCACCTGAGCCACCTCATCTCCCTGTTCTGCTGCACCTCTCACTGTCCCTCCTCTGTGTCTCCCTTTGTGCGTCATCTTGCTGCACTGGCTCACCACGGCGCAGGCCGTCAGCTCTCCGTGGCGCGGGCCGTCAGCTTTCCATGGTGTGGGCCAGCTCGCCTTCATGAGGAGGCTCCAGGAACCGAACCCAGGGCCTCCCATATGGTAGAAGGGAGCCCAATTGCTTCAGCCATATCCGCTTCCCCTATTTTTGTCTTTACATACACCTAAGTTAGAGAACCAGGTTCTCCAAGGCCTCAGAGAAGGCTGCTTTCTTATGGCTTACTCTGGTCTGGATGTGTTTTACACGTAGTCAGCCCTGACTGATAAAGGGACAGTGTGATCCGCTGAATAAACCACTAAGACACCTATTAGTGAAATATGCTGGTGATTCAGCCATACAGCCACTGCTTGACTCCTTAGAAAAGGTCAAAATAGGAGTCTTCCAATCACTAAAATGTTGTCATTAAAACAACAAACTCGGAAAAGATTGGAAAATGCTACAGAATAGTTCCTCTATTCTGTTCAGTTCTTGAAGGTCAAAGTTAATTTAAGGAGGCAAATCATCTTGTAAGGTGAGAATAGTTTCAAACTATACTGAACTTCACTTAATATCTCTCTTTTCTCACACTGGGGACTGTTTATAAGGCTCATAGAAGCTCTAGCTCTGAGTCAAACCTGCTATTCTATCACCTTGGACACTTGCCTTCAATTGTCTTTTTCTGTGGAATAAGGAATTTGAACTAGATACATGTACGGATGTTTTCAGACTCAGACTTATCTAGAACATCATTTTGTGGCATCTTTATTTTTAGAAGGAAGGTTTTACAAAAGGTCAACAATAGTTCACTGGGGAGAACTTTGTCCATTACAAGAAATTTGTCCCATAGTTGTGACTTGCAAGCCATTTAGTTCTGCAGTTAAGAAATCACTGTTTTTGTGCCATTTTTCCTCTCTGAAAGGGAATCTGGACCTTAAACAGAGTCTGCACATAGCTGAGCTCATAATTGAAGGAAATAACCAAATGGCAACTTAAAAGAACTGCTAAGATTGGCCATTTTTCAGACTGTTTGTTATTGCCTTGCCTTGAATTCAGATAAATGAGCATACAATACTGAATATGTGTATATACATGTCTATGTAATTGTGTAATTTGTGCATGCCCACCTTTTATTTGTGATGATGTAGTGGAAAATGCATGGTTTTTGGAGGAAAAAGATCTAGATTCAAATCCCAGGTCTAATATGTAATTGGTATGAGATCTTTGGAAAGAAAATTAATTTTTCTGAGCTTTGGTCATCATCTATAAAAGGAGAATATCAGTGCCTATCTTATGGGATTGTTATTAGAAATGTATGCTATAACATATGTAAAAGGACTTGCACAAAGCCTTATTAAAAAATAGGCATCTAAACCATTAGTCTGCCCAAGAGTTATAACATGAAATATGGTTTGGCAAAGCAGAGCAAAAAGAGGACTTTTGCATTTAATATTTAAATCCATAATTAAATTTTTTTTTTCTTGAAATTAAGAAAGTCTTGGATCTCCATGTTTTAAAACATACACCTTGTGATAGTTAAGTTCATGTGTCAACTTGGTTAGGTTATGGTGTCCAGTTGTATAGTCAAGCAAGCACTGCCTGTGGTTACTGTGAGGGTATATTGAGGATCTAAATAGATTTATTGCATCTATAGCTGATTACCTCTACAATCAACAAAGAAGATTGCTTTTAACAATGAGAGAAGTCTTAAAGGGAGAACTGATGAATTCAGAAATCAGAAAGAAGAACTTTCATTTCTACTTCAGCCAGCCAGCTTCTCCTGGGAAATTCATAGAAATCTTCATTCCAATTTGTGACCTGCCCTATGGAATTCGTACTTGCCAATCTGCATGATTGCGTGAGCCAATTCCTAGAATAAATCTCATAATACATACACCTACACACACATATATGCTGTCAGTTCTCTTTCCCTGGCTAATCCTGATTAATACACACCCTATTTCAGGGAAAATTGTTTCTGAAGAGCCATCACTATGACATATCTAATAGAATTAAGGGACTTTCATAATTGGGCTTAAAGGGCATCCATGCTAAAAGATCAAGTCTCTCATAAGCAGAACAAAATCAGATTGTCATTAGACTTCTCTAACACATCATTTAATGTGCTTAGAAGAAGATGCAAACACATTTGAACGACCTTCAAGCAAAGACAGTGGAAGCCAATAATTTTATACCCAGACAAGCTGTCATTCAAGTATAAAGGTGCTTGCCCTACACTGAGGTTGAACGTACAAGAGCCCATGAAATTTTACTCACATGAGTCCTTCTGGAGGTAACTACTAGAGGACAAACTCAACCCAATCAAGAGGTGATACCTAGGAATAAACTTATAGAGAAATGTGCAAAACCTATATGGCAAAAGTTTAAAACACTTCTGAAGGACTCAGAAATAGACTTCATCATGTAAAGACATATTATGTTATTGGAAGGATGATACAAATTATCCTAGGTTAATTTGCTTTTATTTAATGCAATTCCAATGCAAATATTAATTTTTTAAAAACAAAACAAGCTGATACTAAACTCCATCTGGAAAAATAATCAAGTAAGGGCAACCAGGAAAACTATTAAAATAAGAGCAATGAGGGGATCTATTCTTAGCATATAATAAAATACAGTATAAAGACTCAATAAATCAAAACTGTATAGTGCCAATGCATGAAGAGGTGACCAAAGGAACAGAGTAAAGAGTCCAGAAACTGACACAAACACATTTCAATATTTAGTACATGATTAAGGTGACATCCTAAATAATTGAAGTAAAGATGGAGTCACCATTTCAAAAAATAATATTGGAAGAACTATGTAGCTATCTGGAAAAAGATAAAATTGAATCCATACCTAAGACCAAATACATTAGAATAAAAGTACTATGTTGAATCTAACATGAATTCCTTTTTAACCTTGGAATTAGGAAGGACTTTCTAGTAATTATTCAATACCCAGAAGGAATTTAAAACAAACAAAAACCTGAGACTGATTAATTCAGCTGCGTGAAGGAAAAAAACAACAACCTTCTACATGGCTATATGAATTTGAAAGACAAATGACAAACTATGAAAAATATTTGCAACTAATATCCCTGTCAAAGAGCTACTCTCCCTAATACATAAACACTATTAGATATATGAGAAAGATCAAGGAGGCAATAGAAACATTGGCAAGAACATGAGCAGATAGTTCTCAGGAAAAGAAATACAAAAGGCTCTCACATAATATAAGAGTGCAAATTAAAATTAGACTGAAACACTATTTCTCATGCATCTGATCATCAAAAATCCAAAAGCTCTGTTGGCAGAGCTGTGGCTCTCTTATACCCTGCTGTACTATCCAAGGCAGCAACCTGTAATGGAGGACAACCCGGTCCTACCTATCTAAGTCACAGACGCATTTATCACCTGACCTAGAAATTCTATGCCTGGGAACTTACCCTACAAATGTGTTGGTGTATCTACAAAACTGTGAATAGAAAAGAGTATTCATTGCAGCAGCCTTTGCGTTAGCAAAAGTCTGGGAATTTTACAATTTGCCCAGTAATAGGAGTCTGGTAAAAACAAACAAACAAACACACAAATAACAAACAAAAGCTATGGTACATATACATAATGGAATAACGTGTACCTCTAGGGAAGAGTGGGGAAGTCTTTCATGCAATGTTGGGAAGACCTGCAGAGTGTATTATTAAATGGAAACAGTAAGGTACAAACAGTGTAAATAGTATGCTAACATTTGTTTAAGAAAGTGGTAAAGCAAGTGTATATATTTATATTTGCTTGTACTTGCAGAAACAAACTCTGAAATGATACATAAACAACTAATAAAAGTGATTCCCTCTGTGGGTTGGGGGTTGAAGTAGATGGGGTGTATGGGAGAAGAGTTGGGAGCTGGACTTCTCAAAGTTTGCCTTTTTGTGTGAACCATATGAGTCTATTACTTACTTAAAATTAAAAGTAAATAATAAAAGCAAAATTGCTGGTGCATGTCGTGGGCATCTGCTGGCCTGATTTCAAATGCTTCTGTGTTCTGTGTCTCTGTGTGTGCACATGTGTGTGCTGTGTGTGCTGCATGTGTGTGTGTGTGCACATGCCCAGAATAACCTTTCACCACAGGCCGTTGCCGCTTCTCTCTCTCTCCAATTGTTCAGTGAAGTCTTCCAACCACAGTGCCTTGTGGGAGCGCTTATATGGGGGGGGGGGGGGGGGGGGGCTGAGGTAAAGTCCCATGAGTATATTGATGTAGCAAGGAGTATGGCAGCATAGTCGGGGCAGTGAGATGGTCCAGAAGCAGAAAATTCAGAGGCAGCAGAATTGCTAAGCATGGAAACGTATCATTTTCCAGAGAGAAAGGAGCATGCTTCAAACAAATTTTATCTAGAACTTAAGTGGAAAGGTGTCCTCAGTTAAAAAGAGTGTTAAAAAACACTGCTTCTAAATAATTTCTAATCCTTCCTGAGTTTAGAAACCTAAGTACCTAATTTTAAATGGATGTAACATGGACAGGAAAAGAATGGTGCTTGATAAGGTAATATAGTTCTGAACAATAGTAGATATAGAGAAAAGAGTAAAACAAAACCTAAATAACTTAATGTGAAGTGATCTTGTGATTTCTAAAACCCTGAAAGGCATCTATTATATATAATTATTTGAAATGTCCTTAAGTTTAATCAAATAGCTTAATTGACTTTCCTCTCCACCATATTTCACCCCTTGAAAACTAACTGGATCAAGTGACAGCTCTGAAATTAAAAAGCCATTTGGTTTTCAAGTTAAAAGAAAAAAAAATTCATTTATTCATGTATCTATAAATAATTATAAATATTAAATCTAAATAAATAAAATAACAGAAAATAACCCACCTGTGTCAGAAGTACTGGTATATATTTTTGTTCTCTGTCTCTCTGTTTACTGAAAAATAAATTGGAAAACTTGGTAGAAAAGGCCCCTGATGCATTACCCATCCTGTGAGCTCTTGGATGCTTCTGCTCCAAAGCTTTCATTTATTTACACAGTCCCACTGAAAATTGCTCTGTTGCAGAGTTGGAGTTGCCACTACTTAACAAAATATCTTTGCCCCAAACTCTGGAAACATGGGTGTGTTTTACATATGCCAACTTCATACATGCTGAATATCCTTATTTTTAAATGCTAATGACAAGTTATATTATCATATATATAGATATATATTTTGTTGTTGTTGCTCAAGGATTTTTCTCTGTGAAAAGTTTTGTGAATTTTCCTTGACAAAATGAGTTGCTAGAAGCCTAGATTGTCGAGTCGGTGGGATGTGCAGCTGGGACACTCTTCACAGTGCCGAGCTCTGCTGCTGGGAGCCCCCATCTCTTGAGTCCTGACTTAGGAAGGGAGGCAGCCAGAGAATCTCTTCAGAGATTTTCTCGAGTCTGGGAGCTCTCATCGTCTCTGGAGTAAGGTAAAGAAGGACCAAAACAGAAGCGGCAGGAGAGAGCATTTGCCTGTGACCTTTGAAATAGGGAGGGGGGTGTTTACAGGTGAAGACAGAGGAGGGAGCCGTGGTGAAGTTCCTTTCCTCGGGGACACAGGGCTGTATCCCCTTTGAGTGGAGAGGCCTTTGCTCCTGCGTTAAACATCAAGGTGAGAGCTGTTGAGTGCCCACATTTGCAGGCACGACCACGAAAGCTCAGGCCACCACAAGATACCAGCAGTACTCAGACGGCTGAGGAAGCAAAGGCATTTTTGGTGAGGAACGGTTGCGTAGCTTCTCGTTCAGGCTGAGGATTTTCAGATCATGGCCTCCCTTAAAATCAGGCAGAAAGCCTACTACCTCATTCCAAGAATGCACGCAGGGAGCTAACCAGAGCTAAAGAAACAATGCTGTTTGCTCCAGTACTTAGCAAATAGCTCAGGGATTACCGCATCCACCACCGCTGAGGTTTTGGCCAATTCACAAAGATGTTTCTACGCTCTAGTAATGAAACAATTCATGTATGCATAAGAACACATTGTAATCATTTCCACATGGTTAGCACTTAGACAAAACCCAAGAGGAGAAAGTCAACAGTGGATGAAACTTTATCAGAAATCAGCGTATGTGGCAGCACAGTCAATACCCAAATCCCAATCAGAATAAAATCGACAGTAGCAACCATCTGATATGTCAGTACGTATTTTTTCTTATACTTTTTTTCTCCTTATCATTTGTTTTTGATATGACCTGGTAGGTGGATGGTAAAGTTGACAGGAAATAACACATTGAAGCTTTACAGATAAAATCTTACTAAGTGGCTGTGGGTGGGTCTGCCTACTTTAGCCAGAAAAATGTAATGCATTGACTGTGGAGCAAAATTTGTGATGGGAGAAACCTCAAAGAGAATTCTTTGCCTTGAGCATCTGGATGATGGGACTGTATCCAAGAAATTATGATTTGTGATTTTCATCTCAAACAAAACCTTGTTCTGAGATTATTCCTTCTTTTCTCAGCAATTAACTTACATGGTAGCATTTCTACATGAAGTTATAGTTGAGTATAAGAGGATAAAAATCTTTATGCTCGTACAGAGAGGAGTTTTTCCATTTAGAAAGAGGTCACAGGTCTTCATATAAAGACAGAGCATTTTTTTAGGCCTCAAACTTAAGTTGTATCTGTGTACAGCTAGGAACCAAGTGTCAGTATGAATTATTTTGAGTGGTCTTGCATTTTATTCTGGTGACCAAAACTTAAGCCATTGAATCAGACTGGGTACTTGAACAAACGGAATGGAATCCATTTCCACTGGTTGACTTGTCCTACTAAGGGTTCATTCATTCATTCAGTTAATATTTATCAAGCACCTGCTCTGAGGTACCAGGATCTCCAGGTACCAGGGGTAGAGCAAGGAGCAGAACAAAGTCTGTTTCATGGAGATTGTACTTTGGGGGGAAAGAGTCAATACACAAATATGTAATAGACTGTTAATTTGTATATTTGTTATGAAGAAAAATACAGCAGAGTAGAAGCAAAACACGAGGAGCAGAGAAGGGAACTTCAGTGGGGTGGTTGGGGAAGACTGGGCTCTGCTATCTAAGGGCTGACCTCAGTGAAGGGTGAGAACAAGGCACGTGGAATTCTGGGATCTGGAGGAAAAGTCGGCAGGAAAACTAGTACAGAGGTTCTCAGGACGGAACTTGGCTTGTTGGAGAGAGTTGCTGGAGAGCTGGGGGGCAGGGGAGAGGAACAGGAGTCAAGTTAGGGCCCAGGCAGGGTCCAGGTTGAGGGGAGCCCCACCAGCTGGGGTCAGGGCCTGGAGATTTATCCTGAGTGCCATGGGATGCCACGGAAAGATTTTGGGGAGAAGAGCGACATGGCCTGACTAAGGTTTTTCCAAGTCTCTGTTTTCTGTGGAAGATGGACTTTCACGGACAAGAAGGGTGGAGGTGGAAGCCAAGTAGGAGGTTACAGTGCCACGACCAGCTGTAGCAGCACGCTAGCGGCGGAGGGAAGGAGAAGTGGCTGGATTCTAGATTCATGTGAAAGTTGGGAATGACAAGACTTTTCTCATGGATTGGATTGGTGTGAAGGAAAGTGAGGAACTGAGAATGTTTCCAAAGTATTTGGTCTGAGCCACTGGGAAATGGTTGAGCCAATTTTTCATTCTTTCCACAAGATTTATTAGATATCTACTTGGGCTAGCACAGTGCTAAGTGCTTGAGATTTATTGATGGAAAAAAATAGGCAAATATCCCTGGAAGAGAAAGACAGCAACAATGAGCCTAAGAAATAGATGGATTTTAAAGAATGTTAGAAGGTGATGGTGAGTGGTGTGGACTAAAGCAGAAACGGCTATGGTGAAAGGTGCCAGGCAGACGGCTTTATCCGACAGGGAGAACAGGGTGGGTGTCTTTGAGAAGGTGAATCTGAGCAAGGTCGAGGGGGCCGGTGTGGCCGATGCCCCAAGAGGGAGAGGGAAAAGGGGAGGGGGTGAGGAGGTGAGAAAAGCAAATGGAAGGCCTGAGCACGGGGACTCGGAGGCCACTGGGGATTTGGCTTTGGTTCTGAACGGAAGTGGAATCATTCCAGGGTTCTGAGCAGAGGAGTGACATGATCTGACATGTTTAAGAGCATCGCTCCGCGCTCTTCTGTTACAGGGTGCAGAGATAAAGCAGAGGCCGCCTGGGCAGCGCAGTGGCCAGATTTGGGATATATTTGTGAGTAGAGGTCTTGGGATTCCTGACGTGCTGGGCGTGGACTAAGGAAAGTCGGGGAACAGTAACTCTGAGATTTTTGGCCTGAGCCCCTGGGGGGTGGAATGTCCTCGACGGAGCAGAGGATGTGTGTGTGGGGTGGGAGCCCAGGAGCTGCGTGGACCGTCTTAGATCTGTGACGTCTCCGGCAGCCAAGTGAGGACATCGGGCTGGCAGCTGGATGTCGAGTCCAGAGCTCAGGAGGAAAGTCTGAGCTCTAACTTGGCGCCGTCTGCATATGTGTGAGGGTAGACCCCCCGGGACTGGAGGAGATCCCTTAGGGGCTGAATGAAGACACACAGGAGGCCACAGGCCTGGCCACCAACCAGCAGGAGGAGGGAGCAGAGGAAGAGGTAGCAGGGCCTCCAGCCAGCGGGAGGGGGGACCACACCTGTCCAGGACCTCGGGAAGGGGGAGTGCGCAAGGGGAGGGCGTGGGGTGTGGGCAGCGCTGCCCAGAGTCCGTAGGACGTGGCCCAGGAGCGGCTCACTGACCTCGCCAGGTCTTTCCAGGCTTCTTGAGGGTGGTTTTTTGTGTGTGTGGGGGGGGATCTGATGGGCCTGAGCTTGAAGGAGAAAAGGGCGCGGGGGCAGGAAAGGCTATTCAAAAGTGAAGGATGTGCGGGAGGAGCAGAAGGGCCCAGGAGGAGGGCGGAAAACGCCCAAGAGGCTGGACCTGCCCTGACATTGCCCGTGGGCCGCGGGTGGCCGCGCTCCGGCCAGGCTGAAGGACTGGGACTCCCTGGCTTCCTGGCGATTAGCACTTAAGCACTTCATTAAGGTATTTGTTATTTTTATTCAATGTCGGTTTTAAACGTCCCTGTTTCAGCCTCCTGAATATACATCTGGCCAAAAGAAATAGGAGTCCCTCTTGGGGTTATATGACTCAGAGACAAAGATTTGTTTCCTCTTATTGAGATCTGTGCTTTATGAAGCTGTTGTGTCTCATTTGGTAATAGGTTGTCATTTATTGTGGAAGGAGCCCAACAGTGAGCTGCTTGGCACTGGGTTAACTGCAAGTATAACTGGGTTTTGAATAGACCTTCCACCCAAAAAGGCAAAGATTTGAGCTTGCAAACGTGGACACAGCAATGACCCTGGAGCTGTGGGTTTCTACCTGGCTCCTGGGCTGTTGATCCTATTTATCCCTGTCTGGAATATAAACTCCTGGAAGGCAGAGGCTGTAAGTCATGCATGTCTCTCATAGCACGAGTCAGGTGGGCGAGCCCTGGTGTGGCTGAAGGATCGAATCGAAGCTCTCTCGTGTTAAGGCTGGGTGTAGCAGGCACAGCATTCCTTTCTCTTCTGGCAGGATATAATGGAACGCCTTCCAACTCTGTGGCTTAGCTTTTCCACAGAGCAATAATTTTACAGGATCTTTCATTCCCCTTGTATTTCCTCCATTCCGTTAAATATTTTGATTGCTGGAGTTACATTGACCCTTTCGGGAATGCTCCATTGTACAACTCTTTCAACCAAATTGGAATCTACAATTTAGTGCAAATGTTTGTATTTAACAATTTCTTTTAGAAGTAAAAGCAAGTCAGTATCAGTCACAGCTCTGCAGAGAAACAGAAATAATAGAATGTGTATGTGTGTAAATATATTATAAAGAGGTTTATTATAAGGAATTGGCTCATGTGATTCCGGGGCTGGTACAATCCAAGTCCAAATTCTGCAGGACAGGCCAGAGGCTGGGGATTCTGATGAGGGTGATTGTTTTAGTTTGCTAATGTCTGCCAATGCAATATACCAGAGATGGGGTGGCTTTTTAATGGGAATTTATCAGATTAAAAGCCTACAGTTCTGAGGCTTTGAAAATGTCCAAATCAAGGCCTTCACCGAAGGTCGGCTGCCGGTGATCCTGGACTCCTGCCACGTGACAGGGCCCAGTGGCGGCTGTGCTGCTGTCTGCCTCTCCTCCAGCCTCACTTTCCCCCTGAGCTCAGCTCTGGGTGATCAGGCACATGGTGGTGTCTGTCTGTCTCTCCCCTCGCCTCTGGGCCTCGTTACTAATGCTGCTTTTGGCTGCTCTGACTGTGGCTTCTCTCTCTCTCTCAGGCTCCTTGATTTCTGGAAGCTTCCTTCTGTCACTTTGGCTTTTCTCCTGTGTGTCTGAGGCTTTTATTCCTGCATTTAAGAGGATTGTCCTGGGTTATGGCCTCCAGTTGTGTGGTCAGCACTGGCCTAGGATGTGCTGCAGAGGCATTTTGTAGATGGAACCAGCACCTAAAGTTAGTTGACTTTATTTAGAGGTGATGACTCTCTTTCCTGTGGGTTGGCCTCAGCCAATCAGTCAGAGTCTTTAACAGCAAAAACAGAAGGTTCCAGATGTCAGAAGGAATTCTGTCTCAAGATGACACCCTCCTTTCCTTGCTTGCATTACTAGCCTAAGGAATTTGGACTCAAGGATTTAACATCACTGTGTTGGTGTGAGTCTTTTATGCACACAGTGCATAAAATTGAACCTTTTGTGAACCTTTAGACTTGTTCAGTTAAGGGCCGTTTGATTAGATTGCTACGATAGGGCGTGGCCGAGGGTAGGTGTGTATTTGTGCTGGTTCTCTGAAAATCTTCCATTTAAAGTATCTTTCAAAACAAATAGAGGAGACTGAGTAAATATTATGAACCACAGGGAACTAAATGGCTTAGTTACCAGATTAAATAGGAGCTTCTGGAAAGAAGAACTGAATGAGGGATTCTACTTAGTGCTTCTGATGGAGAACATCACAGAACATTCTTTTTGGTAAATCTCCTTAGCTTAGCTAGTTTTCTTTCTCTTTCAGCTTAGCAATTGCCATGTACTTCTTAAATCTTTGCAAAGAAGTGAAATTTCTCTGGTTCTCAAGGGTCTGATGAAGAGTTGGAACAAAAATTAGCACAAGCCAGAATAATTTTTGCAAATTTTTCAGTAGAAACTTTGGGTCATAAATTTCTGCTGTAGAAATAAAGTAACCAAGGGGTCTCCATGTTTGATATTTTAGATTATTTCATTTAGATAACTCTTTTTTCCCTAACCCTAGCCTATGTCTTTAGATTGCACATTCCTCCTGCCTTCATCTTGTGAAAGAGCCGTCTACATCCTTGGATCAAAAGTTTTATGATGTATTTAGTTAGGTTAAGACCTTGCTATCAAGTCTCTATAAGTCAGTTTATTCCTTTTTTTTTTTACCGGGAGGTCCCAGGGATTGAACCCAGGTCCCTCCATATGGGAGACGGACAACCAACCATTTGAGCCACATCCATTCCCAGTTTATTCCTTTTTAAATGCACTTTTTCTTTCTGGAGTCTGAAGCAGACAAGAATATCAGGAAACTTGAGGTGGCCATGATTCCAGTAGAACAGACACTCCTCGACTCAGCAGACGGCATTGGCACCTACCGTGTACCAGGTGCTGGACAATTTGCTGGAGAGAAAGAGATAAAAGATGCAGGTGTTTCCTTAAGGGAATTAGAGCTGAGAGGTGAGTTTATTTTTAAAATGTGACCAGATGGAAATCATTGCAAATCCCTCTTCCCTCACATGCTCTGGAGCTCTGGCTCCTTCCACACCACTTGCCCTCCAAAGAGGGGTCCACAGTAACCGGGTGAGTCTTGAGGCCGGGGCAGAGTCACAGTCAGAGACAAAGGGAAATCGGTGGACAGTGAGCCCAGGCCTGAGGACAGGGTAGCCAGGGACACCACGAGGCTTGTTTTGACAATATGGATTTGCTCCACGATTGAAGGGACGTGCTATTAGGGAACAAGTTGAACATAATGAGAATTTTGTGTTTGGTTTTGCGCAATTTCATCCAGGAGAAGCACTAGGTGAAAGCAGAAAATTGCTCCAGCTGAACTCAGGAATACACAAAATGCAACCCCCCTGTTTTAGTTTGCCAAAGGGCTACCAATGCAAAATACCAGAAATGGGTCTGCTTTTATAAAGGGGATTTATTTGAGGTAAAAACTTACGGTCCAAGGCTGTGAAAAGTTCAAACCGAGGCACCGTCAGAGGTGCTTTTTCACCAAAGTCAGCTGCCACACGGTGAAGCAAGAAGGCCGCTGCTCTCGCCAAGGTTTGAGCTCAGCTGAGGGCAACCAGGAACAGGGCTTATCTCTTTCCAGGCCTCCTGGGTCAGTCTTGGCTATTCCGCTTTCTTCCCGAGTTCAGCTGTGAGCTATCAGGCATATAGCAGGCCTGGTCTTCTCTTGAGCTGCCCTCTGGGGGCTTGGTGCTTAAGTGGTCCTCTCTCTTACATGGCAGGATCATACATAGTGCCTTCCTTTCCCTGTCTGTCTGTCTGTCTCTTTCGTGCTTCCATTTATATCAGACCCAGCAAGAGGGCAGAGACTCAACCTGAGTCACGCCTCACTGACATAGTCCAATCAAAAGCCCGAAATTGATCTTATCAAGTAATCTAATCAAAGGCCCCTCAACTGAATTTAATGCGATCAAAGGGTATCACACCCACAGGAATAGATTAGTTTAAAAACACCATCTTTCTCTTTTTGGCAATCACCAAATTCAAACGGCCAGCCCCTCCCCACCCAAACACCTACCAGCTCCCCCAGCCCACCGTGTGGGCTACAAGCTCACCCATCTACCTGGGGTTCCGCTTACCCTCCGATTTCAGAAAACCCTCCTTCCGCTTTTCACAATAAAGTCACAAGCTTCCAGCCTTCAATGCCCACTTCCACGGGCAAACTTCAGGATTTTGACAGATAAAGTACCATATTTATTGTAATATTTACATATTTGTTAGCCATTTAACATGTGTCAAGCACACTGTTATTAGGGTCCCAGCTTTCATTTTATGTGTTATTGCTGAGGCTTTTGAGTGCTGTATCCCTAACCCCCTTTCCCGTTAGCTCTGTGGTGTTAATTGCTCATTTGCCCGTCACGTGGTTCTCAGTGCCACCTGTGAGGCCCTGGAGCAGAATGGACTGCATTTCCCATTTATAGGAGAGTGCATGGCAACGAAACTTTCAGCTCGGTTATTGTATACTATGTATTGCCTTCATTTTTGAAAACACAGGAAAGAAACTTGGATCATTTTGAAATCACTGCTCTGGTCAAAAAAACACAGGCTGGAAAATGGGAGCTGCAAACCAAAGCTGAGGTGTGACTGTTGCTTTAGGAGTCTCAGTGAGCCTACAGGAGTGCGGGGCCGTTCCTGGCTGAGCTGGGCAGGGGGCTGGGGTGCTCCCAGGTCCTAGCTGGAACAGCCCTTCGGCCTCAGGCATGATGAGCGCTTATTTACAATGGGATCCATGGGAAGTTTCCTAATCCCATCAACTCAGTGTCTGCAAGCAAGGCCGGGCTCTGAGGGTGGCTGGAAATGAGTATGCCATAGCTGCGGGTAGGTTTTGAAGGCGGGAACCATAAATCTGACTTATACTTGATAATCCTTTGGTTCAAACTATACTTCTCTAACTTTCCTGGTTAACAAAGAGGAAATTTCAGGAAACAGGGTCAAGATTATGTCCTTGATGAACTCTAAATCAAATATTAATTGAACTCTTGTCTCTATTGTTTTCTAGATACTATTAATCTCCAGGTAACATTGCAATAGTTAAAGTTATATTCAAATGCCTGAATAAATGTTTGCTGAGACTTTCCTTTTTCAAATTGTTACCTGATAGGTGCAGAAAGGAGTAGATGAATACAGACGCCTTTTCCTGTAAAACTTTCCTTAGTGTGTTTCGGACGATCTGCTGGCCTGGTGAACTGAACTCCAGTTTAGCTCTCTCTTCTTGTCTTTACAGCTGAATCATAGGTTTGGAAAATGTTATTTTCCAAAAGGAAAGTTTTCAGGCAGTTTTTCTCTCTTATAAGCACAACTCGTCTCCTACATGTATACTCACTCTTTCCTATGGCTTGGTCCCAAATCCCTCGCCATTATTTTCATGATAATAACATTTTGTTGTGGTGGGAGCTTAAGATGCAGTTTCCCTCGGGTCCTGAGACACCCTCGCGCTCGCCCCGCTGGCCTTCACATCCAAAGCAGCATAGATTAAAGCCTCGCCAATTAATCCCAGGTCTTAAAATAATAATAAGAGCACTATGTAAACATGGAAGAATGAGCCTGTATATTGGTCCCTGCTTCTTTCCTCTGTCACAGTGGATGGCAGGGTATTTTTTTTAAAGGATCAAGGAAGCAAAAATGAAAAGGACAATAGAGTCACTAAAGTTCTGAATTTGAAAGGCAGGGTAAGTGCCATTTTATTTCATGGGCTTGTAAAGCTGATGGCTCAGCCAGCCCGGAAAGGCTCAGGAATCGGCCATGGCCCCAGGCACCGTGGCAGGAGGAGCGCGACAGCTGAGACCGGGTCGTGGGAAGCCGGGGAGGGAAGCGGTTAGGCCCTCAGATTCTCTCTCCTGCTCCACGCGATCTTGGAGTTGGTTTGCCCCACTCGGGCACAATATCCGGGAAGGCCGTGCTGGGGATCTCACCTTTGCCTTAGCCTGCCTGGGCAGCTCAAACAACGCCCTGCAGGCCAGTTGGCTCAAATGGGAATTTACTCTCTCCAGTTCTGGAGGCTGGGACAGGTGGCATCACAGGATAACTCTCTCCAGTTCTGGACTGAGCTTGCTCTGAAGTCTGTAGGTGCTGCAGGTGGCTGCTGGCGAGCCGGAGCCCAGGCTCTGCCCCCGTCACATGGCCGTCTGTCCCCACAACCATGTCTAAGGTGCCTCTGCTTAAAAAGTCCCCAGTCGTATTGGATGAAGACCCACCTGATTCCATCTGGCCTCACCTGACCTAATCACACCTTCCAAGATCCCATTGACAAATGGGGTCAGTACCCACAGGACTGGGGTCAAGACTTGAACACCTTTACAGGGGATGTGATTCAAACATTCTCCACCCTTTTCCAGCCTTGTCTCATGCAAGGCTGACCTGTATGGGTTAAAGTAAAAGACGCCTTTGTCCTTTAGCTTCACATTAGGTTTGGGCAATGGAGAATCCTGACGGATCCGAGGGAGCTAAGAGAGTAAGTCAGGGTGTCTGCCCACAACGCTCCCGCTCTGGAGGTCCCTTTAGGATGACCTCCTCGATCCACTGAATGCCCAGCGCCTCTTAAGATGTCTCTCTATGTAGGAATTTCTTTCCAGGTCCCAGCAAATTTCCCCTTCTCTGGTTCCCTGGCCTAGAGGTGTAGCGGCAGGCAGTGTAGCACTGCCCCTGGCAGCTCAGCTTCCTTACACGTTGCCCATGCCTTGTACATGGTCCTTTATTGAACCATTTATGTCACCCTGACTTGAATCATCATCGTTTTATACTAGAAGCCTTGATGAAACAGACAGCTTGAGTTGGAAGATATCGGGAAGAGTTGAAGATGAAGATACATTCTGAAAACAAAGAAATTAAGTGGTGAAAGTGATGTACTAAATTCTGAAACCACTGAGCTCTTCCTCCCCTTCACTTCCTAGAGTGTCAAGCTTTTACTTTCAAGGCAGGAGACTGGAAAAGTCTTCTCTAGGGGTCTGACTAGGTCAAGGGAAAAAAAGAACACTCCCCTCAGGGTTTCCAGACAAGCTCCAGGCCCATGCAATGAAGCAAAATCAGCATGCACTGATCTTCCAAAAATTGCTTAACATAAAGTCTTAACTGCAAACCAAACCAAAGATAACTTGTCATTTGAGAAAAGTTTCTAATATGAAAGAAAGGGAACAAAACAAACAAGCAGAGAAAAGCGACTTGAGGGAAACCAAGATTATGAAGGGAGAAAATAACACTTATTTTAACAGAAAGATAAGAGAAGATATTGCATCCATGCAATAAGAACCAGATTCCATATAAACAATTATCAGAGAATAAGAAAAAGCTCAAGGAAATAAGAATACCATAGAAATGAAATATTCAATAAAACGGTTGGAAGATGGAGGTGAAGAAGTTTCCAGAATTTAGAGCAAATGGCAAAGTGTTAAATACAAGATAATCAGAGAGAAAAGGAAAACACAGAAATTAAAGATTATCCTAGAAATTCTAACATCTGAATAAGGAGTGAAAAAAGAAAATGGAGGAGATGAAATTATTAGAGAAATAATTCAAGAAATTTCGCAGAATTGTGGAGAATGAGTTTATAGACTGAAATGGCCCATTGACTGTGAAGCATAATCTATAAAACTAGAGCTACACCACACACTTTATTGTGAATTTTCAGACACTGGAGCAAAGGAGGAACCACAAAGTTTCCAGTTTGTGTGTGTGTGTGTGTGGTGGGGGTGGGTGGCTTTTGGCTTTAGACTTCCCAAAAACAATATTGGAAATAAGGAGTCAGTGGAGTAATACCTTCAAAACCCTGAGGGAAAATGATTTACAATCCGGAATGAAGCCATTTTTCAGAAGAAGGCTTTGTAAAATCTTCCTCCACACGTGCTTTCTCAGAACAGTATTGAGAACAGGTTTTACCTGCTCGGGGGGTCTGAGAGAGATGGCTCCAGTGGGTGAAACTGATGGAGATTCCCATGTGCTTGAACCTGGCAAGAGGAGGTTTACACACTTGAGGAAAAACTGGCAGATTAATAAGTAATAAGTATGCACAAAATGAACCAAGCTAACCTGCGGCAATTATTGACTCCACATAAAACAAAAACATTGCACAAGAAAGAAAAGTTATGGTAGAGGAATATAGGGCTTAGTATTTGCATAAATGGGGTAAGTATTGAGTATCAATCTCACTAAACTTACTATATAATGGACACCAGGAGAACATGAGATGGTGTCAGAATTGTGGTATAGTGGAAGAGAGAAATCATCTTTCCTAGATGATGGCTAAAACAGAAATATCAAAAAGCAGCAGTGTAAGCTATTTAGAGCTATGGAGGTAACTACAAAGGAAAAGCTAAAAGAGCTGAAAATGTTTGCTTCTAGAGAGTGGGAAATGCACGTATGGTTGGACAAGAGCGTCAGGGACCTACTGGTCCTACTGTGCTGGAAGGAGAAATTAGACTCAGTTATGTGCATTTATAATTTTGAAGAAAATAAATGCCAAACTGAAAAAGATAGCACAACCAAAAACTCATGACCAAACACAAAAAGAGAATGCTGTTCAGTCAGAATTCTGCCCAAGTGATTTTCTTTTTTAAGAAGAAAAGAAACTCTTTTAGTGAATCTGCCAAGATTATGGATTTATTTTTAATGGATTTCTGTGGAAAAGAAGAACATCAACGTGAAGGTGTTACCTAGAATCCAATTAAGTAAATTGTTTCCTAACAAAAGAGATCGAAAATGAAAGGATGACTTGCTGATTCGCCATGTGAAAATGGCAAGTTATTTTGAACACTGAGTCTTTGGAAAGCCTGGCGATCCTGGAACATCTTCAAATAGCAAGTCCTGCCTGGGGCTGAGTAATGAGCAACCACATCTGTGATCTGGTACTTTGGAGTATGCAACACCTGCTTGCTTATCAAGTGGAATGATTTTCTCTTCCTAAATATAAACTCATTATCTGATGATTCATGGGCTCAGTTAATAGCAGCCAAGATGGGGGAAAAAAACCATAAATGGCATGCAGCTCAAATGTAACTTTATATGACCTCTTGATTTATTAATTTATTTGTGAAGACCATGCTTTTGTTTATCAATGCACCTGGAGGAAGTAATTGATAAATATATGTGCTATCTTCTCAGCTATTTGAAGAAACTCTCATTTACCCAACTGCAGTTGGGGATATCACTGAACTTACTTTAAATCTTGTGAAAGTATATCTGATATACTAACCTTTGCCTTTGGAATTATCATGCCATTTTCTTCCATAGAATTTCAAGTCAGTCCCGAGTTGGAGGAGCAAGATAAAAGAGGAGGGAAGATGGAGGAGGGCCAGGTAGTGTTGGCCTTAGGTGCTGGGGTAGCTTTCAGGCCGTGAGGTAGGGAACACGTGGAAAACAGAGGAGGCAGAAGTCTGTGAATTGGGTGCTGCAACTGGAGAGTTTCTATTGGCACTGATAGCCTCACCTCTGCCCCGACATTTCACCATTGCAGTCCCTGGTGATGCCATCAGAGAATCAGAAACTATGCTGAGTAGGAGCTGGTCCAAATCTCCCCAGTGGGCTGCTTGGAAGCCTCAGTTTCCTCCTGTGTAAAATAATATTTACATGGCTACGGAGAGGAAAAGGGTGCGGAATGTTATCTGGCATGTAGCAAACATTCCATAGAGGCTACAAGAATCACGGGGGTGGGACTAGAAGAGCCAATGAGTGGAATGGACAGGAGAGGACCTGGTGAACCAGGGGGAGAAGTGCGGCTGGAATTCGGGGCTTTACAGCCTTCATTTCCTTTCTGGCTTATGTTCAAAACTTTGTTTTCTTTCAACTGACTGCAGTGAAGAATACATTTGCATTAAGTTGTCTGGGATTCGGGGTATTTTCAACCCTGGTAAAATCAGAACGGATGACCCGAGAGCAAGTGGCTGCTGTCAGTGAAACCCGCGATCATGTGCTGAGAGTCTCGTGTGGGGTGGACCTTGTCCTGGGGTGGACCTTGTCCTGGGTGGACCTTGCCGTGGTGTGGGCCTTGTCCTGGGGTGGACCTTGTGCTGGGGTGGACCTTGTGCTGGGGTGGACCTTGTCCTGTGGTGGACCTTGTTGTGGGCTTGGGAAGGAAGATGGCCAGCCCTGGGCACCATCCTCAGGGCAGGAGGTGCTGGAAATAACGTTATCTTTTTTCAGGTCGTTTCCCTCTAATGTGGTTTCTCTTAGTTCATTTCATGCTTCAGCCAATTGTAGAATGAAACTGGATCCTAAAGTAGCAGCACAGATTATCAGAGGGTCCTAGTCGTAGGTAATGGTGGCTTGAGAGGAAAAGAAGTTTGTGCATCAGCCTGGGTCTTTTCTTTGATCATCTGATATTAAAACAAAAGGAAGAAGCCTAGTGAACAAAGGGGCCAAGATGTATTACTCAAACAAACATAAAAGAACAAGAAACATTATTTTAATAAAGATGATCAAGGATTCTCAGAAAAAGATATGTCCTCCCAAAAAGAATTTTAAAAGAGGCCTTCACACACCCTCCACATGAATTATTTATTTATTTTTATTTGTATTCCTTCTTACACTTACACACACACACACACACACATATATATATTCTCTTTTCTAAACCTATTTGTGATGATTGAGAGCTCATTGCAATTGCAAAAATTATAATAATAAGCATATCTATAATATTAAAAGTTAGTACAAATAATTGAATAGCTAAAATGGAAGTAGAAAGTTAAATATCTAAACCTGTGCTTTCAATTTTACCTTAATCTAAAAAAGAGTTTGTCTTTAAACTGAAGAAAGAATTATATATATTTTACAGGACTACCACAAACAAAACTGAAGACTGACAAAATCACATGTATAACCTCCTGATCCAGGGAGACAAATAATGAGCTTGAGACAGAAGGACAAAGAGGTGTCAGTGTCCAGCATTGGAATCGGTACAAAACGTGTGCAACTGGGGCACGAGGCCACGGGGGCTGAGCTCCAGGGCCTCAGCTTCACTCTACTATCGGGTTAAGGGTCTTGGGCCACAGCAAGGAGGGGCTCAGCCAAATCTGTGTAGAGCCTCGAATGTGCAAAAGTCCAGTGAGCCACGCATCACTAGGGGCAAAAGCCGCGACCTGGCCAAGTCAGGCTTATTGGCTCGATGCAGCAGGCGAGGGCACCTCAGAAGAGCCGCGAATGCTGCTTGGCAAGGAAGAGGGGGGACGTGTCCTTCACCAGGTCTGGAGCTCACGGACTGGAGGAGGCTCTGAGGGGAGCCAGTGGGCAGGAGTTTCAGATCATCTGCTGTTTCTGGGTTGGGATTAGGATAAATGGGGAATAACCGGGGACTGTGTGCTGTCAGGCGGTGAGGGAGGTTTAGCAATTGGGCATCCCTGGGAATAGATGAGTGAGAGCTAAGGGGGCCTGCGAGTGTCCTTGGCCACTCCAAAAGGGGTTGTTAGGGCATTTTACAGATGCTGCCCGGCCTTGGGGGAAGCAGCGTTCCCGTTAACTCACCGCTGGCTTCACGCCTCTGCCCTCCCAGCCGGATGAATGCCAGTGTGGAGGCTGCTTGCTTTTCTCAGCTTGAGCTGATTTTCACTCTTTCAGTGCTGGAATTGTTCTGCATAGGTCTGATGTATCTATTATATATATATGTGCATGTGCAGGTGCATATACCAGTCACACACACATTTATATATTCCCAATTCATTCACTCGACTATTCAAATTCAATGCTAATAGATGCCTCTAACTCAGGCTAGAGAAAATCCTGTTTTTAAGCTGAAGAGACCCAGGGACTTGGAACTGAATCTGGAGCTCCTAATGCCTTGTTTTCTTTAAAACATTAGGAAGCACAGTTTTAGATGCTGTGGCAGCTTGGCATTGTTTATGAATTCCAAAAACAGTTACTGGATTACATTTGTAAACTGGTCTTGTCAGAGGTATCACTTTTAACTGATTAAATTGTGATTAGGACTTTGATTGGGCCACGTCAGTAGGAGTTAGTTGGCGTTTCGAGCTGGAGCCAGGGAAGTGAACACACAGAGGAGCAGAGCGGCTGAGCCCAGAGAGAACTGAGCCCCGGGGAGAGAAACAGAGCTGGTTGCCTGATAGTCTACAGCCGGCCTTGTCGAGAGAGCAGAGCAGCTGAGCCCAGAGAGAAAACAAGCCCTGGGAAGAGAGGAACCCAGGAAGCCTGAACCCTCACAGACGCCGGCAGCCATCTTGCTCCAGCATGCGGCACTAGACTTTGGTGAGGGAAGTAACTTATGCTTTATGGCCTGGTAACTGTAAGCTTCTACCCCAAATAAATACCCTTTATAAAAGCCAGCAGATTTCTGGTATTTTGCATCTGCACCGCTTTGGCTGACTAATACAGATGTGTTAGTGGGGAAAGTGGTGGAATAGGACTATAGGAAGGTCCAAGAAAAAAATCTGATCCTGATCCAAAGATTATCCAAGAAAGGGCTCTCTGCAGCCTTTCCTGAAGCTACAGACCAGCTACAGACAAACTTTCCAGGCTGTTCTGGATAGAAATTAGCTTCCTTAGTGGAACAAAAAATCCACCCACCCCACAGGTGTTATCCACATAGGGAGGGCTGAATTTATACGTTGTCTCACTTCCTGGCACATCAAATGCTTGCATGGCGATATAGGGGTATGGCAATTATTTCCCTGTCATTAGATGGAAATCTCAGTGATGGATGAAGAGCCTCTATTGGCAATTTATAAGTTGTGTGAACAATGTGTTAGATAAATGTCTGGTTTTCTCAAAATCCTATTATTCTGATTTATTTGGTTGACTTTTATGTTGTCAAAGAAGTTCTATGAGCAATGAGTTGAATTCAATTTTATTTATTATTTATTTATATTTGCATTCAAGAATGAATGTGTTGCCTAAAAGCAACCTGAAGTGAGTCCATCAGGAACTTTCCTTTATCTGTACTTTTACTGTTTTTCGGTCCTTTGTGAAAAGTGGCTGCACTCACTTTGGGCTGAAACTCTGTGACGTTGGCTAAAATGTGTTGAAGGCTTGGGGGGAGGGGTGGACTTCCTTGAGTCTTTTTTTAATTACAGCGGCAGGATCGTCCTCTTCACTGTTGTCTTCAAAATTGCAGCGGAAAGTTTCCACCCAGCAGTGACAACATATCAGGTGAGGCTTTTGCCAGCTGGGGACCTGAAACGTAAAGACGAGCGCTGCGAAAAAACGGATGCCTCAGGCCTGTAGTAAAATAAATGCCTAAAAACACTGCATTTACGTCCATTCAGTGTCGAAATCTTGCAAAGTTAAAAAAGAAACGGAAAACTGAAGGCTTAAAAATTTTGACTTCTACATATGCTTTGCTTTTAAATATTTAAGGTGGGTCTGCGTAACCACGGCTCCCCTTGCTCTTACTGTGCTTTGAAGGTTTACATCTCCATGTAGAGACCCCCGCCCCTGCCCCTCGTAACTGTGCACGGAGATCCTTCAGGGCAAGGTCAGAGGTGAGGCGTGGCAAGGTTAGTGTCTATGAAACACGACTTACAATAGCACATGGATACTTGCTATGTATGACTTTTAACAGATTATTGTGAAATATGATTTATGGGGAATTGTTATCTACATAACTACTCCTTCGTTTCTCAGACTCCTGAAAAGTAGTTTAATTTAAACCCGAAATCTAATCGGTATGTCCTAAATATGCAGTGATCTGAAAGCAGAACTGGCTTCTGGAGTTCACTCTATTTAAATTCCCTGGACTTCTCTGATTCTTGCTAAGATTTATTTAGACCTGTGTAAAAGGAAAGCGGACTCTATGCATATCAGAGTTCTGCAGACATGGTCATAAAACATGTTTACCTATAGGGGAAGAACTATTGGATATCAGGTATAAAGGTGACCCCAAAATTATAGGAATATAGAAAAGGCAAAATGGGTTCTGTTATCTCCACAGTTATTATTCACAATGTAATTCAGGGGTTTGAATTATTTTACATATGTGATCCAGTTAAAATAAAATGTTTTATTATAAAATAATGCATGCTTATAGTGATGAATTATAAAAATAAAGTTAAAATAATATGTAGTTCCATCATTTTGAGATTCAAGGATTCCTTTTGGTCTTTTAAATATGTTTCTTTGTAAAAGTGTTGGAATCATATTGTTTCCGTATACTTCTTTTTCACTTAATATCATATCAGGAACATTTCCCTATGTTATTAAATACTTTTCAAAACCTGATATCTAATGACTGCCTATTACCCCATTGTATGGAGGCATCATCATTTTCTTTTGTTGTTGTTTGCTTGCCATTTTCTTCGTACTTTTCATTAAGGTAAGGTAATGATCCCTGTTAAGGTTTCTTTTTTGGTTAAATGTATTACATAATTGTAATAATATGTGTGTGTATGGGGGTACATCATATAATTTAAGACAGGAGCTAAGTAAAAAATATTACTTTTTACATAAATATTCAAGCTGGTTTAGGAAATGCTTTGGAAACCAACTGCCTTTTATGCCTTCCTTCTTAAACATGCTTTGTAAAATGTGGGAGTTTAAAAAGAATTAATGCATTGTGGTTGTAAATGTTTAAAACCTTAGAGGCTGTGATTTAATTTTCTTGACTAATTCTGTAAGTCCCCCTGTCATCTGCTCCCCATGACTTCAGAATGCCGGGGTATAAGAGCTGAGGAGGTGGTAGGGAGAGAGCTAGGACACTCTCACTTGTCGTGATGGCTCAGTAGGAATCCTGCATGCTTTAGTGTTGCCCTGGGGCGTTGTACCTCGTTTGTGTTTATGATGTTTGATCAAAGGAAAGACCGTTCCATACTGCATGTATGACTGAAACCTGGGAAGGAAACTGCTGGTCAAATCCTGGCAGAGAAACAGCACGCGGCAACTGGCAATGGAATTCAGGGAATTCTGTACAGATTCCGAGCTCAGCTCCATGACCCAAGGAATTGATCAATCGGATTATCCCTGTTGTCCATGGTATCCAGAATATCAGAAGGCACAAGAGGAAGAACAGACAGGTTTTCATGTGAATATAAGAACAACAAAGAGCAGATAGATCTGAAAGACTTTAGTTCCCCAAACTGTACATATAACACAGGACGTTTTCTTTCCTTCCCTTCCTCCCTCCCTCCCTCTCTCCCACCCCCTTTCTTTCATCTCTGGGTCTATCTATCTATTTATGGATCTATCTATCGAATCTATCATCTACTAATCTAACTACCATCATAAAATATAGTAAAATGTAAGAGAAATGGCTTTTGAAGCATGAGGAAAACAGAGCGGTGCAGCCACTTGATTCACACAAGGGGAAACAGAGACTCTGGGCATGGAGGAGGCTGGGCTCCTGCTCTCGCTCCGGCAGTTTCCCCTGCACTGTGTGTTTAGAAGACGGGCTGACCTGGGCCAGGAAATCATCACAGCACTCCTTCTGCTCTGAAGAGTCGCTGCAGGCCACAAAGATGTGCCTCTTCCTCATGGCACCAGATTTCCAAGACTGTAGTCCTTTCTTTTGGACTGTTCCCTTACAGATCTTTCCATTGGAGAAAAAGAATAAAGAGAAGGAAAGGAAAAAGAAGTTCTGTTTCTTTCCATAAGGCCAATTCTGCAGGCTGTGGACTGTTCTTATTGACAGTCACTTTCCATGTTACTGCCTACTTTAAATGCCACCAATGCGCTGTCTCCCAAATGACAAATATCCAACTTGCTTATCTAAGTGGCTGCCTGATGCTCCTTTCCCACGTTTAATAAGAAATCCAGTGTAACAAGCCCCTGCCAAGCCTGGGACCGCCAGCTCCCTGAGCTGCTCTTACCGCTGTCCCATGTTTTGGCAAATGGAAACTCCGGCTCTCGAAGTGCTCTGGTCACTCTGGAGGCACCCTCAACTCCTGCCGCGCCCAGGCTGCCCCCATTCCCGTTAGCTCTGTCTCCGACCTGCCACGGCCTCACTGCCGCCCTCCAGTCCAGCCACTGCTAGTGCAAAGGCGCCAGCCCCTGCCTCCCGGCCTCCCTCCTTGCTTCCCGCCCTGGGCCCCTCTCCACACAGCCCGAGAGCACCCTCTAAACGCAGACTCAGAGCCTGCCCACCCCTCCAGCATCCTGCAGGACACTTGGACTCTGCCTTCTTGTTCATGTGAGGTGATCTCCGTGTCCTGCGACAAGTCCCCATTGGGGTGCCTCAGCGTGAGGCTAAATCCCCAGCCAGCTTCCCTATGGGAAGACGAGCGGCCTAACATGGGACCTTGCTACTTGCTTCCGTTTTCTTTCTCTGAAAGGATAATCATCTATATTCTAAATCCTCCGTCTCGTTGGCCCAGAAAGTTACTGTACTCGTGTTATCATTACCATTTCTTTAAAAAGCCATTCTTAAAAAGACAAATTTCAAGAGATAATTGAAGTTTGTGATGTGAAACTCATTTCTGCTAATAAGAGACAAATTGTTATTCTCTACAGGCTGCCCTTTCCTAGCAATAGAATAATTCACTCGAATTAAAAATGTGAAGACATTTTTCATCAAGCCACAATGAACCGTCAGCCCAACACAAAGCATGCTGTGCTATGAAACAGATAATACAGTGATGCAGCTTTTCTACAGAAAGAAAATGACTTCAATTAAAAAATATAAACTTCCTAGGCTACATGGTAATAAGTTATTTTTCATTTGCAAAGAGGAATAGTAATTCAAATTTTTGTCCTAACAACCCACTGGGAGCCAAGTCCTCTTTACTGTCGATCTAGCCTAATTATCAAAATAATTATTTTCTTCATTTTATGGATGAACAAATTTGGAGGTCCTAGGGTTTAGTAAGCTGGACAAGGTCGCACAGCTACTAAGTGGCTGGAGTGGAATTTGCATTTAGCTCTGATTCTAAATTTCATCTTCTTTTATTCCACTTCAGTGCACTCTCTCTCCTCCATGCTGCTAATTTTGCAGTGATGTGAAATTTTGCGCTTTATTGATCTTTCCCAGCCCGAATGTTTCAGCTCACTCTTTTGCCCAACGTTTTCTGATAAGCGTGAGGCTCAAAATGCAGGTCAAAGAGAACTCTAGGCTTGACTAATTGGGGGAACTTTTTGTGCACTTTCAACTACTGACCTGCCTTGCCAATATATTTAGGCCGACATATCTTATAAAAACCAAACCTAGGTACAAAATACAATCGCGGCAAACTGTTGAAACTCGAGACTCCCTGCAGAGAGAGGAAACTTGGACTTGCGTCAGAAAGACCCACTGTCCTTCAAAAGAACTGGGGAAAAAGCCAGAATGTGATTTGTGACTTCCCGCTGCATCAATGGCGGCCCTGCCCTTCCCTTTCTTCTGTCCTGGGCTTCTGTGAGTTTAGCATGCTGGGTGCTTGACTTCCTCATCTTGCTTCTGCTTGAGCTGAGCTGTGAAGACCAGAAGTTGAAATGGAAACTGACAATTTTACCATCCGCATGTGAGAGTCTGATGAGAGTGAACCAGCCCCGGAGATGCTCCTCAGTACGGGAAGTTCAAACACTTCCTGGGTAACACAACTTCTTCAGAGATGCAATGACATGGAAAGATACAGTGCTTGGATAGACTTCTTCAAAAGGGAAGGGGAGGGCATGCTTTAGAACCCAGAGGCATGCTTTAGTAGCAATAGGTGGTCATGATTCCCAGAGTACCTTTTCAGCACCTGCAGGGCTTGTGCTTGGCAGGGTGGGTGATAAGTCGTGGCCTGAGCCAAATTGCTCTGGGCAATGAAGGAGAAAGATGGTCTGCCTCTCCTCTGAAGGAAAGCTGAACAAAATGCCGAAGCACCTCCAGGTGACCACAGCCGTGGCTCCAGGTGACCACAGCCGTGGCTGGCACAGCTCCCATGCCTGGGTCTGCTGGGAAGTGAGTTCTGGCCAGTGGCCCAGCTCTTGAGGCTTTCAGCATCCCCTGGTGGCTTTAGGACTGGGAGCTGCCCTTTGCTGCCCCAAGGACACACAGCGGCTGGCAGCTTCCCCTCCCACAGCTGCTCTCAGGCACTGTGGGCCCATCCCAGGAAGTTTCCATCCTCCATAGGTATCCAGCATGGTTTTCAAGAATTCCAGCCCTACGGAGTGTTTCATGGACTTTATCAGCAAAGGAGGGGCATGAAAGCCAGTTACCAGGACATGCCTTAATCTGAGAAGATCTATAGCTAACAGTTCTTCCTCAAGCACAATGAAAAGTTCCACTCGTTTTGGAAAAAATTTAGAAAATAACTAGCTTTTTGTTCATTTTTCAACAGATTTCCTGAGGAGCCCAAAGCACTTCATGAATATAAAATTATTCAGGAGATGGCATTAAAGCAATCCTATAAAGTAGGGCTGCGTTTGATTAAAAATATCTGCTTTCATATCTGAAAAAAAAAAAGAAAAAAGAAAAAAGATACCTGAAATAATATAGTAATGTGAAATGCAGGAAAGATGATTTATTTCTATAATATTATAGAAACTAAGGTCCTGAATTTAAATATCATGATTGATTGTTCTTCATTTAGAAAGTTTAAAATTTTCCATTTGATGATGTATGCAACAGTTGGTAACAAAATTAACTCATATTTCCTTGTAGACTTACTAATTATAGGTTTTCTCTTCTACCTGGCTACTGAAAAAGAGACAGAAAAAGAGATAAAACAAAAGACAGGCAGATTCAAATGTAAGAAGTAATTAATTAAGAAAAGAAAGCCAAAATTTGGAAAAAGTAAATTTAAATGAAGGAGATTATAGAGTCAAAAATGTTCAAATGGAAATACAGATAGTATAGTTTAACATTTTAATTTTAAAGGTCTTGTCAAAGTCACCAACTTAGAGACAGTGTAAGATGAAGGTGTTTCCATTTTGCTAATGGCCTTTCCCACCAGGCGGCCACAGGGTCAGGGAGAGCCTTTTCCTTCCAGCCTCCTTGCCCTCACCCCACTGGGCTTCCGTCCCCACCGCTGCCCGAAGGGACTTCCATGTGGCCAGCGCCAATGGCGGGTCATCCTTGTCTTGCCTGCTCATCGGCAGTGCTGTGGGTGGGCCATGCCCCTCACTAGGACGTGTCCAAGTCCCAACCCGGGTCCTGTGGGGTGAACCCATTAGTGAGCAGGACCTCTGAAGATGTGACGGTGAAGAAGCGGCCGAGCAGACTCCCGTGGGCCTCAGTGCTGTGCAGTGGGAGGCCTTATAATGGATAAATGTGGGCCCAGGAGGAGGAGGGACGTGGGCACGAGATGCCACGTGACAGAGGCAGAGACTGCGCCATGGGTCGCCGGCAGCCCCCCACAGCCCCCCAGACTTCAGAGAAGGCTCAGCCCTGCTGGAACCATGCTCTTGGGCTTGTAGCCTCTCAGGCAGACTGAGACAAACAGGATTTGGCCCTGTCCTTGGCTCTCTCCTTCCTACACTCCAGTCACTGGGCTTTCCCCAAACCCCCTTCCTCTCCTCCTCTCTGTCCTCTGTAGAGATGTGCCACTCCTCTCGTGGGCACGCCTGATACGCCAAGGCCCAGCTACAACCTCTCCTTGGAGGGGTTTTCACACTCAGCATGGTAGAAAGGAAACTTTCATTTCTGTCTGCTCCTTTAACGTGCTCGTCCATCAGTAAATGGCAACTCTATTCTTCCAGTGACTTGAACTGAAATCTTGGTCCTCATTTGGAACTAAAAAGCCCAAGGAAGATGAAAAAAGCTAAACCACGTAGCTGCATAATGCTTCACTTAATGCTAATTCTTCAGAACTGCCACAAAGATTTCAGCTCCCTTTATTGTCTATTCCTGGGTTGAATGTATTTTTCCTGTGGACCTGGAGGCAGGCCAGGAATGCGACTGGAATTTGGGTGGTTGCTGGGTTACTTGCTGTAGTCTTGCTGTTTACACTGAAGATGCATAGGGAAGTGAGATTTTTCAAGAGGAAAACAACCCCTTCTGAGGCTTACTTATGAAAATTCAAAGAGCTAGGGAAAAGCACAAATGGGGAAGTCTTTAATGTCTTTCCCCTCGCCTTCTAGAAAATATGTCTCTACGTACATAAAACGGAGCTGAGATTGAAAAATGAATGTTTCCAGAGTCTTAGTGTCGAAGCATACACTACTGGCTAAAGACAAGCCTGGACAAAAATCTCACAGGGCCTGAACACAGGCCCCGAGGTAGGGGGGATTTCATTTATATAGAGAGACACAGAAAGGAGAGGAGCTGCAATTTTAATTGTACGATTTTTAGATACATCATTTACCATTCAAATAAATGAAAGGAATAATTGCATTACATTTAGAGTGTTCAGAAGAGTGGGTTTTGACTTTATGAAAGCGTTCCTGTAAGATATCCCCTGGTCAATGATGAGTCTCTGTGGCCACTTCGCACGGATGCTCGCTGAAATTCTGGGTCCATCCCAAAGCTCGTCGTTTGAAGAGGTCCAGGATGCAGGTACAGGCTCCTTGCCAGCTGCTGAGTAATGATTTCTTTTTAAGTTAGATAAACACGTGTTTATCAGTCTTTTTTTTATATAGGACTTTATCATGTCATGGAGAAAAAAAAAGGGAAATTAGTTTTTACAGGTTAATCATAGAAAAGTGGCTATACACAGTAACTGCTGGAAACAACCCACTGGAAGGCCACTTTAACAGGTCCAGCTATTCCAGACCGCTGCCCGTGCATGGCCAGTGAAGGGCAGGCGGGTCCAG
>JAKSZT010000049.1:4089925-4165303 GCA_026826555.1 Tolypeutes matacus | reverse complement strand
TCTGGATTTGATTAAAAGAGGAAATGTTAGCTTGTATATATGGTAACAGAATAAAAATTATAAAAAGTTCATGGAAAAACACTACACAAGCAGTGAAACCTTAGTTAAACCATGGACTTTAATTAATAGTAAAATTATAAAACTTTGCTATCATCAGTTGTAACAAATGTTCCACACCAATGCAAAGTCTGGTGGCGGGTGGTGCATGGGAATCCTATATTTTATGTACGATTGCTCTGGAAACCCACAACTTCTCTAATAAAGGAAAAAAACCTGTCAAATGTAATTCATAAAATACTTTGCATGTTGTGTCTCTGTGCTTCTGTGTCCATGTCCCATCCCGGCCTGTATCTGGGAGGAGAGGGACAGTGCTCCTTGTCTTCTTTTGAGCCCTGCTTGGCCTGTAGCAGGCACTGAAAATGGGATTATTGAATGAGGAAATAAAAGTTTGAGTGAATGATGTTAGCAGGTGTCTCAAGGCGCCTTCCACTTGGGGTCAGTACTTGATTCGTAGAGCTGCTATGACAAATTACCACAAATGTAGTAGCTTAAAACAACACAGATTTATCATCTCATAGTTCTAGAGGCCAGAAGTCTGCAATAGGCCTTACAGGGCTAAACCCAAGGTGTTGGCAGGACTGCACCCTCTGGAAGCTCTAGAGGAGATTTGCTTTGTTTGCCTTTTCCAACTGCCAGAGGCAGAGGCCACCTGCATTCCTTCCTCCACCTTCACAGCCATCAGCTTAGCGTCTTCAAATCTCTGCCTCCATCATCCACTTAGAGGGACCGCTGTGCTTCCATTGGCCCACCAGGATAATCCTTCCCTGATTAGCAACCTCACTGCACCTGCAGCCCTGATCCCCCTCTGCCGTGTAGCAATGTGTGCACAGGTTCTGGATGAGGGCATGGACCTCTTGGGGAGCCCACCATTCTGCCCACCACACTGACTAAACAGCGTGTGTGTGCGCGCGTGTGTTTAAGGTTTACAACCTAGACTGGGTAACTGATTTTTCCCCCTTTGACTATAAACTGTGTGAAGGGACCCAAATGGCACATATTATTTTGAGAATGAGAGCCTAAATGAATCTTATCCAGCTTTCTTTCAGGCTAATCATTTCCATCCACTTTATGTCTGCATGAATCATAAGCCCCGCTGGAAGGGCTCAGGAATTTGGTGCAAATGAGAAAAACCCATGTGAAGCAAATCTGAGCTTGAAAAATGAACCACCACTGTGTTGGATAATGCCCAGTAACAAAGGTTAATTTCAGTAAAATCTCAGCCTATTTTGAGTTTCTAGAATGAACTTCAAGCAATTAGAGTCTGTCAGGTAAACTTGTAAAAATTCTGAGTATATTGTTCCGAGTAATAGTGTAAACTTAAATTGATTTTTAAAACTTAACACCCATTTATAAAATTTTAAAAAATCAATGAGAAACCCATTTAAGCAAGTAAGAAGCCAAGTAACGAACGTCAGCATGTGCCAGAGCAACGCAGAACACTTGTTTTAGCCTGTGGACTAATGAAGGCTAAATTGAGACCATTTCTGAGCAGAAAGAACCTTGTTTTTCTTCTGTGGGAAATGGAAAGTGCTGCAATTAGGAATGTGAAGCATTATGGTATGATGACCCTACTGACTGGCTCCACACTTGTCCTGCATTTGTTAGCTTCAGGGCCGTGGCGGTAATTTCATTCTCTAGTTTGTGCCCAAGAATCAGAGACCATCTGCCTCGAAATAAGTTTACCCACCCACACTGGCTCTTTCACTACCAGCCTAATTGTTTATTTATTTAACTAATGGATTCTGTTCTCCTCAGAGCCTGTTATCATATTAAAATTGTGTTTTCTGAGTCCAGAAAGGAATATACTGTCTTTTTAAAAATTTAAGAGGGAAGCGGCTGTGGCTCAATCAGTAGGGCTCCCGTTTACCATGTGGGAGGCCCCAGGTTCGGTTCCCGGGGCCTCCTGGTGAGGGCAAGCCCGCCCGCACGGCGTGGTTAGCTGACCCAGCGAGCACAAGCAGCAAGGGGGGGATAAATGAATAAATAAATAAAATCTTTAAAAAAAAAAAATTTTTTTAAGACTATCTGTTGGGTCCTTTTAGACTATTGTCTTTCTAAATTCATAAAAACAAGATTAAGTACTGCAAGTTCAGAGGGAAAATCCTGATAGGAAGCCTCGCTCATTCTAGTCTCATCAAAACTGGGAATTAGCCCCTGCTCCCTTGGCCGAGTCTGGGTTTTATAACTGCTCTCGTAAAATAACTCTGATCCCTGCCTGCAGTTTCCCTGCTCCGCTGTGGAAATGTAAAGGGCTGTCTCTTGGGATTCTCCCCGTGAGTCGAAGGCAAGATATCAGCTGTACTTGCCCTGGGTCGTCTAGAGTTACTCCACTTCCAAGGGACCCAGGCCACGGGAGACTCCAGACCATCTGGAGAAAATGCTGTGCACTGAGCTGCACCCTTCCCTCCTGCGTTCCTAGTACGGAAGTGCGTATGTTCCGTGATTGCGTACGCATGTCTGCACAGCTGTGCCTCCGCGTTTATCTGGGTCTATGTCAATGCCTAGGATTGTCTGTATCGTCTCTATCTGTGTCTATCCGCCTGTGTATGTCATTGGTGATGTCTCTAGCCATATCTAAGTGTAAGTCTAAGTCTACATCTGCGTCATCTAGCTAAATCATCTCTTTTTTGGTTTTGACATATTTCAAGTTTTCTTCTAGAATTGGGTCATTTCTGAACTGAGGCCTGGTTGACTGGGGCCCCAACTCCCCTCTCAGTTCTCCCAGCCTTCTCCATCAACCTCTAAACTCCTCCGCTGGCACTGCATACCCTGGGATGATCTTTCCTTTGGAAAATTAAGTATTTACCCCTTCATTCTGAGCATCAGGATTACCTGGAGACTGCATTCTTGTCCACCTCCCTGTACTAGGTGCAGAGCACTCATTCCTGCTGGTGATGGCAGAGGCGATAGGGCACACGAGCAAGAGGAGACAGCCCTGGCCTAACTCATTCAAACCGCAGCACGGCACTTGAGCAACTGCTTTGCTGCCAGCAGTTGGGAATCACTGAAAAGGTCTTTACTCAGGGTTGGGAATGGGAGGCCGCAGGAAGGCCCCAAAACCGGATGCTAGCTCTGGTCCCCAGCCTTATGACCCGGCGCCATCCAGTCCACCGTGAGGTCAAATGGCTCAGACCCTTTGGGCCGGTGGAGCGGAGGCCTTGAATCTTCCAAGAAGCTGGAGGATTTTCAAATCATAAGCAATGACTCATTATGTCAACAATATTTAGTAGAACAAAATAATCTGATACTTAAATTTTTGGATTTTGCAGATAATGGTGCTGGCTCTCTCTTTGAAAAGTCGTTAACACAGTTTAACTACTTCCGTTAGTGTGGATTCTGGGAAAATGCTGCAGGAAAGAAGGTCCTCTGTTACCCAATTTTTAATCCAGTTGTTTGTACTTTGTCAACCAAAGTGGCTTGATTTCTCATTTTGAAACCATTTTTTGAATTATTTAGTTTATTATTTTATAATTTAAGTACTGAATATAGAAATGGCAAATATATATCTTAAGTTTCTTTTTCACATGATTTTAAGGTAGGTATCATGAGATAAACTGCCCATATGTAAAGTGCACAACTCGATAAGCTTTGACATGTGCATGCGCCCAAGAAACTGTCACCACAATCAAGATAACCAGTGTTTTTATCACTCTTAAAAGTTTTCACATGCTCATTGATAATCCTTGCCTCCTAGCCCCATCTCCATCCCCAAACAAATAATGACTTTCTGTCCCCTGGATTAGTTTACATGTTCTAGACCTTTATATAAATGGAATCAAGTATGTTGCATCATTTTTTGGAAGCATCTGGCTTCTTTCCCTGAGTGCAATTATTTTGAGATCCACCCATGTTGTTGTATGCTTCAATAGTTCATTCTTTTAAATTATATTGGTAGACCACAATTCACTTATCCACTCACCTGCTGATGGACATTTGGGCTCTGAAAAATAAAGCTACTATCACCATTCAAGTCTTGATATGAACATAGACTTTTGTTTCTCTTGGGTAAATACCTAGAATTAGAATGACTGGATCATTAGCTATGTATGTGTTTAACTTTATAAGAAACTGTCAAACTGTTTTCCAAAGTGGCTGCATCATTGTACATTCCCACCAGCAGTGTCTGAGAGTTCCAGTTCCTCCATGTTCTCTGCAATAGTTGATGTGATGTCTTTTTAATTTCATATATTCTTGGAGCCATGTAGACCTATTTCATTGTGGTTTTAACTTATTTCCCTAGTGGCTAATGATGTTGAGACTATTTTTATGGCTTATTTACCATCAGTATATATTCTTTGGTGAAGTATCTGTGAAAATCAGTCATAAAGTTCCTGTTCAAAGAAAGAAGGCTGTGGAAGCTTCTGGTACAAATAACCAAGCTCAGTGAGGTCCCTGGCTGGCACCATGGTAACAGGCAAATCTGTTTTTCTTGGTGTCCTGCCTGCCAGCCAAGAAATGAGCTGTCTCCCCTGGTTTGAAATGGCTTTGTCTTTCCTGGTTCAACATAGAAGAGCTTACATGAGCTTCAATTCCTTTTTTATGCTTCATCAGATGATAATTCCCAGCATACGCCAGTGCCGAGGAGTACATGGTCCAGCCAAACCTGAGCAGGTCCCAGGCACACTTTGTACAGGCTTTTATCGGGCATCTCCTGCAGGACAGGTGCTGTGCTGACCCTGGACATGCTGATGGGAACTCACAATGTAGTAGGGCAACCTCACTAAAATGTGCTTTCTCTGCCACCTTCTTTCTTTAAGGAAATGGATAAGGACATGAATACACAAATCCATAAACTTTGCAATAATCAAGACACCTGTGTCATGGGGCCACAACCAAGGACCCTAAGAATCCAGCAACCCTGACTTTGCCTAGTGGAGCCTAGAACCCACGCGTTTGGCTCCACCATCCCGTGGGTTGCAGCACGAGGCTGGTGCACGCAGCTAAAGCATGGTGGCGTGAGCCACCCCACCCCAGCACCACGCAGGGCACTTCCCAGCCATCTCTGCCCTCACTGTCGCCGGCAAGGCTGCACTTAGAAACCCCATTTCACACGTGAGGGCTAAGACCAAGACTCCGGATGAAGTACCTCCTCGAATTCATCAGCCGGTTATCGCAGAACTGGGATTAAACCCAGCTGGAACAGACTCCAGGACACTTTGGTGCCTAGAAAAGTCAGTCCTGCGTGGGACCTCTGTACACACAAGAAGCACTTTGTACTCAGGGCTGGACTCTTCTCCTTTCAATCAGTAAAGCCTTAGCAGTAAGTACATACTGGTTACAAAATACAAATTAAAAGGTCTACAAAGCCGCAAGCGTTCGGCAGTTTCATTTTCTGACATTTATGCAACAAAACTCCTGTAGACAACAAATGGTGGTGTTTCACGGAGAGGGCTGTCATGGTAACTCGTTTCTAGATTTGGAGCACTAGCCACTGTGAGGTGGACAGGACTCACTGTACCGGAGAATTCTCACAGCTTTGGCTCCAAGTGCTCGCTCTGAGGCCTTTCTGGAATTCTCTGCTGCAGTGCCTGCCTCGCTGGAGATATCCTGAGAAATGTCCAGGCTCTAGCTGTTCAGAGTGCTCAAAAGTGTTCCAGTTTCCCTGGACCCCTGGACCCCTGTAGGGTCGAGGAGGCGGTCACCGAGTCTGGAGGGAATGCCCTTCTCCTCGACCCTGGTGTCTCTGCTGAAACCCCCCTTCCTCAGGGAGGCCTCTTCCCATTCCCCAGGCCACATGCACACCCGCAGCTGGGCTCGCTCAGGCCACCCCTTTCCTCGGTTTCTCCTGTGGCTCACGGGCTGTCCCTGGACGCACTGCACGCTGCGTGATCACGGGCAGCTGTGTGCCTGCGTTGGCTCGCTGTGGCGCTGGGCTCCTGGCGGGCACCGCACTGACGCCCACGAGCCCTCCCCCTCTTTCCTACATCTTCTGCCCCTGCCTGCGGCCCCCAGAATGTGCTGCTCACTTGCTGTTTTGCACTCAGGCCTAAAGGGCGAAGTCTCCATTGCCGCGTGGCAGGGAGTTAGAGGTCCTTTGCCACTGGCCTGGGGCTTTCATGTATAAAGCTCCTACTGTGTGCCAGGCACGGGAGTTGCTAGGAATGCATCAGCGGACAAAACGAGGACCCTGCCCTTCGTTGAGGGGGGACGTGTGGCACACAAGCCATCTTTGTCGCGCGGTGGAAAGGAAACCTGCTGCAGTAAGAAGGAACGATTGAGCAGGGTGGGGGTGAAGGGGGAAGGCAGGGGTTGGTGCGTGTGGCGATTTTAAACAGGATATAAGCACAGGCCCAGCTCAGTTGACCTTTTGAGTAAAACTTGAAAAAGTGAGTTAAGCAGAGCCCCAGGCAGAGGGAGCAGCCAGTGCTAAGGCGAGGGCAGGGGCCAGGTGGTGGGTCCAGAGAGCTGGAGTGGGGCTGGTGAGGTGGGGGCAGGGGACGAACAAGGCCCCGGGAGCCCGGGGGGTGTGATTGCCAGCCTCGTGGGGGGCCATTGCAGAGCATTTGGCGAAAGAAGTGGTGTAATCTAATACAGGTTTTAAGCAAATCCCTCTAACAGATCTGGGGGCACAGATGAGGGGGGGGGGGGCACTGGGGTGCAGCAGGGACCCCAGCAGGAGCCCTGGTGGTGTGCCTCAGACAGGTAGTTCCCAGCTTTTCCAGCAGAGCAGTTTCCTTTGGAGAAAGCCCTCAGGCAAAGAAAGGCAGATGCTGGAGGGAAGGTGCACTGAACAGGTGAGGCCCTAGGAGGTCGGGCAGGGCCACCAAACCGCGTGGGACTCAGTGAAGAGAGGGGCCCAGGGGAGAACGGACCAGGGAGGTGTGCAGGACCTGGGCAGCACTCCAAGCCTGGAGGGGGTCATGGCATGAAAGGGAGGCCTGCTAGGGAGGCTCCGTGAGGTTCTGCAGCCGAGTTCAGCTGCATGGGTGTGGCACAGAGGGGCAGGGGAGTCACAGAACATGCAAGGAGAGGTTATGGTGATTGACCATGGAGTTCAGCCTGAGTGACATGGGCAGAAATGGCACCTGGAAGACAAGGGAGAATGGAAGGTTAGGGGTCAACGGGTTGGGAATCCTCCTTAGGACAGAGGGCTGGGGAAGCTGTGGCACCAGGAGTGAGCTGGGAAGGCAACTGGTGGTTGGGGTGGGGTGTGCTAAGCCGGGTGACCTGGGGGGCAGGAGTAGAGGACGGGGCAGCCTTCCAGGCAGCGCTGGCACACCCTTTGCTCAATCCTTTCTATTCCTCCCCTTCCAGACTCCTCCCCTACTGAAAATGAACATCTCTCGAGGGCTTGCTCTGCCCCTCACTGTGCTAAGTACTTTGCGTGAGTTAGCTCAACCCTCGTGACAGCCCCAGTTGACGCGTGTTCTTGGCACCATCACCTCCCTCCTAAGGACAGGGACTCGTGGAGTGGTTAGATGACTTCCCAGGGCTGTGCGGCTCGTAAATGTGAACCCCTGTGGAGGGTTCCACTGAGCGTGCTCTCAGCCAACGCCTTCTGGTGACTTTTTCAACCAAGTCTCAGGTCCCGGCCTGCAGAGCCGTCAGAACCAGGCTTGGGCCAGATGAAACACGCAAAGGTGAAGTCCACGTCTTCTAGGGCAGTGCTATTCAAACTGTGGTCCTTGGGCCAGCAGCATCAGAGTCATCTAGAATATTAGAAGTGCCAGCTTCTGCACCTTGCACCAGACCCACAGAATTGGAATTGTGGGGGTGGAGCCCAGATTCTGTGTTTGGGCAAAGCCCTACAGGTAATTCTTATGCAATCTAAAGTTTGAGAAGCCCTGCAGAAAACTTCACAAATCTAACACCTGCAAAGAACATGAAAGATGACATTAAATTCAAAGTATAGCAGCACTGACTTCTTTGGCATTTTGTTTCCATTTAAGGAGCTAATATGGCTCAGATTTTTTACAAATAAAGCTAGCCATCAGTCTTCATAGAATTAAAAGCCCTTAATACCCTCTATGCTATGAATAAAGACTGAAAACTGCAAAGGAGAAAATGGAATGAGGGCAGGTGAAGGGAACAGCCTCTGATGTATTAAGTGGGAGGCATCTCCAGAACTCCAGGGGAGCTCTTGAGGAGTCAGTTAGTAATAGAGCCTGGTAGTATAGTTGGGTCTGGGTACATGATTTGGGAAACTCAGCCTGTGGTAGGGGTTGCAGGTAAGATCTCATTGAAGGAGAGACTACAAAGCAAGAAGAGAAAGAGTGAAGGCAAACTAGTAGGGAACCCCAGAAGCTGTGGGCGAGAGGGAGGGTACAGCACAAACCTAAGGAAGGTATCAGCAATAGGAGAAAGGCAAAAGCGCATTATTCCAGAATCAAAGGAAGAGATGTTTGAGGAGGAAGGAGTAGATGACAGGTTCCAGGGCTGCAGGGAGATCAAGGGAGATGAGAACTGAACATGGCGGCTTGGGGTCATTGTTGGAGAGAAACCATGCTGTGCTAGGCCGAGGAATTGATGGAATTTGAGAATGTCGCAGGGCTCCAAGGGGCTTTGGGGGAAATTTGGCAGTGAAGGTAAGAAGTCTGGGAAGGTCTAGGATGAAGGGGAGATTTTTTTGATGGGAGTAACTTGAAAACGTTTGAAGGTTGAACAGAAGGAGACAGAGGGGAGAGAGATATGGAATAAAGATGTAAGAAACCATGATTATTTGATGAAGAAAAAATGTCGAGACTCAATCTCTGACATTTTTTATAGCATTTTCCTTTGGTGCTAGACCAAAAGAAAAGTTTAATAGATGTGTTGACTGAATGAATGGAAGAGTGATGAGGTACAGTGTATTCCCAGAGGGAGGGGACCTAGCTTTTCCATTGAGGAAGGGTCCAGTGACAATCAAGACGCACCCCCTCTTCAGCCATTGTCCCCAGTTCCTCCTGATGACCCCGAGACCTCCTTGGCTTTCCCCAGGCATGGTGGCCCGTGCCTCCTCTTGGCACCGTGATCCTATGGTGTTGCTTGAGCCTGACTGAAGTCCCCTTTCCCTACGCAGGCTTCAGGACTTACCTCCAATGCCAGCTCCCCCTGGAAGCCTTCCTTTCTGGAAGACGCCACCTCCTGAGGGACTTCCCAGCCTTGTGCTCTCACGTCTGGGGGGAACTTTCCACATTCGCTGCCATCACTCTGTGAACTTGTTGCATGACCCCCGCCTCCCACCTTTCTATGCCAAGCTTCCGGCACAATGCCTGGGACATCACACACGCCAAGGAATGAGTGGAATGAGGATCGATAGTGGTTTTCCCAAACTATGCAATTTTCTATGAAGTTCACAAAACTATCAGGCTATTGGTTAATAGGAAACATACAGGCACTTTTGATGACACTGGCATGACAAAGCTAAATCATTATTTTTATTTTAGTGAGAATTATGGAGTCTATTAAAGCCATGAAAGGATTTTTGATTCACCTCACTCAAACGCAAGTGCACTGATGAAATGAAGCAATAGTCCAACAACTCTCAAAAAACAGACATGTGTGGCTCGGGTAATATGCAGATCGAGCAATTGCAATATAAATCAATATAAATATATGTATTAGCCAAAACTCCTTCTGTTATTGTTGACTGATACCAAGGCAACTGTGCTTAAGGTACAAAATGTACTGGCTGCTACCAGAACTATCTTGCCATGTACCTAATTAAACACATTATTGAAACCAAGGGAATATCCTGATGGCTTTTCAAATTGTGGTATTTTGATCTCTCTGATGTATCAGATATGATCAGTTGCCTTTCCAACAGCCATTTCCAATCCCCTTCCTTGTTAATGGAAAACCAGTTCAAATATCTGCCACCTTTTGCTTCAAGGGAAGCTGAGACTTTCTGCAGCCCAGCCAGTAATTCTCGATTAGCCTAAGTCAGTTGTGGGTAGTCCCTTGTCCTTTCCAGTGACTGGCTTATGAAAAGTCAGGCCACAGAATTCTGGCCAAGAAGACATGGGAGAAGTCTGTTGGAAGCCTGGCAAGCTTTTCTCGTTTTTCACAAGGTACCTGAGAAAGGGGTTGCTTTCTGCCACTCCTTGGACATTTGAGAAGATGCAGTGCTTGGGCCATTATACCCATTTTGTGAGCAGGAGGTAACAAGTTTCAGGAGAAAATCCCATGCTGTGAGAATGGCAGGAGAGAAATTGGGAAAAAGACCAAGTCCTTGGTGGCTGTGTTGAGCTGTGTTGAATTAACCCACCCTGCAAGGGCCCTACCCCCAGCCCTCTTTTCATGTAAGCTAATGAAGTTCCTGTCATTGCTTAATTTTGTCTTCCATTACATTGAGCTGCTGCGTTCCAAGAGATGCTATTGATTACACAATTTAAGGCCCAGCTTTCCTAGTATAATAGGCTGCTTTTGCTTTACACATACTGTGACTTCTGTTACTTGTAAATTCTGTTGCTGATTTTGAAAAATAAAAATACCCAGACTAAATAGTCTTGGCAATCATACCAAGTGCAAAGTTTTTCATTCAGTTTAGATTTATTTTATTTTTTTAAAAAACTTGTGTATTAGACCCAGTAAACATCTTCTCTTCACCACAGACAATCCTTTATAGCTTTCAGTTTCCAGACTCTGCCTGCTTCCATGACTCAGTTGGTGGGGCAGACGTGCTGAAGGAATTTCTATATTAACTTTCATTCTGAATTACGTTGCAGGAAGAATATGGCGAGTTTCTTGGGTTATTTTGATTTGCATATATTTAAGGCCAATTTTAGAAAAGGTGTATTTACTCATGCAAAAGTATTTATGATGGAAAGAATGTGGTAATGAGAATAACTATTTTGATTATAGTGAACATTTATTAAATCTTGTGGCACAGCAGGGATTCCCGGGAGGCAGTAAGACACGGTGCTGAAGAGCAGGGCTTCGTTCCTTGTCTCAGTCTTCTGTGGTTGCTGCCATAACACAGCAGAAAGCTATTCTCTCTCAGTGCTGGTGTCAGCAGGGGAGGAGGGGAGGGTCCCTCCTGGTTTCTTCTGCTTTCTGGTGCTCTGCCGGCAGCTGCTGACACACTTGGGCTTGTGGCAGCATCACCCAAGTCTTTGACTCCCTCGTCCACTGGCCTCCTCCCCTCCTGTTTGTGGGTGTCTTCTCCCCTTCTATTCAGGACCCCAGTCATGCTGGATTAAGGGCCCACCCTACTCCAGGATCATCCCATCTTAACTTACCTAATTACTGCCAAAATAACCCTATTTACCGATAAGCTCACATTCCGAGGTACTGAGGGCAGGTCTTGAACCTATCTTCTGGGGGGACATAGTCTTAAGCAGACGTGGATTTGAATCTTGGCACAACCTTTTCCTGTCTGTATAGCCTTGAAAGCTATATGTGCATTGCCTTGGGAGGAAAACTTGGGTGCCTGGCTTCCCAGCTAACTCAAGAACAAGAGCCATCACACCCACCTTCATAGCCAACATCATATGTTAGCATTGTAACCCCCACAGGACACTGCCATCACAACCCCCGCCATACCCCCATCAAGCCCACTCTCATACCCACCATCATACATTAGCATCGTAACCCCCGCAGGACACTGCCCTCACACCCCGTCACACCCCATCACACCCACCATCATGCCCACCACCCTAACCCCACTACAACCATCGGATACATGCCATCACACTCCCACCACATGCCCTTCGTATCCCTGATCTTACTCCCATCACACCCACCATAACACCTGCCATTACTCCTGTCATCATGCCCCCCATCAGCAAGAGGGCAGGGGAGGCCCCAGAGCTCCCTAAGCTCTAGTAGCACCCCTCTTCTCACTGCTCAGAGTAGTGATGAGGACAGGGCTGCAGAGTTACGCTTCTCCTGGAAAGGCCCCTACTCCCCCATCACACATCACACTCACAGTCTCTAGTTGCCAGACCTTAAGACTCATTTTGCCACGTTTCCATCTACTTCATCAGAGAAAGAAGGTCACACGTCCAGATCACCTCTCATCCCCGATGCTTCTCTGTGTATATCTGTGCTTCCATCCCCTCCCAACTGTTGAAACTCTGTTACTCTGCCCTCTAGATTTGTCATCTTTCACCCATAAAATCCCTTATAACTTCATCGCTGCATCAGAAAGCAGCCTTTGTCTTTTTTATGAATTGAAAGCTGCCTTTCTCCTGGAGACACTGCTTCCCCTGTATCGTTTAAGGTGGTAACTGTTTCTCTCCCATGCCATTTGGACTATTGAACCTGAGGGGAAGTGAATGTCCTCATTGGCCCTCATTTCCAGTACCACTCACCATCCCTTCCTCCCCCATAATCCGCCCTGTCCCCCCCCATTTCCAAAGCTGATGCCATCAGAGTATACTCCTACCACCCTGCCTTGTTCTGGTTGTCTACAGGACCCTGGGTCATTCTCCCTCATTTCTTGAAGATTTTTAGCTCCTGGATTACTGCCACTTTCCCCAAACTTACTACTGCTATAATACCTAGTGATTTCTATTTCCAAGGAGCTAATGCTTCCACTAACTTTTCTTCTCAGTTCTGTGACCTCCTATCTTCAAATACTCTCTTGTTTTCTATCTTTCCTCAACAATTCAACCCCATGTTCATAACAGATTTTTCAACCATCAGTAACTGTCTAATTCTTCAATCTCAGTTTTAAGCATCTCTCTTTCTCACTCCCACCTTCTATTTTTCTAGCTCACCCTAGCCTCATTTCCAACAATTCTTTGACTTCTACCATACTCTAGTTTTAGGAAGTCTGTACAACTTCATGAGCTTGATCTAAGGATCGAGACCCAAAGACACTGGCAGTATTCTGTTGCTTTGGAATTCTCAGTCCTCATATTTTGCTTCTACCCAATAAGGTCCAAACTCAGGAATATGCCTGTGATCATCAGTAATGGTCTTGCATCACATACTTCTGGCTCTATGCCTTCAGAATGTATGGTGGGATTACATTCTCCGGACTCCTTGTCCTTGTGTGGATACCTGAAGCTTATTCTGGCCCATGAATTATCAGTAGCAGTGGTGTTTGTCACTTCCAGTTGGGAATATTTGTGAGTGTGTGACTCCAGAGCCCTCTTAGCCTCTGCTACAGTGATAAGCAATGTTGAAGTGGTGGCTTCTCCATCAGTCTTCACTGGCATGAGGTGACAAAAGACAGGACCTTCATCTGACTCCATGCTTGCCTTCTAAAAAAGTCACTAAGATGTGGGGTAGTGCCCAATTTAGCATAACCAAATGTATATGTTTTTGGACAAGGAGATTTGGAAATAATCCCAATTTTTTCCTCATATTTCTCCCACAATAAATAGTAGCATTAAAGCAGATTGATGATATATAATAGCTTTGGATATCTTAGGACATCTGATGATTAAATGTAAAACATCCTCTTGTATTGCTCATGGGTTATAATACTAAAGAAGTTCTTCTTATCAGACTGCTATGAAATTGTATGTGAATAAGCCCTTGGAGAGGGAAACGGATGTGGCTCAAGAGGTTCGGTGTCCGCCTACCATATGGAGGGACCAGGGTTCAAATAAAATGTGTATAGTAAGAGTGACTCTCTCTTAGGTACAACTTACATACTCTAACTAAAAAGCATATTCTTCCGTGAAGGCCCCCAAACCAATCCCCCCCTTATTTAAATCGTATCCCTCCCTTGACATACTATAACACTGCTCAAAATGGCTATGCTTATAAAAATGTTATATACCTACCAGAGTTCAGGATCTGGTGTGGAAAAAGCCATGATCTCAAGAGACTTGCCGTCTGAAAGGGGAGGTCAGAGTCGAAACCAGCAAATCCAGTAATGTGTTGAGGTGCTGTGATCAGGGCATCTGAGGCTTAGGGAGGGACAAGCAGGGTGCAGTTCTGTCTCAGTAAAGGGAGCGAGCATGTGGTCCAGACATGATTATTAGAAGCACCCCTGTTCACTGCCAGAACTGTCTTTGCGTGGATGGTAAATCACATCATCACCCGAGTCCAAGCAAGGGTGACTGCTTCTCCCTGAAGCTTGGGAAACGTCAGTGGCATCTTAGGGGTGAAGGTGACGCCAGCACTGTAAATGTGGCCCCCGTTTGTGTGTTTCCTGAGGTTTGGGGCTATGGCTTATGACTGATTTGCCTTCAATGCCAAGAAGATGAGGATGGTACATGTGTGTGTGTGTGTGTGCTTGCGAGTGTGCAAATCAGATGAACATGCAAGTTGAAAAGATGCTATAATCCAAATTGAACTGAATAATATCAACTAATTGAGTTACCAAAATAATAAAAGTTATTAGATAACTAAATGTAATTTAAAACAACGTTCTGAAAATGCAGTACTCTTGTCAGGATGCTTTAGTTTCCTGGCTGCCAAAACAAATACCATGTACTGGGTTGGCTCAAACAATGGGAACTTATTGCTTCCTGGTTTGGAGGCTGGGAGAAGTCCTAATCAAGGCGATGCTTTCTTCCGTAAGTCTGTGGCACTCTGGGGCTGGCTGCCGGCCATCTTTTGTCCTTGGCTTTTCTGTCACATGGCAATGCACATAGCAGCCCCTCCAGGTTCCTGAGTTCCATTGATGTTCAGCTTCTGCTGCTCCCTGTGGCTTCTCTGTGTGACCTTCCCTATAAGGCTTTAGGAACAAGATTAAGCCTCATCCCGATTCAGCTGGGCCACAGCTTCACTGAAGGTACCTCCTCAAAAGGTTCTCCTTACAAAGGTTCACACTAAGGAATGGATTAAGTTTCCCGGGGTGCATAGCTCCAAGTCACTGCATGGGCGTTTTCAGTAAGCTGATTTAGGAGAAAATAACCTGATTTTATGACTCTCCCCCCAGGGTTACCCCTCTCTTTCTGGGGCACACCCAGACAGCCCCCACCAGCTCACCCATGCCCACTGCCCGAGCTTGCCTTGGCTTCCTGCTGCATACCACACATGGGCCAGGTTAGTCAGCGCTTGAGCCCCCTCCTGCTCTGTAGGCGCCATCTTGCCCTGGAAAGTAAAATGCATCAAAAGTCACGTGGCAGAGACAAAATGGAGCCCAGTTTCCGGACATCCAGGTGCCTTCCTTGGCACAGTCCCTGCATCCACTCACTGTAGCCTTACCAGCCGGGGAGTCTGGATTTTCCAGCTTTGTAGTGTATAGTGTTGGCACTGAGCAAAGGAACTTACAGATTGGTGCAATATTTTTCTAAAAGCATTCATTTAAAATAATATATTTCCACCTTACAAAATTAATTGCAGACTGTTCATATTCTAAGAATACTTAGAATATTTGTTGTATTCACAAATTAAAATTATTGATCTGTATAAAACTATATGGGCTAAAAGCTTCTTAATATGTGCATTCTCTGCTCACATGAGAAATTCCTCAAATATTAGCCCTGTTCCAAGAAATACTTTCTATCATTTAACTACATCATCTTCATGTAAATGCTTTAGATTGTTTCCTATTCTATGTTAACTTTCTCTGTATGTAATTAAGATCAACTATTGGAGATATTGTTGGTAAGTTCATCATGCTCCATTGCTGTTCCGTCCTAAGATACATAGAATAAGAAGTCACTGTATAATTAACATTTTAGATAAAGATTCGCAGAATTAGCAGGCATCCTTTACTCCACCGTATTCCTTTTGCAGGAAAGAAACTAAACAAGTAGCTGATAGAACCTGCTATGTAATAAGGATCAACAAATGTTTGCAGAAAAGAAATTTTGGTTTTCACTCCAAACCATATAACTAGTTAATGAAAAATGTCACAGGATGCTGACTTCTGGGCTGTTACTCTTAATATTTATATCATAAACACCCGGTTGATATATTTGATGCATTAACCATGACAATTTATATTAATCATATTTTCACGTGGTCTCATCTAAAGTCAGTCTGTTACTGATGCTGGTTACATCTCATTTTGAAATAATCATTTTCACATTTTGTTCTGGCACCTAAAGTGTAAGTTGTTGCTTTGGACACTGCCTTCCTTCATCGGAGTGTGTTCTATTTTGTTGTACTTAGGAGCGAAATAGAAAATCAATCGTGCCTTCATCACTCTCTTATCTGAGTCTTGCATAGGTAATCCTATTCTTTTATGCTCGCCAACATTTCCCCCTTTATCCTACCTGCTGGGGATGATGTCTTTGAGCCAGGTCCTAAAGCAGGAATCCTTTTGGCTCTGTGGACCCTGAGAACTTGCCCTGAAGAGGGGTCTCTTGTTTGTTTATCAAATGACAGGTGCTTCTTGGTGTACAATTCCAAGTTTATAGTCGTGCTTTTTGTCATGATAATACCTTACATCAACATTAATAAACTACCCCTTGAATTCCATCATCCTGATATATTATTATGACTTCTGGAGTTTCTCCCTCTGGAAGAAGATGATTTTATCTCTGGAAGAAGATGAAGTTTTATAACTTCTCATGTGCATTTTAATTTCATGTTTTCCATCTTTATAGAGTTTCTCTTGTTCTCTGTCGTCTAAATTAAATTTGTTTTATTTGATTCTCCATGTTCTAGGTCATTAGACCACATAATCATAGCATTCTGGAGCTGGTAGGAGCCGCTCAAAATTCAGAATCCTAACCTCACTACTTCTGAGGATCCCTTTTGTTATTTCCCTCTCTCCTTGGCTTCCCATTTTCTGAAAGATTTTGTCTAAAAACAATTCATTTGCTTTAGTAATCTTTAAATTGTTTTCCTATCTTTTACTATCAGTGACATTTATAATTGCTATTCAGAGCTTTTCATCAGCACAAGCCAACCAATGTCACTGCACCAAGTTGATAAAATTCCTGCCAGTAGGTAAACAAAGAAAACCAACCACACAATAACACTTCATGTTTCCGTAAGCCTTCACAGCGTTATCTTGAGTAAGTGCAGGTTTTCCATTAGGCTTTTTGAAACGGTGGGAATAGCTCACAGAATACTTCTTTAAAAACTCTTCAGAATAGGGAAGGCTTAGGTTGTGATTCACAGATTTAATTCGACTTTTACAGGTAAGCAAACTGAGGCCTAATTCACACTTTCAGTTTTATTTTGACTCTTAATTCAGTGTCCTTTCCATGTTTACACATTTCCTACCTTCAAGGAGATATTGAATGAGGTACCAGCAAACTCAGATAACTTCCAGCAAGTTTCTGAAACTCATTATCCATGTATGGGAATTCCACAAGCCCTGGGAGAGCAATCCAAAGTGGCTGTGGGTGAAAAGGGTACCAAGTCAGAAATGAAAACTTTGGGTGAGGCCATTTAAAGTTATCAGATGACTTTGAGACTCTAGAAATATCCTGAAAATGCGTGACTGGGTCTAACTCTGTAGGCTAGACTGGTTTGAAAATCCTGAGGTTGACCTAGTTCCACACAATGCAGGTGATTCTGAAGCTGAAGATAGTACAATCTCTCTGGAAGCCTTTCTCCTAGGAGGCCTTTGGTTTGGGTTTCTACCTGTTTACATAAATACTTTAAAGACTCAGCTATCATTATGAGTATCTTACAAATGTTAACTCATTTAATCCTCCTAACAACCTTATGAGATAGGAATTATTATCATTTCCATTTGACAGATGGAGAAACTGAGGCCTGGAGTTGACAAAAGGGTTGCACGATCACAAGCTACTCAGTTGTAGAGTTGGGTCATTGGCTTAGTTTTCCAGAGCTGCTATGGATTGAAGGCTCGAAGTCTAAACTCAAGAGGCCCAGAAGGCCACACTTTCTCCTGGACTCAGTAGGGCCCTGGGGATGCTGGTCCTCTGTTGCTTCTTTTTCCTACTTCTGGTGTCTTCTGACTGAATCTGAATTTCTCTCCACTTCAAGCTGATGGACTAGGGCCAACCCGGATTCAACGTAGTCTCACCTAAACTGGATCTTTGAAGAGCCTATTCACAAATGAGCCATATCCTCAGAAATAATGCATCTTCAAAGATCCTGTTACAAATGGGTTCGCATCCATGGCAACGTGGATCAAGGCTCGAGCGTGTCTTCATGGGCGGCACGGTCCGACCCCCAAGAGTGATGAACCCTGGGGGTTCACACGCAGTTTGCTTACCTGCACCCCAGCTTCTGGCTTCTTCAGGCTAACAGCACACTCTGTGGCGAAGAGGAAGGAGAGCCCAGAACTGGCTCCTCTTTGAGTTCAAGCCTTGGGGATTTTAAAGGTGATAGACTGGGCAGTTGAAAGTGTGCTTTCCGGTACTTATTTCTTCAGGCCAATGCAATAAATTATTGCCAAGAGGGCAACTCTGGGATAGCTTTACAAGAATCAGAAACCATTGGAGGCACATCAAAATGCCGCATATTTGGTGGGTCCTGAGTTGCTTTATAATTTTAAGGGATTTTGATGGCTTTGGGAGTCTCCTGATACATTAGCCATGGAGAGTGTACCCCCTCGCCTGCCCCTCTCCCAGCAAGAAGATGTAGTCACTATTTATTCATCTTAGCTCTTTCTTGGCATACTCTCTAGATGGACTACAATTGCAAAGGCTTGGCTTATTATTTTTCCAGTTTAAAATAATACATTGTAAAGAAAACAAGGGAAAACTTTCCCCTCTTCAACAATAAGTGACAGAAAAGTAATGTTTGCATCCAAATTACATCAGCACCATAGTATGAAATCATCAAACCATGAAAACACAGACTCGTCTTCTGTTAGCTAGTGGGACTGCTGTGCTGTTAGTGGAATTACCCACGATTAAAAAGAGGAGAGTTCTAACCAGAATAACATGCTGGAGATGGAAATAGTGACTTCATTTTGGATTTTATTATTTATAGGGAATTCTCTTGCTTTTGTTTTGACAGTATGGCCTGTAACTATTAGGGGAAAGCAAAAATATATTATTGACTCTTGGGTCCAAAAGAATACATATTCCTGTGTGAGTGCTCCTTTAAGTTGGAGTTTGTAATATTCCTCTGGGAGTCCCTAGGGGCTAGAGATGCATTTGCTTGGAGACTATTTCAGCTGCCCAATCTTTAATAGAACAACTGGTGGACAATTATTTCATTTACCCCCCACTGCGCAGTGACATTGATTGCCGTGGCTTGCAGGCTCAAAGACACCAGATTAAAGGAGACTGTGGCAGTGCATAACCTGTGCAGGAGGAAGTACGTTGTTTGCTCTGTGACGTGCACTGCGGGTGACAGCTACTTTTGTTAGGATGTCTGTTTAGCTGTAGAACTAGTCAGAATGAAGGAGTGGCTAGTTCCCTTGGGCCTGTGTTTCAAGGAGGAAAAAAAAAAAAGATAATCGAAAAACGTTCTGTCAAAATGTTTTTGTTTTTGTTTGTTTTCCTTTTTCTGCAGTGTGTCCTTTAGGATCTATTTGTTGGCAAATATCAATCATCTACAAATTTTATAACTAATTTCTTACAGCTGTCAGTTAATTTGTTTAAACACCAAAGTACAGTGCATTTTAAATCAAATAAGTGTTCAGGGACCTCAAAGAAAAATATTCTCCAATTTTATTTGTTTAACATCATCACAATTCTATCCCAAGTTCACTCAATTTAGAGGATAAATTATGCTCCTGTAAATTCTGAAAAGGCCCAAATGAATCTGGCTGGACATTATCCTCCTGCAGCATCTACCAAGCAACAAAGATGTGTCCAGTGGGAAAGCAGATGTGTCCAATGAATGACTAGTAACTGCCTGAGAAAAGTTTTCACTTTGACAATTTGAAGGTTTTTGCATAAAAATGAATAAATATTATTATAATCAAATTTTATTTCTTTGAATGATAAGTTACCAACTTAATCAGTAAAAATTTACTCTAGCTTGGAATCGGTAGAAAATTTTGAAGACATTATGCGAGTCTCTAAACATTTTCGTCCATTTTATTATATATGACAATTACTATAAAAAGGCCTGAATCTTAGATTTTTATTGTCTTGGGAAATATTTAACTCCAAAAGCATCTTTCTGGTCAGAAAATGCAAGTTCTTCTTACTAAAAGCCAAAATAATGGTATTTCCCCCAATAGTATACTTTCGTTTTGACAGATGAACACTTCAGTCATTATCTGGGCTATAATATAAGAAAAGAACACAAGAAATGATTCTTCCTGGATCCCTGTTCACCCTGGCGGAACCCTGGCAGCTTCCTGGGCTTTCCACCTAGCACCCACCACTTTGGATTTTCGTGGGAAATAGGAGATGAAGAGAAGAAGGGAACGGGGTTGAGGTTCAGTGAGGATGATGACAACAGCTGGGTGTGAAGTTATTTTTAATTCTTGTTGCCCAATTTGAGGAACGAATTTGCAATGCACTCTGCTAAACATGGGCCAAAAGTGATTGTTCTGGACGTTGTAGATTTCAGTACATGGTCAAGGCACGGTGAAATGATTCTTTAGGGCAGTGGCTTCCAGCTGTATCACCATCACCTGGGGAACAGCTTGTGTTGCAATATTTTTGGTTAATTTTATAAGAAACCCTGAGGCTTTGTCAGGCCCATCTTGGCCACTCTGTGGGAACATCCAGATGCTACTGAAGGTCTTGATAACAGAAAGTCAGAAGTGCTAAAGAATTTGAGGCTTTCATGCAAGTTTTCAATTGCAGTTCAAAAATGTTCTGCAGAGATTGAAAAACATGTTATTGGTATTTAACTTATTTTTGTTTGTGGATGTTTGACCTTACATTATCACTGCCATTTTCTTGTTGACCACAATCACCTATGAGAGCTTGAGGATTGTCTGTTTTTTCTGTTTCCATTTAATCTCCAGAGGATTACAATTTCCATTTCATGATCACTGGAATTTCTGTATCAGCTCCTTTACTGTGTTGTTAAATTGGAATAATTTTATTAACCATGAAAATCCTTAGGAAAATCAACTTCTCAAATTATTTCATTGGTTTAAAACCTTGGTTAACAACTGGTCTCTAAAAAGTTCAAGTTGCCAGATTGGTCAGCACTGTGGAATTTCATGACCACCCGTTGACTTAACTGTTGTCAAACATATTTACTGCATGTCACCCAGGTGCTAGGGGAGGCTCTGAATGCTGAGACTACTCCAAGGAGCAAAACAGCTGGAATGACGTGCTAGTCGGGGAGACAAGCAAGTCTCAAATCCATATGCAATAATGTTTATGGATAAAAACAAGGCCGGATGAAGAAAGAAAGCCAGGAGATGACATTCAATTGGAAGCTCCATCTGTGGGTGGAGAGAGCACCAAGTAAAGACGCTGAGACTGGAATGTTCTCACCACGTTAGACGAGCTGTAAGGAGGCCAGAGTGGCCACAGGGTGGGTCCGAGTGAGCGCAGGGAGCAGCTGGGGACATGAGGGACAAGGGAATTGGGGCAGATCACCAGCCCCAACCTTCCTGCTTTCACCAAAACCTTGTCCCACCTTAGGGCCCTGCCTTTGCTCTTCTTTGGAAAACTCTCCCAGATTTTCAGATTTCCAGACTCCCTCCCTCATTCCTTTCAGGTCTTTGCGATCAAATACTGCCTCTTCCTTGAGGCTGTCCCCCTCCCTTTCCAGAATCTTTCTTCTCTGCTTTCTTACTATTACCACTATTACTTTTATTACTATCACTTAGCATTTATTTGTTGTTTATAGTATGCTTTCTGCATTGAATGTAAGCAAGAACTTTGTTTTGTTCTTAGCTTTTACCTCAGTGCCTTGTATGCCTAATAAATGCCTCCCCAAATATTTGTTTTAAAAATGCATGAATGAATGCTGTCATTATATGAAAAATAACAGAAAATCAATTAAATGCGTAAATAGTCATGAGAAAAGATGCAAGGTAAAATATCTAGAGGAAAAATTTTGAAAGATGCAATGGATATGAATTAATTATAAAGAAAAGAGGAGGTACAACAGACAGGGAAAAGAGAAGGAACAAACCCCAGTTGAAACTTTAAAAATTATGTCAGGAAGATGAGTTTGGAAGATATCAGAAAATCAGTTACTGGCAGTTTTCCATTCTACAGTAAGAGACCTACATTGGTTAGGTTGAGTAACAAAGAGCCCCTCTGAGCCTGGAGCAGAGGACTTAAAAATGAAAGTGGTGTTCAAGAGAATGCTGTAGTATTGCACGCTAGTGATTTGAAACAGGAAGGTAATAAACGGTGGTAGCTTTTGGGGGATCTTTTGCAAACAGTTCCAATGAGATCTAATCCTAGAAATATGACCTTGCATCAGTCAGCGTTCTCTAAAGAAGCTGAAGCCACAGCATACATGCACACACATGAAGGGACTGATTGTAAGAGGTTGGCTCACACGATTGTGCGGAGTGGCAAGTGTGAGATCTGTAGAGCAGGCCCGTGAGCTGGAAATTCCTAGGGGAGTTGATGCTATGGTCTTGAGGTAGAATTTCATTTTCCTTCTGAACCCCCAGTCCTTTGCTCTTAAGACCTCCGCTGATTGGATGAGGCCCACCCACATTATGGAGAGTCATCTCCTTTACTCAACGTCAACTGGTTGTAGATGCAAATCCCATATACAAAATACCTCCATAGCAACATCTAGTGTTTGCCCAAACAACTGGATACCACCTGGGCAAGTTGACCCATAAAAGTAACCAGCATAGACCCTTAAGCATTATCTAGTTTAAACCCTTCATTTTACAGAGGCCTCTTAGGCAGTCCTTAGATATACAAACTGGGCTGGGAACTGGAGAAATGGAGGGACAGGGAAGGTTAAAGGTGGAACAGAAGAAGAATGGCAGCTAGATCCAGGGAGAGAATTCTCTCTACAGATGAGCTAGAAAGAACTTCTAATATTTAAAATAAGTACATCTCTCAGGGTAGTGATATTTATTGGAAATAAAGTTATGCCAGTTCAGAAGAAGAATTGTTCTTAAGGATCCCATGCAAGAGTCATCCAGAAATTTTGCTTTGTGGGTAACTAATAGAAGCATACACTCTGATTTCATGAGGGTGAATTCACTGATTCAGAGCTCTCAGGAATAAAGAACAAAATATCATGATATGCAGAGGGGAATTCAATGCTTACTGTTTGTGTCAGGCTCAGAATTACAACCTTCTGGCAGGAGATGAGTTCAGAATGTTCGAATGCATGAATCTCAGCCGTCCAACCACCATGTGTATCCACATTGCTTCCTGAGCATAAGAAAACGTTATGAGAAGCCACCTAGTCAAAGGGCATTCTCTTTGGTAATAGGTAAGAATAAGTTAGCCATGGCTGGCAATATTTCTGATTTTACAGTACCACGTTTTCAAAGTAGTCATACTAGTGTCTATAAATTATGTTAAAGGAAAGTTCACTTTTTATTGTAAATTGAGAATGTTTTTCCATCATTTTTATGATGTGTGGAATTTGGGAGGGTGACTGTACATGCAAGTTGGCCCAAGACAGTTCCACTTTATACCTTTTCTCCTGCTGTAATTATTAATTGATCTTCAGTCTTTCTCTCTCCAAGGCGTTCCAGTTTAGATGATAAACTACGTGACTGCTGGAGACAGTGGAAAAGGCCCCCGCTGTGGCTGCAGCCCTCAGCAGCAGACTTGTCCTAACTTCTCATTACAGTTCATTCATCTCTCATGTAAGTTCACGTCTCTCTCATGTAAGAATTGATGTAAACTTTAATTGTACAAGTCTTTTTCTTGTAAAAGAAATTAAAGATTACTCTAATTAATTGATGTGATATATATTATTTTCTGCCTCAAAGTAGTTCCCAACAGTAATTGAAAGAAAAGCAAATGATATTTATCATTTGTGTACTGACTATGGGAAAGCACTGCACTCAACCAGATCTGAAAAAGCAATTTCTAACTCTGATTTTTCCTGAATAGGTAGGCACCCAGAACCTTTTAGGTCACTTGTATGCTTTTGTTAGTAATTTAGGTTATACACCAAAAAAATACTTTGGCTCAAAGGAAGAAGAAACAGTATGATGTATTGCCAGTGGGTATTGAGAAAAATATTTCCCCAGTGATTTTAAACCAAAGAGTGAATAGCTATTTTCAGCAATCTTTTGAATAGTCTGTCTAGGTGGAAAAAGATAATACAGAAAATCCTTTGATGTTTTCTCTCCCCCTCATATATCACAAACTTTCCATTTGGGTAGATGTTGAAACTCTTCTCTGACAGCGACTCCTTAGAGACCTTCTGGACAGAAAACACAGAACTTTCACTGAAATTGCTTGTGCTTTACTGGATCTCAAGAAGTTTTTCCTTTGGTTCATCAGGACTCTCCCTCTCTTCTTTAGGCCATTTTTATTTTATTCACTGAACAGTGGTAAGTAAAAACTTTTCATTGCTTCTCAATGAAATCCTTTATATTTTGAAGGCAATCTTTATTTATTCCTTAGCCTCCTATTTTTTAGACTAAACTATAAAGTTCCTCTATGTTTTATTATTTTCCTTGGCAAGGTGATCATCCCAGACACTCCATCTCCACTTGAGGAGTCACTGTTCAAGCTGCACAAAATAATAAATTTACTGTTTGAAGATGTCTGTCTCCCAAATGTCAAATACATTGAAAGTGTTCAATATTTGCAATTAATTCTTGAATGAGTGAGGCCTACTCACTAGCTGAAATACCTACCTCAGTGTAAAATGCTATATGATTATGTCCTGTGCTTTACATTCCAAGAAAATTTTGACTTTCCTTTTTTTCCAGTGACTCTACAGTGCTGACTCATAGTTAACTTAAAATTAAATTTGGGCACACAAATCTTTTCCCATTACTTTTGTACCTTGTAACCAGGAAGTTGTATTCTTTCCTGAATTTAAACTTTGCCCATTTAGGGCAAAATATTAACTTATTCTGATGTCATCACTCTGATTTGTAAATTATTTTTCAGTGCACTGAATATAATAAATTCTATGTTGTAGGTTAATAGGCTCAACTTCCAATATAGCTTTCATTCATTCCTTCTCCAAATGACTCAAAGGAGAAGAAAATATTTGTCGAATGAATACATGGCTGAAAGAACTGTCCAACAATATTTGAAATGGCTCCATGGAGAAAAATTGCAAATGGGATATGGAACCAAATCCATATTCCACACCCTTTTGGAATGGTAGCATTCCTCTGTAAATTTCTCAGTTCCAAAGGGTAGAAAAGAAGAGGGGGAAGAGAAACGGAATGAGAGCTACCATTCTTTGCATGCTTCATATTTTCTCTAAGTTTCTTAATTCTCATAATGTCTCCATTAGCTAAGTATTAGTAACCTCATTTTACAGGCGAGGAGAATGAGGTTCCAGAAGCCAATGCAAGCCCCCCCCCGCCCCGCCCCCCGGGCTCACTGCTAGTCAGCAGTCCTCTGTTAGGCTCTAACAGGAGTTAGAGTTCATGTTCCGACTGTGACTTGCTGCACCCGTGGAAGGCAAGAGACCGAAGTTCTCCTCAAAGCAGAACTGCTCTGTTTCATAGCTTGGGCAGCAGTCTGAACAATGAACAAAAGTCACTGGGTCCAATAATGGAGAAAATACTCAAATAAAGGATGTATTGGGCATGTTTAAGGAAGGAAGGGTTTGAACCAAAACAGAAATAGGGTTTTTTGTTTTGACACATAGACATTTCTCAACTTCCCACTAATGGAAGCCAATGATGGTACATGAAATCCAAACAATGTGTCAGTATGGTGCATAAATGATACAGCTCTAGTTCAGAACTTTTGATATTATAATTGAATATAGTTTCTTTTCTGGTATAACAGGAAGTGTCTATACTTCAAACAAGATGATGACGCAGGTTATAAATGAGTAACTCGGGCATAGCTTCCCAAGCGGCTCTTCCTACCAGAACCAGTGAGTGCAGGAGATTGCATCAACCTTACTGGTTAGACTTAATTGCAAATCCAGAGTCGTGTTTTCCTCTTTATCTGTTGATCGTGCTTCTTGAGTGGGGTAAAGATGGAAAAATTATAGATGACTTCCTGCTGAAGAGCAAAAAGCAAAAGCGTGGAGAAGTAAAAATAAACAAAGAAGAACTTACTAGATAAAAAGATAAAGATCTCGATGTCAATAGAACTGGGAAAGGATGCTTTGATGTATTTTATTCACTTACCAAATACAATGTGTTTTGAGTTTAGAAAAACAATACAAAAGACAAATCCTTCTGGTCTATGAGCAGTGTCCTCCAGAAACCCCAAAGAAAACAAAGACAAAACGTTAAACAGCAGCTTAACCATCCCAAGAGAAACTGCTAAGGAGAGGGACAGAGGGAAGTGCAGGAGGAAGGGGAGGCCAGAAGGGCATGCGCTCCTGGGGCAAATGCTCCAGCCCTGGCTGCTGGAGGGGCAGCTTGAGCTGCTCCCGGGTGATTTGTAGAGATTGGAGATGCTTATCAGAGGCTGGGGCTCTCTCTAGCCTGCAAGTATGTTTTCTTTGCCTCATTCTGTATTGAAACATTTTTAAAAATTACCTGTAGTATTTAAAGATTTGGAAATTCCATACCAGATTCCAAAGCCTAAGTTTCTCTGGGAAGATGGTAAGTCCCCTGGATCTGAATTTGTTCAGGACCCAGAGCTAGGAGGGAAGTGAGAGACCAGCAGGCGGCCAGGCCTCTAGGAGGGACTCTGGCTAGAACAGAAGGAAACATTGAAAAGGCCAGTTGGGACCTAACAGAGAGCGTTTTGAAGGTCAGGCTAAGCAATCTGGATTTGGATTTTATCTGAAAGTTCTTCACACTATGCTCTTGCAGGATATTTTTATTTGGTGACTCGGACTGAGATGTTCTGAAGTTAAAATCAATGTCCGATTTTTTCCATTTGTTAAACATTTAGTTAATGAGTAGGGAATTTTTTTGCAATTTTTCTATTGGAAATATTCTCCTTAACCATTTTACACCCACTGCTGTGGCTTATCTAGTAAGTGCTGGATAAGCATATGAAAGACGAGCGAATGCTTACTTAACACCCAATGTAGAAATTAGCTAATCCTGTTTAGTGTAACAGCTTTTTCTTTCTTGGGAACTTGTCCTCATAGTTTTTATTGTGCAGTACATATAAGCAACATCGTCCCATAGTCTGCTGGAAATATTGCTCCTAGTTTGAATGATTAATATTTCATGGTTTCCTGGAAAGAACATGGCATTTCACTAACGTGGAGGGTGAGATTTTTGAAATCCTACCAAGTGCCTGGTGCTGTGATTGGATCTTTATGTGCAGTATCGCCTGGAGCCTCCCCACAAAGGCTGCAGATTAGGGGACGGGCTGAGAGTGACCCGTGTTCTGCACAGGGGTGTGCAGTGCCGCGCAGTGCCTAAGTGTATTCAGGATTCCACCCAGTGTCTCTGGGGGCCAAAGCCGTTCTTTTTTTCTTTTCTTTTCTTTTTTAAATAGACTTTATATTTTAGAGCCATTTTAGGTTTCTAAGAAAAATTGCACAGAAAGTATAAAGAATTCCCGTATACTTTCCCTTATTAATACCTTACATTAGTGCAGTACATTTGTTAGAACTGAGGAACCGATATTGATACATTATTAGTAAATGAAGTCCATCGTTTACATCAGGGTTCACTCTTTATGTTGTGCAGTTCTGTGTGTTTTGGCAAATGCATAATGTCATGTACCCACCATTACCGTATCAGACAGAGGAGTTTCACTGCTCTAAAAATCTGCTATGCTCCACCTGCTCACCCTTCTCCCTCCACCCCGTAAACCCCTGGAAACCATTGATCCTGTTGTCTCAGTAGTTTTGCCTTTTCTAGAAGATCCTATAGTTGGAATCATACTGTAGGTGGCCTTTTCAGACTGTCTTCTTTAGCAATATACATCCAAGCTTCCTCTATGTCTTTTTGTGGCTTGATAGTGCATCTCTTTTTATTGCTCTATAATGTCCCATTGTACTGGTATACCAAAGTTTGTTTATCCATTTGCCCATGGAAGGATATACTTGGTTGCTTCCAATTTTTGGTGATTATTAATAAAGCTGCTATGAACATTCATGTGCAGGTTTTTGAGTAGACATAAGTTTTCAGCCCATTTGGGTGAATACTTAGGAGCACAATTGCTAGATCATATGGTTAGCCTATATTTAGCTTTATAAGAAACTTATAAAGTGTTTTCCAATGTGGGTGCACCATTTTGCATTCCCACCAGTAATGGATGAGATTTCCTGTGGCTCCACATCTTCACCAGCATTTGGTGTTGTCAGTTTTCGAGTTTAGTTATTCTAATAGGTGTGTATTGGTATCTCATTGGTGTTTTAATATTTAGAATTTTTTTTTATATTTTTTTCTATTTTTAAATAGGCTTTAGGTTACATAATTGTTACATCAAAAATATAGGGATTCCCATATATCCCACCCTCTCCCCATCCCACACTTTCCCCCATTAACAACATCTTTCATTAGCGTGGTACATTTGTTACAACTGATAAACACATATTGAAGCATTGCTACTAACCATAGATGATAGTTCACATTATGGTTTACACTTGCCCCCATATAATTTTATAGGTTTTGACAGAATATATATGGCCTGTATCTGTCATTGCAATGTCATCCAATGTCCCCAAAATGCCCCATATCTTACACCTATTCTTCCCTCTCTCTCCCCTCAGAACTTCTCATAGCCACTGCCTTTATATCAATGATACAAGTTCTTCCATTGCTAGAGTAATGAATCTACTTTAGTCCATAGTTGCATTTCTCCCTTATGTTTATTCACTCCTCAATCTTGAGGATTTGGGGGTGGTGATGCCCACTGTGTTTCTGATTGAGAGGAGGCTTAGATCCCGTAGGGCAGATGGAGTTGTAGGGTGTTTTAATTTGAACTTTCCTACTGACATATGATGTTGAACAACTTTTAATACATTTGAATGCCATCTGTGTATCTTCTTTGGTGATGTGTCTATTCTGTTCTTTTGCCCATTTATTTTCATTAGGTTGTTTGTCTTCTTACTGTTGAGTTTTAAGAGTTCTTTTGTATATTATGGATACATGTCCTTTATCAGATATGTGTTTTGTAAATATTTTCTCCCAGTCTGTGGCTTATCTTTTCAATTTTTCTATAAGTGTCATTTGCAGAGCAGGAATTTATAATTTTAATCAAACCCAACCTACCAAGTTTTCTTTCATGGATCAAGCTTTTGGTTTTGTATAGAAAAAGTCATTGGCAAACCTAAGGCCACCTAGATTTTCTCCTGTGTTATCTTCTAGAAGTTTATGGTTTTGAATATCACAGTTAGGTCTAGGATTCATTTTTTGCTGATTTTTGTGAAAAGCATAATGCCTTCGTCTAGACTAGTTTATTTGCCTGTAGATGTGCAGTTGTTCCAGCACCATTTGTAGAAAAGACTCCCATCTCTCATGGAATCATGTTTTGGTTTGCTAAAGGCTGCCAAGGCAATATATCAGAAATGGGTCGGCCTTAACAACGGCGATTCTGAGGCTGAAAAAAACGTCCAAACAAGCCATCAGGTAATGCTCTCTCCCCAAAGACACAGCTGCTGGTGGCCCGGGACCCCCGTCACATGGCAGGGCACAAGGCCGGCATCTACTGTCTCTCCTTTCTCCTTCAGGTCTAGCTGCTTTCAGCTTCTGGCGTCTTCCAGCTTTCAATCTGCTCCTGTGGCTTTCTCTCTCCCAGGTTCTGTTGTTTCAGCTTCTGGTTTCTGGGACTGTTTCAGCTTCTGGGGGTTTCTCTCTGTCTCTATGACGCCCTCTTTTCTGTATTCATAAAGGACCCCAGTAAAAGGATTAAGACCCATCCTGCATCATGTCTGACTGAAGTAATCTAATCGACAGGTTCCCACTCACAGGAATGGATTAGCTTTAAGGAAATGACCTTTTCTGGTGTTTATACAGTCTCAAACTATCACAAATCGCTTTTGCTCCCTTGTCAAAGATCAGTTGACTGTATTTGTGTGAGTCTATTTCTGGGATTGCTATCCTGTTCCATTAATTCATTTGTCTATTCTTTTCTCAATATCACCCTGTCTTGATTACTATAACTTTATAGTAAGTCTTGAAGTTGGGTAGTGTCAGTTCTCTGGCTTTGCTCTTTTTCTTCAGTATTGTATTGACTCTTCTGGGTCTTTGCCTTTCCATATAAACTTTAGAATCAGTTTGTTGACATCCACAAAATAATTAGCTAGGGTTTTAATTGGGATTGCATTGAAGCTGTAGATCAAGTTGGAAAGAATTGACATCTTAATAAAATCCAGGTTTCCTATCTATGAACATGGACTATTTCTCCATCTCTTTACATCTTCTTTGATTTCTTTCATCAGAGCTTTGTAGTTTTCCTCACATAGATCTTGTATACATTGTTTGGATTTATACTGAAGTATTTCATCTCTTTGGTGCTAATATACATGGTTTTATGCTTTTAATTTCAAATTGGTATAGAAGAAAGTATTTAATTTCCTAGCTGTTAAGACAAATACCATACAATGGTTTGGCTTAACAGCAGGGATTCATTGACTCAAGGTTTCAAAGGCTCGAAGGCTTGTTTCTTCCTGGGATTGGTGGCTTCTGTCTGGCAGCAATCCTCAGGGTTCCCTGGCATTTCTCCATCACAGGACACTGGCCTTTCCTTTCTCTTCTGCGTTTTGCTGACTTCTGACTTTTTGCTTCCCTGCAGTTTCTTTCTCTGTCAGCTTCTCTCTAAGGCCTCCAGTGATAAGATTAAGACTCTTCCTGATACAGTTGTATTTTTAAAAATAACGTCTTCAGAACGTCTTATTTTACAAGGGAATCACACCCAAAGGCTGGATTAAGATTAAGAACGCTTTTTTTTTTTTTTCTGGGATACATAATTCAACATATCACAGAAGGAAAATGACTTTTGTATATTAACCTTATCCGGAAACTTACAGTAATCACTTATTAGTTCCAGGAGTTATATTGCTGATTCTTTGGGATTTTCTACATAGGCAATCATATCTTCTGTGAACTAAGGCAGTTTCATTTCTTCCTTTTCAGTCTGTGTACCTTTTGTTTCCTTTCCTTGCCCTTCTGCATTAGCTAGGTATTCTATTATGATGCTGCTTAGGAATAGTGAGAAGGGGGACATGCTCATCTTGTTCCTGAGCTTAGGGAAAAAGCATATAGTGTTTCATCATTAAACAGGATACTATTTGTAGGTTTTTAGAAATGCCCTTTTTCAAGGTGAAGAAGTGTCCCTTTATTCCTACTTTTCTGAGAGATTTTTATCATGAATGGGTGTTGGATTTTGTCACATGCTTGTTCTGTATCTATTATTATGATCATATAATTTTCCTTCTTTAACCTTTTGATGTGATGAATAACATTAATTGATTTTCAAATGTCAAGCCAGCTTTGCATACATGGAATATATTCCACTTGGCCATGGTATATAATTCCTTTTATATATTGTTGAATTAGATTTGCTAATATTTTGCTGAAAATTTTTGTGTCAATGTTCATGAGAAATTTTTTTTTCTCTACTAACATTCCTGGTGCAGAGTGATTCCCAATTACTCTTCAACTTGAATAAATTTGAAAATAATGGCTGTGGGCAAATGGGAATCATTGACTATTTTGTTATTTATTAGTATTTTTTAATAAGCCAGTTTTTTTCCTGTATTTTAAAAAAGTGTGTTTGATATTCCAGTGCAGGATTGATAATAAAGGAGAGCAACTGAAGCAAGCTTACTGACCCAGTGAGGATAAATTGTATTGGATGGCAATGCAATACATTTGAGCTCCCTCCCTATTCTGTGTTGATATTTGCTTAGGAATAAATATATAGCAAAACTTGGGAACACTTTTAAACATTTTGCATACCACAAAGATAAAGTCAGTAAATCAGTACAAAATTGAAGAAAAGGCAAACCTCCTCTGGCATCTTTTATTATACCATAAACTAGTATACAGGGGAATATTTATACCTTTGGATACCACTTTTGCCTCACCTCTGAGCAGGTAGGCAGGCCAATGAAGAGGTAATTAAAATGTACAAGAAGTGTAAGATAATGCTCTATCTTAGAAGGGTAGCAGTAATTAAAAAGGAGAGAAGATAAGCATGTGCCCCAACTGTGCCCAAGGCCTAATCCTCCAACTCAGTGAATGAGCAGAATGGACCTTGCAGATGCAATTAAGTTTAGCCTCTTTTGGACTAAAGTTTGTTGAAAAAATTTCCCAATTAGTTGTGATGTGACCAGCTGTCAATCTCATTTTCTTGATTCTTTCAGAACAGACCAATGATGATACATAATTTGCTAATAAATATAGGTAGAGTTCTCTATTAATGCTATTTTTTTTTTCAATTGCTGAATTGAAACTGTTCAAAGAACGTTTTAAAGGATCCTTAAATATCTCTCTAAGGGTTATAAAAAAATGAGTTCATGATTTTCAACCTTTCCTTTAGCAATCAATAATAGTTAAAATTAATGTTGGGACAAATTTATTATTTTATTAAAAATAATACCTTCTCCTGAATTCTTTTTGCTTTTTCCATACATCATGAAAAACTAGACAAGGCCAGAAATAGCCAGCTATATAGCATTGTGGAAGAATTGTTGAATCTCAATAATTCTCTGATAATTATTATCAGATATTATAGACTTAGCTAATAAGCCTGATAGCAAAGACTTAGCTAAGTTGTGTGGTTTTTATTTTGAATCACTATAGGAATTTTAATTGAACCAGACATTTCTGAGTAAAATTAGTTTTTCTATTTGGAAAAATGAAAGTATTACTGGAAGTCCTATCCACAGAGCTCATTATTATTAGCTAGTTTTCAGTTTGTGAAAATTTTCACTTTTGTGATGCAGATACTTGTTGAAGGAATCCAGATATCATTTTTTTTTTTTTTGCAGCCATAAATATTTAATAAAGATGACAATGACAGGAAACATAGATAGAGATAAAAGTTAATAAGTGAACAATTCTTGATTATTTTCCACTTATTTCCTTTTAGATATCACAAAGTTTTTTAAAACCAATATCTGTTCAGAACTGTGAAAATGCTCAATTTCACTGATGTGACAGAGTTTATTCTTTTGGGATTAACCAGTCATCAAGAATGGCACGTTCTCTTCTTCACCATTTTTCTTGTGGCCTATATTATCACTATTGTGGGCAATATTGGTATGATCATGTTATTTAAGGTTAGTCCACTGCTTAATAGCCCCATGTACTTTTTCCTCAGTCATCTGTCATTCGTCGATGTTTGGTTTTCTTCCAATGTCATCCCTAAAATGCTAGAAAACTTGTTATGAGACCAAAACTATTTCTTATGCTGGTTGTTTAGTACAGTGTTTTTTCTTCATTGCCTTTGTCCATGTAGAGATCTTCATCCTTGCTGTGATGGCCTTTGATAGATACGTGGCAATTGGCAACCCTCTGCTTTATGCCTGTAAAATGCCAAGGGTCATCTGTATTCGACTGAATTCTTTCCCTTACATTTACGGTTTTCTGATAAGTCTAGCAGCAACACTATGGACATATGGCTTGTAATTCTGTGGGAAAATTGAAATCAACCACTTCTACTGTGCAGACCCACCTTTCATCAAAATGGCCTATGCTGGGACCTTTGTAAAAGAATATACAATGATCAAACTTGCAAGCATTAACATCACATATTCCCTGACTGTAGTTGCCGTCCATTATCTGTTCATTCTCTTTGCCATCCTATGGTTAGTTTAAGATATCATTTTAAACTAACTTCAAATAGTGCAAGTTAAATTCCATTTTTCTTTAATAGCTTAAAAGAGCTTTTTGTATTTCCTTCCCCACTGCCTCCAATATACCCACAGGCACACATCAAACCAAATGGCTAACTAGCTGTTGGCTGTTGAGAAGACTTGAAAAATAATATAAAGCCAGTAAGTTGAAATGAAAACTCATAGCTCTAAGGGTACTTATTCCAACTCCGGTCCTTCATCAACTATGTCGACCATTTCCTTGTTATACTAGTTTTCAAGGCAATATCGTATCAGCTCCTTTTCGTTTTTCAAAGCTCTGCAGATGACTTTTACAAAGTTTGTTCATGATTGGCAGCTGTAAGGACGCCAAAGGATTTACCTCTGAATGAGTCAAGCCCTCGCCTTGTGCCACTAAGACCATACAAGAAATTGATTTAGGAGCTTCTGCTCCTCTCCTTGTTACATCTAATTTCTACCAGGTCTGAGGCTGTTACAACCTCAGGAACCAGTGGCACCTGAAAAAGGAGAGGACCAAAATAACAGCTCTTCATCTACAGCTTCTAGAATTTTTAGATTCCTTTTGAATGTAAGAAACGCTTAGAGTAATCTTGTACTCTTGAAAATAGAATTATCAGAGATCACAGAGAACTAAAATAGTGCAGTGGTGGATAGAGGGCAGAATGAGGGTGAATGTGCTTTTCGTGGGAGTTTAATTTTAGTGCGAGTGTTTGAAAGTTTCTGGGATGCCTGTCTAGTCCTGCTCCCTTTATCTCTTGCGGGGGAGGATGTCCTGTGTAGGCTTCATTAAGAGAGGATACAGCAAAGAGGTTGTCATGGCTGAGCGGACGCTTCGTGGCTGATTAGTGAGAGCAACGGTAAATTGAATCTTCACTGTTTCTTATTTACTACTATAGTGATGGAACCAATGCTGTGGAAATATCTCTAATAACCTCCTTTTTCCCCTGAACCCTCCCTGAAAAAAAGGTTCGAAGAACTTTGCTAACAAGCACAAAACATGCTAATGTGTTGGATTGAAGGGGAACAGATAACTAATGTGGCTTATCATCTGCCAAGCAAATTCTTGCTAATGAATCAGAAAGATGACAGCTTAAGAGACATCTTATATTAGATCTTATTTCCATTTCCTCTCCCTAATCTATCTACCTCTTCCTTTCCCCTTTTTGTGTCTCCCTTGGTGGGGAGTGGGGATTCCCCTTAACATGTCTGTCTGACAACTTTGCCCTGGGCTATCCTTTCAAGGATATGGCAAAGCCATTGCATGGTAAAGGTGCTGGAAGCTAGAGATAGGGTCACTCAGTGTCAAAGGGCAGATTTTCCTCATGATATAATATATATATATATATCTGGTTTATTATAAGGAATTGGCTCACACAGTTGTGGGGGCTACAAAGCCAAAATTCTGCCAGGCGGGCTGAAGGCTGGAAATTGCAGAAGAGTGTTGTTGACGTCTTGAGTCAGAGGTCCTTAGGCTGGAGCCTCTGGGAGGAGTGGAGGGTGTGGCCTTGAGGCGGAATTCCTTCTCCTTCCAGAACCCTCAGTTCCTGCTGTTAAGACCCCCAGCTGACTGGATGAGGCCCACATGTTATGGAGTGGAATCTCCTTCCTTTAAGGTCCACTGATTGATCCCATCTGCGAAATCCCTCCACAGCCACATCTGGGTCAGTGTTTGACCATAACCTGGCCCAGTCAACACACACAATTAACCATCACAGACATTCATACTAGTCAGTGGGGTACGTGCTTCTCTAAGTCATTGCATGAATTAGGAACTTCCCATTCCAAGGATGTTAGGTTGGTCCTGCACAAGCCACTTTGCCCCACGAGCTTCTCATAGCCAGGCCCAGTATTTTATAGGATGCCCTTGTCTTCATAAATGGCCAACACAACCTGCACCTCAAGAAGTCAAGTCTAAGCGGGGTCCCAGTTAGTGAACTGGGACTTTGGCAGAAATCCAGAGCTAATCTCTACCACCCTGGAACTAGCCAGAACTCCCTGGGATGAGATCAGCTTAACAAAGTGTGTCAAGGTGAGGAGGATTTGTCTTCAGAGAGAAAAAAATGTCTTCAATTACTTTGGAAACTTCACTGGATAGAGAAGTGATTCTCCACATAACCCATTTTCCAATTTCCTCTTTTTCTGTGATGACATTGGATTGCTGGTTGCTGTGTTTGTCTACGGGTCTTCAATCAGTCCAGTGGTTTTCCTGACTTTGTCCAGAGTCTCCTCTTTGGCTGCTCACTGAGAGCGCATAACTGGGCATTTGCTTTTCCCCAGCCTGGGTCCATTTTCCCAGAGAACTTGGCTTCTTCTCATCCTCAGGTCTTAGCTTTAACCACACTCCCAGAGAGGCCTCCCTGCCTTCCTCCAAACCCCTGTCTGTGCTCTGGAGACTCCCAGACCACAGCCGCCAAGATGGAGGTGTCCACTCACCTATTGGCCCATCGTCCCCATCATGTCCTAGAATGCCAGACCTGAATGCCAGAGCCTCAGCCTGTGCCTACACCAGGAGAGCCCACCAGGCTATCAGAACCGTCAGGTCCTATGTGTGGAAGCTGAGTCCACAGCATGAGCCACTCTCACTCAGAGGAAGGCTCCCCAACATGCTAACAAGGGACCAACAGGACAATCGTCCTCTCTGGAAAGGTGAGTCCTAGAAGAGCAGAAGGCAGAGGAGCTCGCTTGAACAAAGGTTCAAATGCCCTACAGCCAGGGTCGTGGTGGAGCCCACTCACTGGGCTCTGTACATGCAGGAGACCACAAAGGTAAAAACAGACCAGGTAAGGGAAAATCTCCAGTGCGCATATTAACAGAATGCTTTGCTTAAAACCTGATCTCTGAGATGTTGGGGAAATTGGCTGATAGAAGCTAGAAAAGCAGTCACAGAAAGCCTGCAAGAAGTTTCGCCATGCCGGAGAAATGACATCTTCAGCCTGGCTCTGGGGCAGACTCTTGCTTTAATCTGGAGAGACTGATGGGCTACCCCAGGCTAAAGAGTTAGAGTTTAGTCCTGTAGGTGATACTGAGCCTTTGAAAATATTTGAACAGAAAAATGGAAAATGGCATTGCTCAAAACAAGCTCTCCAAGAGGAACCTGTCAAGAGGGATGTAAGGGTCTGAGAAGCAGAATGGTAGGGGAGTGGAAGAGTGATACTTGAAAGTCATGGTTCCCTCTGAAATACTTGCTTATGAGAAAAACATGAAAATATAAGTTCAGACGATCACATCTTGGTTATTGCATCGATGAGCTGGCAATTTTAATGCTAAGGTAGTCATTTCATCTTTATGTAAGAGAACCCTGAAAGTTACACGATTAATTTAGTGCAAGGAAACCTTATCACAATGGTTGTCAAATAAACATGGAGCTTGACCCAAGTGCCAGGTTTAGTATTTATAGGAAATGCAACACATGGGACAACTAGTGAAGGGTAGGAGTAGGGTTAGCCTTCCTTTCTGGTCTCTGGAGAAGGCCTAAAATTTCCCTTTTGGGCTCTTCTGGTCATGTCCTATGAGGACTGATGGACATTCTTCAGCTCTGAGCTAGCATCTCGGGGAGCCTTCTGGTTTGCCTTGGCTGGCTCTGTCTATGCCCCTTCCTGGAGGGATGAAAGAGGTGGTGAAGGGGTTAACAGAGCAGAGTGGGATGGTGTGGGGGCCTGGAGGCAGACTCCCTTTATCTCCAAACCTGGATCTGCCTTTGACTTAATCCCTCCAGCCTCATTTCCCCCAGTATCATCAATAAGATAACAAAAGTTCCTTAGGCAGTTTCTTCCTGTGCCAGATGCATGTAAAACTCCAAGCTCAGGGCTGGGCATGTGCAAAGCATTCAATACCTGTTACTGTTATGCTATTATGGGGAAGAGAATGGAAGAGAAGATCCATCTCAATTCCATGTATGTTTCCCTCAAATTTTATTCCTGAAACATTATTATCTCATATTATGGCTGTCTCGACTGCTGGGAAGAGCAGGGATTTTATTAATTAATGTCTATTATATATTTCACTTTATCTTTTGAAGCTGTTTTATAAATGACATTCTGGGCATCTCTTCCAAGGTCACCCCAAAGGATGTGAGGTCCTGATGGACAGGATTGTACACCAGCTCTGAGCCACTGCTATTGTCAGACTCATCCCATCGTTGTGTCTCTGAGTCTGTGAACGCAGACTCTTGGATCTGGAAGGGCGAGAACTTGTCTTCCTTCTTTCATTTAGACTTAGAAATATACATGAAGGGTAAATGATCTCCAGCTACAAAATCCACTCTTGTCTGTGCAACCTGCAATATTGGACTTCAAATATTTTAACTGCAAAATTCTAACCTGAAGCTTGCAGAAGGGGATATTAAAATATAGGAAGTATTTGCTCAATGTGGGGTTCTCTATCATGGATTCCTAAAAATCTACATCTTGAGGATTTGTAGATTCAGAGACTGATAATTCTCAGTGATTAGCACAACAAGAGGTATATTTCCAAATGTACAAATGCAGCCATAGTTCATAATTTACTCTGTTAAATATTCTAAAAGATGTCAAGTGTCACTGTCTTTAAAATGAAGCATCAAGGACAATAAAACCTATTGGAGATATAGTTTCTGGGAAGCTGGCTAAGTTCACATCCTAGCTAAGTGGGTGCCCCAGAAACATTTGTTTTTCTGTATTTATTGGCTTTGTCATCTGTAAAATGTCTATTCTATAGATGCCTGTAGGGTAATGTAACAGGGGCCTTTATATAATAAGGGCGTGCTCTTAGTCTGCAGGGCTTCTATGGCAAATACCACACACAGGGATTTCTTGGCTCACAGCTTTGGAGACTAGACGTCTGAAACCAAGGCATCGACAAGCCATGCTTTCTCCTGGAATCTAGCGTTCCCGTGCTGGCTTGCTGCCATCCTTGGGGCGTCTTGGTTTGCACCTCTGCCTCCATCGCATGGTCTCCTCCTGTGGCTTTAAGTCTTCAAGTCACACAATTGAGACCAACCCTGATCCAGCTTGGCCACACCTAAATAGTATCTTAGAAAACCCTATTCACAAAAGAGTCCACAGCTCAACTAGTCATCTTCAAAGGCTCTATTTACAAATGGCTTCACAACCCTCAGGTACTTGGACTAGGATTAAGAGCATGTCTTTCCTCGGGGTACATGACTCAATCTGCTACAGGGAAACAGAGCTAAAAGTAACAAAAGAAGAGAAGGGACCAAACAAACTTGGATGAACAAAGACTGGAGATGGAAGTAATAAATTTCCTCAATAACACCTAACTAGAAATTTCCCCCAATTTAGTAGTGAAAACGAGTTGGAAATGATTAACAAAACTATGTGTGTGAATATTCTCACTGTCCTGATTTTGTGATAATCAGGGTAGGCTAAACATTCGCTATATTAGAAACCATGCATGTATCCCTGACCTAGTTTTTCTCCCTAGGTCTGGTTTTTAGAATGCTGGTGATAAACTGAGCCTGATTTATTATATGACCATCCTGTATGGGAAAAGACTATAACTCTTGGTATCTTTGGTCAACCTTATGAGATACAGCAGGGAGACAGATGTGGCTCAAATGGTTGTGTGTCTGTTTCCCATATGGAGGGACCTGGGTTCAATCCCCGGGACCTCCCAGTAAAAATAAAAAAAACAAAAATATAGAAGGCGTGTGGGTCACCAGGCTCTGTGTGGGGGTGTGCCATCAGGCCCCACAAGCAGGTGAGCCCCCCAAGCCCCGTGCGCAGGTGCACCCCCAGGGCCTGCGAGCGAGTGTGCCATCAGGCCATGCAGCAAGATGATGACGTAACAGGAGAGCCATGCAGCAAGATGATGACATAACAGGAGAGCCATGCAGCAAGATGATGACATAACAGGAGAGTGACACAAGGGAGAGCCAAGCCGAGATGCGCTGAAAAACCAGGAACCAAGCTGGCGCAGGCTGTAGTAGGACGCCTCTCTCCCACATTGGAGGTTCCCAGGATAGAATCCCAGTGAAGACAGGAGGAAATGGATAAGAAGAGAGGGCAGGAAACGGACACAGAGAGTTGCCCAGCGAATGGACAGAGAAACAGCAAAAATGGGGGGGGGTAAAAATGGATAAAAGTAAGTAAGTAAGTAAGTAAATAAATCCTTTTAAAAATGTATAGGGGAGTAAGATACAGACTGTAGTTAGTACTACTTTGACGATGCTCTTTCATGGTTTGTTAACAATTGTTTCACAACAATGCAGGGTGTTTGTGGTGGGGTGATGTGTGGGAGCCCTGTATGATGTTATGCATGTTTGTTTTGTGGGTTCACAATGCTTACTGAACACTTATAGTTTGTGTGCGTTCATGTATGAATGGTATACTTCAATAAATTGTTAAAAAAAACTAAAACTAAAAAAAAACATGTCTGTGTGTGTTTGTGTATGCTATGTATATGCACACACACACAATGCTTAGACTGACTGCTCATGAAAAAACCTTGCTAGCATTTCACGGGATATTTTTAAATGCTCTCAGTTTATTATCTCTATAAAGACCCAGATAAAGGATGTCCCCTGGGTATTATTGGTATCCTTTAAGTCCAGCTCCCAACTGACCATTGGAGATAAAACTCTGGTTTCCAGAAGAGCTCAGCTGGTGAGCAGCCCTACTAAGCTCATTCTGCCGAGATCCCTGGAGTCCAGCTTCCAGTGGGCTGTCCAGGCTCACCCATGTCTATCCACGCTGGAGCACCAGATTGTGCTTCCCTGTTTCACCACTCCTGTCATGGGAATCTACTGGGCATAGTTCATGAGTTGAATGACAATCATCAATGGCTAGCCAAGAGTTTGAAATGGCACCAAGGAGCTGCTCCTTTACACGAGTCATCCAAAGCTTTAACCAGTAACAGTTTTCAGTCATTGCTGGTATTTTCAGATTCACAGGAGTAGCCAAATCATGATTCTTCCAGCCTCAAACAAGAAAGACATGCTTAGAAGACTAGCCTTCCTAAGAAAAGGCGGCCATGTTGAATCTGGGAGACCTTGGAGAGAAAACGAAAGCCATACGGGGAAGAGGGGAGATATTTTCCCAGACACTGCACCATCTGAGAACAGGAAGTAAAGTAAAAGGAAGGCATTGCTTGGTGATGGCTGTGACACGGGGCAGCCGGCTACTGTCTTGGCATCACACTCTCTAGGGGCGGTTTCTGAGCACCATCTTCACCCAGATTCATCTGGTGTTTTGATTGTATGCCCCTGTGGTTGTGAAAGAGCTAGTGGAATGTGTCAGGTGACTGAGGAGCTAGGTTTTCTTCTTCTTCTTCTTTTTTTTTTTGTCACTGCTCTTTTGAGATGACAACATCTGCCTGTTAGAACTGGAAAGAGACAACCCATCCTGAGTCCATGGATGGTCGATTAACATAGAGAAGCCAGTTTTCAGTCATTCCCAACACAATGGGATTGAGATTGGGGGCCATATTGGAAGGAATTCCCATCTTCCAGGCCAGCATATCCCAAAATGTGTTTTGTGTAACACTAGCCTAGAAAAATCATCCATGAAAGAGAGTTACGGGCAAAGTAAATTTAGGAATCCTGTGCACTAACCAACACCTCACCCCAGCCTTTCCCCATAGTGTTAGAGATTTAAAACCTGCATGTTAAGATTCTGAGATATCTTCTAGTAAAGCAACCCCTTTAGCTGTGTTTATACAACCACTTTCCATAAGTATTTGGCCACAACATCTTGGTGTGTGTGTGTGCCCATATCTCCTTCAGTGCTGGTATCCTGGGGACGCTATTTTGGGAAAGACTGTCACAGTTAAAAATGAACAGCTGACAACATCATCATGATTTAGATCAAACAAACAAATCTCCACAAAACAAAAAGCTCAAATCTTCCTGTTTCCTTCAGACTTTCATCAACTGAGGTTGTACATTGTGAATTATTTTCATTTTGCTTTAATAATGGCTTTATTTAGATTTAGTTTCCATAAGAGTGAAATTTGTCCAGTTTACAAGAGAACCTCACTTTTTGTTTTGCGTATTTAAGTGTTAAATGAATGGAGGATAGTCGAGTTATTGGAAGGTATTTAAACATCACATTCACTTAACTATCAAATGGGTTGTTGACCAAAATAGCAGATGTTGTTTCCACATTGGTCTGTGTGTTTCCATTTGGTACATGATGATTCTTCTTTTTAAAGTGTCTTTACTAAATATTGAATACATACAAATACATCTTTCTAAAATATGTGAACTGTATACAGATTAAGAATAAGGGACATACTCTCTCCTTCTCCAAATTAAGGGCTAGAAGAAAACTACTTGCCTGGAAGACACAAGCTTCTCTTGGTCCCATCCCACCCACCACTCCCCCCAGAGGTCACGCTAACCTCAACTTTGTATCAACATGCTTTTCTCTTTTTTATGGTTTGCTGGTATATGCATCTATCAATCCATGGATGTTTCAGATTTTCTAAAAGAAATAAAACATCTGTTGTAAATTAACCATCATTTTTTAACTTCACTACCTAAAAGCAGAGCTGATAGAATTTGCAAGCATTTTATAGAAACCTCATAAAAAATTTAATGTTAATCTGCATCTAAAATGAAACCTGATTAGTGATGCTGATGGGAAACTATTGAGAATTTTAAAATATTATAATTAAATGAGAAAAGTTAAAGTTTAAAGGAAGAAAACGAACTAGACGTATGTGCACATATATTTGCCAAGTGTCATGTTTATAATTAAAATGTGACTAGTGTAATAATTTTTCTTTTTCTGCAGTACCAGAGCTGTGTGAAAATTTTTTAAAATAAAAGAGCCCAGCTACAAAGCAATTAAAGAGATTTTTGCATAAGTGTTCTTATTAAGGCAGCTAAATGAAGCACAAATAATGACATAAAATATTTGCAATTAATGTTCTAAAAGAAGTGTGAGCTCTTGTAAATGAGGAAAAAGAAAATATTAAAACTCTTTTAGTAAGAAATTATGCATCTCAGAAATGAAATTTAAAAACAAGTCTTCTTGAGACAACCAGCAAAATGGCAGCAGAGTAAAGAGCTCCTAGAATCTGCTACAGCAGTTGGTGATCACCCAGAGCTATTTAGAGCCCTTGCTTGGGGGCTTCAGGAGACCAGAAGTGCATCCTGCAACATCCTTGAAAGAATGGAAGAGACTGCCTACCTGCAGAGAAGATTCCCGAGTAGAGCCCTCCACGCCCCAGACGCCAGTGCCCATCCTCCACTGGAGGCACAAGCCACCTCGGGAGCTGTTCCGTGGCTGGAATTGGAAGCTCCACTTCCAAAAACATGGGAGGAAGAGACAGTTGGGCACCAACTTCAGCTACTGATTAGTAAATTTGGCGGGCTAAAGTATAATCCTAAGAACAGGAAGTTTGAACCTGTCCAAGTCAGAAAGACGCCAGTGGCCACCATCTTAATTTTGCAACTGACATGAGGGGAAGTGGGGCTGACTGAAAACCACAGTGCTGGTAGGGACTGGCTTCTTTCCATCTAGATCAGATTGCAGCTCTAGCCTAAGCCCCAGCCCCACCTTGGACAGGGAGGAAGCTGGGGGGAGCTGCGTCAGCCTCTACGGGAAACTACAGGCCATGCCGTGGAGGCTGGTGATCATCCTACTTTGGCAGTGCAAACCTCCCCCGGAGATATTCTGTGGCAGGAATTGGAAGTTCTATTTCCCAAAAACAGGGAAGGAAGAGACAGTTGGCCACCAATTTCAGCTATTGATTAGTAGATTTGGCTGGCTAAAGTATAACCCTAAGAACAGCTAAAGTTTGAGCCTGTGCAAGTCAGAAGGAGGCTAGTAGCTGCCATCTTGACTACATCCCCAGCATCAGGGTAAACCGGGCTGACTGAAAATCACAGTGATGGTACAGAACGGTTTCTTTCACCCAGATTGTCCTGCAGCCCTAGCCTAGGGTTCAGTCCCACCTCTAGCAGGGGGGAACCTAACAGGTCCTGCACCAGCCTATCCAGGTAACTGCAGGTACATTTAGCTGGCACAGACTGAGTAATCAGAAGTCTACCAGGGCAACTGTGGGCATCTTGGACCTGCACTGCATATATTGCTGCCCACACCTGAAGCTCCATCCCCGCCCCAGGCAGGGGAGAAAGGGGTGTGAACCTTCATCAGTCTCTCTGGGAAACTACAGTCTAGGCCTGCATGAGTTGGATTATTCCACACAGCTGTGGCTCTGTCCCTACCCCTGGCAAAGGAGAAAGTTGGGAGAAGCTTCATTGGTCCCTGGGGCCATGAGGGCAGCTTGAGGCTCCACAGCTTACAGCACCTTGTCTCCTACTACACAACAGCAAGGGAGAAAGGGCAGGAAACCCTAAGCTTTCTCCCTAAAGAGAAAAACTGCACCCAGAATAAATAGTAAGCCAGATACCAAGACACCAACAAAAAATCACAGTCCACACCAAGAAACAGGAAGACATAGCTCAGTTAAAGGAACAAGATAAGCCTCCAGATGACATAAAGGAGTGGCAACAACTAATCATAGATGTCCAAACAAATCTCCTTGATAAATTCAATGAGATGGCTAAAGAAATTAAGGATATTAAGAAGACATTGGATGAGCACAAAGAAGAATTTGAAAACATACATAGAAACATAACAGATCTTATGGGAATGAAAGGTGCAATAAGTGAAATTAAAAATATACTGGAATTATATAATAGCAGATTTGAGGAGGCAGAAGAAAGGGTGGGTGAGCTTGAAGAAATGGCCTCTGAAAGTAAACATACAAAAAAGAACAGATGAAGAAAAGATTGGAAAAACTTGAACAAGATCTCAGGGAACTAAACAACAGCAAGAAATGTACAAACGTATGTTTCATGGGTGTCCTATAAGGAGAAGGGAAGAGAAAAGGGGCAGAAGGAATATTTGAAGAAATAATGGTAGAAAATGTCCCAACCCTATTGAAGGACATAGATATCCATGTCCAAGAGGCACAATGTGCTCCCATCTCAAAAAATCCGAATAGACCAACTCCGAGACACATACTAATCAGAATGCCAAATGCCAAAGACAGAGAATTCTGAGAGCAGCAAAAGAAAAGCATTGCATAACATATAAGAGATACCCAATAAGATTAAATGCCGATTTCTCATCAGAAACCATGGAGGTGAGAAGACAGTGGTATGATATATGTAAGATACTGCAAGAGAAAAACTTCCAGCCAAGAATCTTATATCTGGCAAGATTGTCTTTCAAAAATGAGGGTGAGTTTAGAATATCCACAGATAAACAGAAACTGAGAGAGTTTGTAACCAAGAGACTGGCTTTGCAGGAAATACTAAAGGGTGTGCTACAGCCTGAAAAGAAAAGACAGGAGAGAGAGGCCTGGAAGACTGTCAAAAAATGAAGATTATATCAATAAAAGTAACTAAAAGTGTCAAAAGGGTGGTGAAAATAAAATAAGACAGATAAAACCCAAATATTTAGGAATATTAACCAATGATGGAAAGTACTTATATTCAGAAAACTACAACTCATTGTTAAAATAAATTTTAAAAAGACCTAAATATTGGAAGAACATTCCATGCTCACAGGTTGGAAGACTAAATATCATTAAGATGTCAATTCTACTCAAATTGATGCACAGATTCAATGCAATCCCAATAAAAATTCCACCAACATTTTTTAAATAAATGGAAAATATGATTATCAAATTTATTTGGAAGGGTATGGGGTCCTGAATAGCCAGAAACATATTAAAAAGGAAAAGCAAAGTTGGAGAACTCTAATTTCCAGACTTTAAGTCATATTACCTAGCTACAGTGGTAAAACCAGCATGGTACTGGCATAAAGACAGACACATAGACCAATGGAACCAAATTGATGGTTCAGAAACAGGCCCTCACATCTATGGTCAAGTGATTTTTGACAAGCCTGCCAAACCCACCCAGCTCGGGCAGAACAGTCCATTCAACAAATGGTGCTGAGAAAACTGGATATCCACAGCCAAGGAAGGAGGGAGGACCCCTATCTCACACCTTATACAAAAATTAACTCAAAATGAATAAAAAACCTAAATATAAAAGCAAGAACCATAAAGTTTCTAGAAGAAAATGTTGGAAACTATCTTCAAGAGCTGGAGGTAGGTGGAGGACTCTTAAAGGAGATAAGAGGAGGACTGAGAAAGACTACTAGTGTTTATTGTATGTAGAAGTTTTAATTAGCTTTACTGTAAAAGTGTGGAAATGTACAGAGTTGATGGTAACACATTATAGTGAGTAACAGCTGGTTTATAAATGGGGATGTGGCTGAAAATGGTAGTCTAGAGATGTAAATGCCAATTGACAAAAAGCTAGAGAATAATCTAGGGACTGAATAACACAGTGAACCCAGAGGTGGATGAGAATTGTCGTTGATGGTACAGATGCAAGAGTGTCCTTTGTGAGCTAGAGCAGATGCACATCACTATTGCAGGGTGGTGGGAATGTGGAGAAGCATGGGAAAAATACAACCGGAGTGACCTATGGACTGTGGTTAACAGTAATGTACAAATGTTCCACGAAGGTGTGGTGTGTTGATGGAGGGGTGTTGTTTGGGAATTCTGTACATGTGCATGATTGTTTTGTAAGTTTAAAACTTCTGTCATAAAAATATATTTAAAAAATAATAGTAGTGTGGCTTGCAGGAAAAATACACCAAATATAAGATAGGGACTATAATTAGTAGTGGGATTTTGATAATATTCTTTCATAATTTGTAACAAATGTCTCGCGACAATGCAAGGTGTTGGTGGAGGGATGATGTAAGGGACCCTTGTATGATGTTACGTATGTTTGCTTTGTAAGTTCACAACTTGTACTATATACTTACTGTTTATGTATGTCCATGTATAAATGATATAAAAATAATAATAACAATAGGGTGGGTTGGGGGAAAATATTTTGGTTAGTAGTAATATTTTGAGGATGCTCTTTAACCATTAGTTAAAAATGTTTCACAACAAAGCAAGGTATTGGTGGTGGGGTGAGGTATGAGAGCCCTGTATGATGTTATGTATGTTTGCTTTGTAAGTTCACAGCTCTTGCTATACACTTATTATTTATGTATGTTCATGTATGAGTGATATACTTCAATAAGTTAATTAAAAAAAAAAAAAAAAAAAAAAAACGCAACCAGTCCTCTTTGAAAATAGTTTAAATTAATTGTCCAAGATTGAATCCACCCTAGCTCTGGTCTGCAAAAACTATAGGAACAGAACTTCTCTTCTTGACTAGACATTTACTTCTCAACAGGAGAATGCGTGTTTATTATGGAAATGGAAAGCTGTACATTTTTCTAAAAGTGAGTGTATGTTTATATGGTATTCATTTCCCTTTGATAGTTTTGCTGTTTTTTGACAACATGAGGTCTTAGGCATTCGGATGGAATAATTTGAATGTAACTGGCAGTTTCATTATGCAGCTGGCAAATGCCAGGCATATATGCCAGCAATGAGGGAGAAATAGTGCATTGATTTATGAGGCATTCGTAGGTCATGTGTTCATACAAGCAACTCATCAGAGCCCGTGGACTGCATTTGTCACGGATGACGCGTGGGAACCACTCAGGACCAGCAGCTTACTGCATGGCTTGCAACAGTTGTTATTAACTGTTTAACCCTTTTGATATTAATGACCTTATTCAGCATTTGATTAGTCAAAGTAAAGTAGATGTGATTTCAATCACTGGTTTAGCATCCGCCCGTTAGTTTAAAACCAGAAAGGGCTTTTTATGTATTTGCTACTTTTTTTTCCTAGGCCTAGATAGACTATGTTTATGGGTCTATGGAAAAGAAGACAGAGAGCTATAAACAGATGCGATACCCACTTCTCCATGGCCACACAACCACATGCCTGTGCCCACATCTCCAGGAGAACTCCCTGTGGACGAGCAGCTGCTGCCCAGGACTCTGGAAGCATCCTAGGCGGCTACAGCTACTACTGGTTGGTTCTTCTTTCGGCTAGTCCATCCTTCTCTTTGTTTCTAGGGTCATAAGCCCCCAAAAGAGTCAGATTATACCACTTCCGGGCTGAAAATCTCCTCTGATTCCCAGGCTGGAACCAGCCCAATTTTCTGCACCCCAAAGAGGGCACCCCGAAGATCCTGTGCCATGGAATGCCTGGCCCTCCTGGCTGGGCCGTGGCCTTCAGCTCCGATGGCCCCCATACCTCCCTGTGCCAGCTCTTCTCTTTCATGGGGTGACACATCCGCCACCACGGGCAGAGGGTAAGACGTGGTGTCAAAAGCCTGGACCACCTGGAGGCTTTTAATGAGTTTTAAAAACTTGAGCCTGTCTGGGCTTCAGCTTTCTCATTTATAAACATGGGGATAATAATAGCATTTTTAGTAAACAGGAAGGTGCACCTAAAACTCTTGGGATAGACACGTGGAAAACCTTCAGAAGATGACAACTATTCCTTTTGAGTGCAAATGCCCCTAATTTCTTCAGGAAAAGCTTTATCGCCCACTCATTAATGAGACTAATTGTACACTCGTAGGCTACTTAGTAAAGTGGGACTGCTTAGAGCAGGCTCTGGCTCAAGCTAAGTGGATTGTCGCTATTCACTAGTAGATTTGCACCACCGTCTCTGAAGTCTTCCGGATGAAATCACTCTGTCCTCGACTCCTGGGTGGGTCCACATATGTTCCAGCTGGACCGTGAGTGCCGTGGATAGGATGGAGGGCGGCGTGTGGGCGATGTAGGCAGGTACCCACATTGACTCGATGAGGCTGGAAGAGCGTGCACGCAGAAAAGTGGACACTGTTCTCCCGTAGCAGGTTGCACGCGCTTCTGATCATAATACATCCGCTTATTTTGATAAGTGATGAGACACTCAGCTCTGGTTTGATGAGCTCCTGGAGGACACAGGCTTGAAGCCCCTGCTCCTGGCAGGGTGCTGGGCGGGCAGCACACCTGGGACCACTTGGACCACTTGGCCCGGGACGTGCTCACACCTGGATCCCTTCTCTTGTACCTTTGGTCACCCGCTATGGCCTGACTCAGAGACCCCTGGCTGCTGGACTCAGTTGTCAGATCAGGGTTTTCCAGCAGGTGGAAAACGGTACGAGGAGGTCGGACTGTTTCCTAAATGGAAGCAGGCCTCCTGTCTGCCTTCTCCCAAGTTCCAGCGGAGGGGCTGCGTTTCCCAGCCACCTGCCGTGTCCCACCTCTGGGTCAGGGGAGCATAGCTTTTCTAGAGGCCGGGGCTGTGGCTCCTGGCTCCTTTCAGTTCTAGTAGAGTTTCCGGTTGATGTGTCTCGAGCACCTGGCACACCTGTTGTATTCTCAAGCCCACTTCAGGCTAACATCCCTGAGGTTGGCTGGAAGAGAGTAGGAAGAGCAAGGGATGGAGCTGCTGCAGGTCGCGTGTGCTTACGTGTGGAAATGCCACAAGATGCTTCCACAGGAGTGTGGTTAGGAAGCATGCTCGCACTGAGCTCTTTGGGGCAGGGTTCTTTGTAAGCTTCAGAAACAGACACTCTTTTGCTTCAACAAAAGGAAGGGAGGGAGGGAGGGAAAACAGATTTATTGGCAAAATAAAAGGAAATCTGAACATCCAAACTTAGGAAAGGACAGTAAGCAGAGCAATTTTAGGAATTTAGGTAGCACTCATTCATTCGAGAAATAGTTGTTTTTAAAAAAATTATCTGTTATGTGCACTGGGGTTTGGCAATGAACAAATCGGAACAGGTACCTGCACACACCCATGCTAGAGACAGAGACAGACAGAGAGAAAACAAGTGCACCAACACATACACAGAAATTCCAAGCAGTGGGAAGAGCAATGGAGAAGGGCCATGGGGGTGTTTTGGAGCCTTGCCAGGCTGGAATGAGATGGAAGAGGGGACCAGGTGAGTGTCTGGAGGAGGGGCTTTCCAGTTAGAGACAGCGGGAGCAAAGGCCCTGCGGCAGGCTGAAACAGAGGAGCAGAGGCCGGCGCTGCTGGCCCAGCGTGCCTGGGGAGAGAGTTGGGTAGGGGTATCGGAGCAGCCTTCAGGGCTCGGATCCCTAAGGCCTTGGGGGCTCTGGTACTGGGAAGCACTGCAGGGAACAGGGGAGTGCCCGGATCCTCCTACCTTGGTGGAAACTCCTTCTGGCTGGGAGTGGGGCCAGAGGGGTGGGAGGGGAGTGCTAGTGGGGAGCCCAGTCAGGGGCTATTTCAATGGCTCCAGAGATGGTCTGGGTGAAGGTGATGGGGAATGGCTGGGACGCTTTCTGAAGGCAGAGTGCCAGGGCTGGCAGGGACAGCTGTCCACTGAGAACGAGAAGGAGTGGGGCCACCTGTTCCTGCACTTCGCAATGCATGACTCAGATGAACAGGCAGGGAGAGTGGGGAGGGGTGGACAGTCCTTCCCAGGCCGTCCGCTGTGGGAAGGAGGTGTCCAGCTGGAACGGGTCAGCTCCACTCTCCTTTTTGGGAGAGCCCAGGACTCCTGGTTTTTCACTACAATTTGCACCTAAAATGATTATTGAGTTCCCACGAGGCCAGTGTGGCAGATACAAGGTTCAGACCCCCTTTCAGAGGCAGGCAGGGGGTGGTACCACATCCCCAGAGTGTGCTTCCCACTGAGGAGGCCAGGTTCCACGAGGCACGAGGCCAGGTCCCACAAGGCCAGGTCCCACGAGGCCAGGTCCCACAAGGCCAGGTCCCACGAGGCCAGGTCCCACGAGGCCAGGTCCCTGAGGCCAGGTCCCTGAGGCCAGGTCCACGAGGCCAGGTCCACGAGGCCAGGTCCCTGAGGCCAGGTCCACGAGGCCAGGTCCCTGAGGCCAGGTTCCACGAGTCCAGGTCCCACGAGGCCAGGTCCCACGAGGCCAGGTCCCACAAGGCCAGGTCCCACGAGGCCAGGTCCCACAAGGCCAGGTCCCACAAGGCCAGGTCCCATGAAGCGCCAGCCTGGCTCCTGGAGCCCTGGGAAGGTCCCCAGGAGGCAGATGCCAATTGTCCGCATCCAGTGCCCACTCCCGGCTCATGCCCATCCATATTACTCAAAGATTCTCACAGTGCCGTGCTGCCCTAAAATACAGTGGTTAGTAAGTATTCTCTGACACAAACTGGAAAAAAACACACATACAAATGTCAAGTTGCAGGAATACCCAAATTGAAGGAAAGTTACGTATTATCAAGTAGCATTTGTGTTGCACTTGAACATCAATACAAACAACAGCGTCTGTTGTGAGTAATTGACAAAAACAGGAGTCCTGATTTTCTTCATTCCCAGCAGCGGCAGCAGCACATGGAGCCTGCTTGGGGAGCAGGCTTATCAGTTCCTTCACTGAGCATCTGGGGCTTTTAAGATATTAAACTTTTCTATGAAGCTTCTTCTTTGGAAGGCCTAGGGCTTCGACTCCAGTTGTAAATAATCACTGAGCGCGTTCCTCATAATCGCTGTTGGGGAGGCCAGTTCCTCAAGAGGATGTCTCCAAGCTGGGCTCAAAATCAGCAGACCAGAAGCAGATACACTGGCAGTGCAAAGACTGGTAGGGGGACTGGGTTTGGAAATAAATTCCAACAGGGTAGGTGAAGGAATTAACGCTAAGTTATAAAGCCAGGATTTGCATATCATAAAAGTTTATTGGAAGTAGCTTTCTTAGGAGCGCTAATATATGCTCAATAAATGGAAGTGGGGACAAAAAGACAGATGCTTCCGCCAGATAAAAAGCAGATGGGATATTCATGAGAAACATTCCAACAAATGCGTCCTCTCAAAATGATTTCTTCAGCCAATTACACGTTATAAATATTCCATTTTGACAATGCTTTCCCTCCGGAACCCAAGAGCATGGTATGAAGGCCGCTGGGTGCCATTAGGCTTGTCCCCAAGGCGCAGCTCAGCAGCTCGCCTCCACTGACCGCCCACGCCAAACTTTTTTCCTCAGGTCTGATCCTCAACTCATTTCCATATTGGAGTTCGGCATTCATTCTTTTTTTTAGTTAATTCAATTTCTTTACAGAAGGCTCATTTTTAATTTGGAAGAGTCCAGGGAAGAAATGAAAAGTTATTGCCTAATTTCTCCACTGAGGGCTCAAGGTCGACGTCAGCTCAGCTGTCTGGGCCTTACCCAGGTGGCTTCGGAATTATTCTGCTTCCATCCTGTTTATGCACGGTTTCCTGAATTTGTTTAGAGCTGGAGGGCCAGTGACTCATGTTCATGCTTGGGATGTTCTGGGAAGTTCCGGGACATTCCGGCCACATCTTGCTGCGGAGGCAGGGGCTGGGGGGGGGGGTGTCTCCTATCCAGTAACCTCACTCCTTAATATTGGGGTGGTGCCAATTCTCAGAAAGCGACGATTTACAGTTTAGTGGCCTAATTTGTGCCTGGCCTTTGTGGAGTGCTTTACGTGTAATATTTACCAAGAACTCTTCGCCATTTTCCTAGAAGGCAGGTTTGGTCATTCTTTGTGAATGAGAAAAGTGAGGGCTGGAGAGGGGAAGTGAACTTCCCAAGGTCATGCTGCTGATAATTGGACCAGGAGTCACCTTGGGATGCACCCCAAAAATGGACTGCCTATCCCTGAGCTGAAACCTGCCTCAAGCTTTCGGGGACAGAATATTTATTCCTCGAGACTATGTTTCCTCAACAAATGTTTATCATCTTCTAACATCCAGAAATCCTTGCCTTATAAAACTCACATTCGAGGGGCAGGGGACTGACAATAAGGCACATACTTTCTAAGTTTAATAGTAGAATCAGTAGGTAACATTTGTTAGGCAGAAAAATCAAGCAGGGAAGGGGAGAGGGACTGAAAATTTAAATGGAACGCACTGCTTGCTGAGAAAGGGGCATTTGGCCAAGCGGCAGCCCTGAGCCTGGCTGCCGGAAGGCCTTCCAGAAAGAGGGGTGAGGGCAGAGGCAGAGGAAGGCACGGCTAGGGGCCAAAGAGCAGCAGGAGGCCATGGGCCTCCTGTGGTTGGGTCCATCGGGAGGGAAGGTATCCTGCACGAGGCTTTCCCGCGTTGTATTTTGGACTCCTAAAAAGGATTGGGGACACCAAGAGGAAAGTCTCTTGGGGAGACTCTTCACAAATCCTGGAGAACACTTATTTTCCCTGACAAGCCAACACCAGAGGAGGGTGCCGAGGCAAGGAGGCAGGCTGAGGGGGGCTGAGGCGGGCTGAGGTAGATTGAGGGGGCTGAGGGGAGATAAGGGGGGCTCAGGGGGCAGAGGGGAGCTGAGGCAGTTGAGGGGGCTGAGGGGGGCTGAGTCGGGCTGAGGGGGCTGAGGTGTGTTGAGGGGTCTGAGGGGAGCTGAGGGGGGGGCTGAGGGGGGATAAGAGGGACTGAGGTGGGCTGAGGAGGACTGAGGGGGGCTGAGGAGGACTGAGGGGGGCTGAGGGGGGCTGACGGGGGCTGAGGTGTGCGTGCTGGTGGAGTGGAAGGTTTCCAGGAGGAAAGTCTACCCTGTGGCTCAGTCCCAAACTGGCCACATGACCAGGGTGATCCCTTTCCCAGTCGCAGTGGCTTTAGCAAGATGGAGGTTTCCTCTCCGTAACTACTATGCTTCCCTTCCTCTCTGCCTCCTGGGCATCAGCGCCACAGCAGGAGGGCGAAGGCTCGTGTTTGTGGGGCACTGGGAGGCCCCACGCACCGTTCTAGGGCCTCCTGTGCCTTAGCACTCGTGATCCAGAGCGTGGGGCATGTCCTTTTCCTCGTCTCCAGCTCACGCCGAGCAGGAGGCCTCGTGGTCTGTGGCCTCACTGGGCCCACACGGCTGTGAAGAGGCTGCGGCGTCCAGGCCGTGGCCACTGCTCTGCCCCGCAGGTGGCCTGCCGGGGTCTGACAGGAGCACCCCGCAGGCCACAGGGCGAGCTTACTGTGTGGTAGCCGAGTAGCAAGCAAATCCATGCAAGGAAGTTCATTTTACAAATACATTTTATTTAGCTCAATACATCCAAGCTATTCTCACTCAAGCACATGATCGTGATGCAAGTTATGCATGAGGCGTTTTGCTTTCTTTTCGTGGTTGTACCAAGTCTTGGAAATCGCGTGTGGTCCCCACCCAGACGTGCCTCCTTTCACGTGCTCGGAAGCCACCCACGGCCGCCCCGGGCAGCGCAGGGGTGCCGGGCAGGCAACCAGGGCACGGAAAAGCACCTCTGCCGGCTCTGGGTCAGGCCTGTCCACGTGGTGATACCAAAGCGAGGGCAGACTGGGGTCCACTCTGGGCAGCCGCTGTTCTAAGCGCTTTGCCTTGACTCACCGCGGCTCGGGACCCCCCCCAGCAGGCACTTCTATGGCCTTTCTATTAGTGACAGGTACGCTGGGGCCCGAGAAGTTGCATCCGGAGCCCACGGCCACGCAGCTAGCAGGGCAGGCGGGCGGACGCAGACGCAGACGCAGCCGCCGGCTCCTGGCCAGTGTTTCAGCCAAGTCCCTGTTCTCCTTGTATGGTAATCTGGGGCTTCAGTATTTTCACTGTGTCATTTTTAAGTTACTAACAGAGTGTTTGTACAACTGGCTGGAGTGTAGAGAGTAAATCCATCTTTATTGGAAGTTGAAATGGCCACCTCTGTTTCAAGCTCTATTTCTTTTAATCTCCCGTCATTCCATCATTGCCACCTGGGAATGGCATTTTGGATCAGCAGGGCACACCAATGCATGCCAGAGGAAGGCCTGGTGCATGCCAGCCTCGGGGACAAGAAGGCACAGGGCTCTTTGGGGTAATGAGTGCCCGCCCCTTTGGTTATCCCAAAACTCAAACGACTTCCAAGAGATGGTCGGGGGCTGCTGGGACTGTATTAGCTCTGCCAGGCCATGGGGGCCTTGGCATCTCCTTTCTCAAAGAGACCTTGGGCTCCCAGCACCCTGAGCACCTCAACCCCCTCCCCAAATGGCTGACCGTGGATTGACTGCCGTGATGACTCCCTGCTCACCTGGAGGAGAGGAGTCTCTTTAGAGACTGGTGCCATTCCCGTGTTTCAACTTTGCAGACATGCAAGAGTTAATGCTGCGTGCCTGGAGCAGCCTGATTAAAAGGGCAGAACAGGGCTGGAGCCCTGGGAGAGAGACTTCAGCAAGACTTCTTTGATCCAGGACTCTCATTTCTTCTTTTACAGCCAACTTTCCTCTCTGTCGATCCTTTCCCCTACAGATCACCCAACACACTTTGATGGGGTTAGAGAGCTGTTTCCACAGCCCCTAGAGAGTGGCCTGAGCTATTGCCAATCCTGTAATATAAATATGGCTGCACTACAACAATCACACGGAAAACGAGGGCTGAGCATGTCCATGCATGAGGCCGAGTGCCTCACGGTGACGAGTCACAGGACCCAGAACCTGTTCTCACCCGAGCCCTTCACGTTGGCCGATGCCCTGGACAGGGGACCTGGAGCAGGTGCTGTCTCACCCTCTTCCCACAGACCTGGGGCGAGGACTCAGGGCTGCGTGATTGGTGAGTGGCGGATCCGAGCTCCCAACCCGAGGAGCCCATTCGGGATTCCCACTCTAAATTCCACATCCTACGGCTTCTCCTTGAACACCAATGATGCTTATTCCTACATTTCAGAGCAAAACCTTGAGGTCTCACAGGCACGACGACTTGCCCCAGATCATCTCGTCAGTGAGTTTGGACTGTGGGATCTGGCACTTGCCCGTCTTCTTCCCGAATCTGTGCCTTTGCTGAGGACACCAGAGCAGACAGATGCCGGGGGGGTTGGCTGCAAGACCTTTTTTTTCCATTTTAGGGTAATCTGCATTGCTCTGAAGTGATGACAGATATGGTAACTCTCAGGCTGGTGAGCTTCTCCTATTTGTTGCATGAGTAAACAAATATTTGATATAAAATAATCCTACAGTTAAGTTATTCCACTTTCCCCAACCATGGGGTAGCTTATGAGAAAGTAAATGTTTTCTTTCACCAAAGCCTTTCCGCATTTTCCGCTTAATGAACAAGGGCAAAGTTCTAAGACAGCCGCTTGAAGCTTTCATACCACAGAAGTGCTTTTCGAGCCAAGTCAGAGGTTTGACCTCTTCTCAGGAATTTCTGGACCCTCTAGCAACAATAAGCATATCCTTTCTCTTTTTCTAAGAATATTTTATTTTGAGAAATGAGAAGCTAAAATAATTAATAAACACACATGAAACTCCTGCCCAGAGTGACAAGGATTAACATTTTATGCTGATGCCATGCCATCCACACCTCCACCCAGATGTATTTCCCTCTTGTCCCCAGGGGCCACCCCATGGCACAACCTTAGTGCACATCTGTCCTTCCAGGCGGCTGAGTCCACCAATGAACCCTCCCACTGGCCAAAGCTCCTTTGTCCTCATTTCCTGGCCAACAACTGACACTTTACATCCTTTAAAATTTCTCTCCTCCTGATGATTGAGAAAAAGCACATCGTTTTATGAGTATATTCTTTAATATTTACCCTTTCGGGTGATCTGCAGACCCTAAGGGGAAAAGCATACAGGTGGTTCTATATATTTCTTACAGTCACTGTCTTAGAATAGCTCCAAGTAAGGAAATACACAACATAAACTAGCATTCTGCTGGGCAAGACTTGGCTGGAAGTAGGAAGTCTGGGCTCCCTTCTGCACCTTCCAGGCTTTTGCTTCTACTCCAGGAACTGTGGAGCATCGTTTCGCAGATGCCATTTTGTGGCTCAGAGAGGGAAGTACCCGTTGACTAGCGTGATTTCCATGGGCTGAAGCGTTGGTGCTCAAGTTCCATTTTGCCCAAAAATCACCTGAGGAGTTTGTTAAAAATGCCTAAGCTTGGGCTGCACAGTCAGGCCTTCTAATTTGACCCTTCGTATGGGAACAAGACTGAGTTTTTAACAAGTTCCCCTTGTGGTCCATTTGAGGAAACATGTGGAAACACTTGGAGGAATACAGCTTTAAAAGTAAACTAGTCCCTGGATTTCTCACAGGGCATGCTATTATTTAAACCCTTCTTTGCAGCTTAACTGAAATAAACCTCTCCCCGGCAGCAAACACAGCCTCCAGCCTCTTCCCTCCAGCCTCCTCCCCCTTCCCTCCAGCCTCCTCCCTCCTCCCTCCAGCCTCCTCCCTCCTCCCTCCAGCTGCCTCTCTCCAGCCCTGTCCAGAGGTGAGCTTGCCTCAACATTCCAACTCTAGTTTTCCCCCATGGGAAAGGCCATTAACTAAACCAGTGGTAGGATGCCATTTCAATATGAACTTTATTTTGTTTATGATGCCATTTTTTGGCCAACTGACCCATCAAGAAAAAAAGGTTACACCCTGTGCTGGATGATACAGTCAGGAGGGTATATCTATAGCAGGTATATATATATATCCTGCCGGCCTGACTGATATTTGACACATTGTTTCTGAAAAAAAATTGGGCCACATTATCAGAAGCCTCAGAAAGTGTGCGTTCTCTATGGACTCTCGATAGCAATAATATTATGGTGATGTTCTTTCATCAATTGTAACGAATTGATGCCCAATGAATTGATGCCCAACGAATGTTACAACAATGTAAGATGGTGGTGCTTGGGTCACATATGGGAAACCTGCTTGGTATGCATGATTGTTTGGTAAACTCACAACTTCTCTAATAAAAAAATGCGCATTCCCATGGATTTATTAATTTCAAATCTAAGAATCTATTTAAGGAAATAAGTAAAGACATGTGCAAAGGTTTTTTTGTCTTTTTTTTTTAGTTTTGTGGGTTTTTTTCATTCTTTGTTTTGGATGTTTATCTCAGAGTTTCTCTCACTGTAAAAACATAGTTATAAGGAATCAATTATGCACATTTTGTTATATCCCAACAATGAAATTATAATCGTCTTTAAATAATTATGAGAACTACAAATGTTATTTTCACATGCACAGTTAGAAACTCTATTTTCAAGTAAAATAAGCACTTCAAAATGCAGCGACACAGAGTCACCCAATTTTTATCAGAAAGCATACACATCCCCACCCAGAGAGAGATGGCTCATGGGGCAGCTAGTCCTAGGGTTTGCAGGCTCTTATCTACAGAGCAGAATCATTAGTGCTGGGCTTTTTTCCTTCTTTTCATTTATCTCTACTTCCTAATTCTCCACGGTGACTGTAGTCTTTCTTTTTTGTAATACGATAAAGTAAAAGTTATCACTAATTTTTAACGTTGGAATTTTGGCTTAGGTAATCAGTGTTTTCTGAGTGTAGTTAAAGCACAGTTTCCATTCAGCACACATGGAGTATGTGCCATGTGCCTTGGGATACAGTGAGAGAACAGGCGAGCTCCTGCCCTTGCGGAATCTCCTTCTAGCTCACATTCCAGCCTGTTCCTCCGAGCAAGGATCACAGTAAACCATCCACGTGTCCACTCCAGCCTACCCGTCAACCCAGGCCGGCCAGCGCTTCTGGAGGTTGCTCTCTCTCCCTCTCTCTGTCCCTGTCACTCTCTTCCTCTCTCTCTGTCTCTCTCCCCCCCAATCTTTTTCTCCCCTCCCCTGTTGCTCTCTCTCTTTCTCTTTCTCTTGTCTCTTTCTGTGTTATTCTCTCCCTCCCTCCTCTCTCTCTCTTTCACTCTCTCTCTCCCTTTAACCCCCTCTCTGTTTCTTTCTCTCACTCTCTCTCTTATCAGTAAGTCTAGAGAAATATCCCCAGGAAATGTTGTGACTATTTCTATATAATATAATAAAATGGATTTTTTTTTCTGGTTGGCTCTGCCAGGTTCAAAGATAAAGAAAAAAGGCACCCATTCATGCTTGGTTCCAAGTTAGAGTTTTTCTTTTTCACAAAAACATTGCTATTTTATTAAATGGCAATATATCAAGCTCAAAAGTGACAGGCCTCTAATCTTTTCATCATTATTCACACTGGTCAGATTAAATAATCACTGTGACAGCTCTGCAATCAGATGTGTGCCTTCAGTGACGGGGGAAGGAACAAACAAAATACAATACAGCTTGTATCTTGGTAGTGAATTAGATTTACCTAAAACCCAGACACCAATGTTGACAAAAAAGAAAACCTCAGCAGAAAATTGCACAAACACCTAAAATTGTGAACCCTTTCCCTGGTATCAGAAGAATACTTTTAGATAGGTATTTCTATTTATGACTATAAAAACAGTGGGACAATGCAGCTGTGTTATCTCAGTTTCTCACTGTTACTGGGGTTAGAGGTCATTTTTCCTTTAGCCTTTGCTAGTAGTTGCATTTTACAAAATTCCCACAAAGGACCTATATATATATTATAAGAGAAACCAATGACAATAAATGTTAAGTAAAAGATGGTGTGCATTTTCAATATTCCACATGCTTTCAAACCAGACAAGTCTCATTGAGCTCTAACTTTCACTAATAATTTTATTTATAATAGAGTTGGGCCTGCTTTGCTGCTTCACGTCAGAAAAGAGCAGATCATTAATCCATTACACAGCATTTCATTTACTGATGGATTTCTTGAGTGTTCCATTTCAGCAGTCACTATACCCAGGGATGAGCAGAGATTAGCAAATTGATGAGTCAGTTTAGGCTTCCCCCTTGGGCACTGGCAAAAAAGCACCCTGGGCAAACCCTGGAGAGCTGGAGACTTTGCTTTGCTTCCAGGCTCTCTGGAGCATCTGCAAAACCCCATTGCCCCAGAAGCCATTCATTTCTGTGGCCTTCTTTATGCTTTCTCCTCTTGGCTTCCTAGTCCTGAGATGAGCTAGTAGAAAATATACCCAGCAGTTGAACAATGGTGGGTCTGGGGGAGAATGTGTCTGTTGACAGCTCCAGACTAAGGCGCCCTCCTTGGAAACTGAAGTTGGCACTTCCCCTTCTATTTCTCAACTCCTGCTGGCACCCACCTCTGCCCCCATGCCCCGTCATTTTCCAGTTAGAAGTCTCAAACTCCAGCTTTGTCACCTACACTTGACATGCTTCAGCAGGTTGTCAAAATTCTCAGGCCTCAGAATAATGAAGCCACCAAAATTAAATTGGATTCAAAAAATTCTCCTTGTTGCTGACTGCTCTGCTGAGACCTTCCTCTTCTCCCCTCACCCACCCGTCCACATTCTCCTCGAGTAGAGGGCACAAGCACTCCCTACAGTGGGCACACAGAGGTTATAGAAAAATAAGCCCCAAATTTGAGAAACACTGGGAGGAAGTCTTATCGGCCAACTTCCTTCCAACTGCTGTTAATTTCTTTCTGGCTTCTCTGACAATTTGCATTTTCTTCCCAAAGAAAATTGATGACACGAAATAATGTAATATATAGATTTAAAACAGTGGATTCAAGGAAGAAAGAGGCTCCTCCTGAGATTGTGAACTGCCTGGGTTTACCCCCAGAGTGGTGGGGCGATGGGCTGGGGAGAACAGTGGGGTGGTAGGGTTGGGGTTTTTCTAGAAAAACCCAGAACATTCTTTGGGTCTCAGCACTGTTAGGTGCTCCCGGGAGGAGGCTCCGTTCTCCTCACCTGGCCTAGAGTGCGTCTCGGGTAGATTTAATGTGCTGCCCCAAGCCCCTCTGCTTTCAAAGGTCATGTAAATGCAAGACTCAAAATAATTGATAATCGTGCAGGAAGAACCGGAGGGTGCTGGGGGTGGTGAGTGGGCTCAGGACATTTCCCTGATGGACGTAATCACACCAGGTGTTTGTTAAAGTGCTTCGTGTTCTAACAACGGCAAGCCTGATGGAGCAGGTTCAGAGCCGTGGTTGTTAAACGAAGCTGCAGGAGCTCCACAACTTGTCCGAGGGCGCTCGAGGCGTTAGGGACAGAGGATGAGCTGCAAACCTTGATTCTAAGTCAAGTCCAGGACTATTTTGCTAGCTCTGTAATGACCCTGTGCACAGGTGCCGCCTCTATTTCAAAAGTCCCCTGTAAGAGGGAGGCATATCACAACCAGCCAAGGCTGAGTGACATTATATAAGTCTTCATAATGGACTATGACACTTCCCAGAGGCAATATGTACCAAAGCCTGATAAAAACCGTGGGATAAAAGAGAATGCAGTGAGCTAGGCTGGCCCACTTGGAGTCCATGCTTTAGACTGCCTGCGCTCGCATCACACACGCATTCCTCAAGGTAGGGCCCTGACCTCACTACTCAGGCAAACCACCCAAAGCTCTGGACCCAATGCTTCATTGCTTTTTTTTAAAATCTCAGCTATACGGGCTCTGCAACATAGCAATTTTTATGTCTTACTCATTTATCTAAGAAACAAACAAACTTGAAATTCGTTAGACTACAAGTCATGCCTTGTAATAGATGTCTGAAGAAGTGGCACCCGCCAGTGCCTTCCTTTGGCCGTGTGACCCCTGCTCCTGTAAGGCATTCCCGAGAAGGTCACAGGCTGCGGGGTCCAATCTTAGGCCCAAGGGTGAAGTGTTTTATACAGACATGGTTTGGGGTTTATGTTTTGATTTTGATTTTAAATCGCACGGATCGACATCTAGTCACTGCGTAAATTTTTCACTTTTGTGCAAAATAATACGATGTCTTTTTGCAGACAATTTCCAGACTGCTTGTATAGTTTACATTTCTTAGGAAATGTAAATGTGTTTAGCCTTTCTTAGGAGAGAGGCCCACTCACTCTGGCTTAAACCTGAATAATTGATGTGGATTGAGATTGGTTTTTTAATTATGTGACTGCATGACTTCTGGGGATTTTAGCTGGTGGGTTTTAGAAACAATGCTTTGGAAAAGAAGTGGCCTCAAAAATTAAAAGCATGATTCACAAATACAAGAATTTAATAAGAGGTATAAGAAGATCCCCTGATAATTTTTATCAAAAGAACTCATCTCCAACTAGTTATTATAGAGCTATAAAGATTAATGTGGTTTTAAGCAAAAAACAAGAGACAAAAATTTAATATTCAATAATGCAGGCAAACTAGTGAGAGAGTAAAAGTTTATGAAACAAATAGCGAAACAACCTAATTAAAAAATGGGCAAAAGACTTAAACAGACATTTCTCAAAAAAAAAAAAGACAAAGCGCCAAAATTCCATGAAAAGTGCTCAAAATCTAGCCATTAAGGAAATGCAAATCAAAACCACAATGAGACAGCTTTTCACACTTGCTAGAATGGCTACTATTATCAAAACAGAAAATTGAAGTGTTGGAGAGGAATTTCTATTAGAATTGTATTGAATCTATGGAGAAACTTTCAGAGAATAGATAGCTTTTTGGTATTAAGTTTTCCTGGCCGTACACATAGGATATATCTCTACTCATTTAGTTCTACTTTAAAATTTCCATAAATATATTTTGTATAAGAGCTTTTGTGTTTTTGAAAGATGTATTTCTAAGTGTGTTAACATTTTTGCTGCTCTTGTGCATATTATACAGGCCTTAAATAATGAGTTAGGGAGCATTCCTTTCTTTTTTCTTTAATTTCTAGATAAGGGAACTATTTCTAAGAATAGCGTTTGGTAAAACTTGCCTGTGAAACCATCTGGGTCTCGAGTTTTCTCTGTGGGGAGGTTTTTAAATAATGCTCCAATCTTATCAAATATTATAGGAAAAGTCAGATTTTCTCTATTTTTAGTCAATTTATCTTTATTTCTATTATTTTTCTGGGTATTTGTCATTTTGATCTGTTTTCATATTTCAAAATATTTTCAAAGTAACTGTCATACTTTCAACATTTGATTAATTTAGCTTTTAATCTTTAATTTAATTTAATCTTTAATATGCCCCTCTGTTCATTCCTAATCTTTGTTTTTTCCTTACTCTTGTCAAAAAACCAGCTCTTGGTTTTGTTGATATTCTGTACTGTTACTGTGTTTTATATTTTCATAAGATATTTTTTATTGATTCCTTCTCTTTATTATCTTTACTGTCACTTTCATTTCTAAGTTCTCGGGTTTATGCTGTGGTTATTTTCTAATTTGATAAGTTGGAAAGATAGCTCTTACATTTGGAAAGACGGTTTTCATCTTTTCTCATATGAGTGTTTCCCTGAATGCATCATTTTCACTGCATTCCGAAAGTTTTTACTGGTCACGTCCTCATTACCTGCTGGTTCTGAGTATGTATAATATTTCATGTGACTTCTTGTTGGACCCGTAATTTAGTTAGGGACCATTGACCATATGGGGATTGAACAAAGTTTTCTTACTAACTTATAACAATTTCATTGTAATCAAAAGAATATTCTAAAAAAAAAAGAATGTTCTATATGAAACATCTTTTTGATGGTTATCAAGACCTGCTTTCTTGAAAATGTTCCACGTGTGCTTAAAAGAATGTTTACTTAATTTTCAGATGCAGAAATCTATATATTTCTGTTAAGCAACATTTATTGTTTTGATTATAACTTTTTTTTACCATTCTTGGTGTTTTTGTTTTTTGTTTTCTGCTTTGGTCTGCCTGACTTAATATTTGAGAGAGGTGTGTTGAGATCTTCCCTGATATAAGTGGACTTGTAAATTTCTCCCTGTGATTCAGCTAACTTTTGCTTTACAGATTTTGATAGTCTTTTCTAAGTTTCAGAAATGCTTCGAGTGGTTATTTCCTCTTCATGAATTGAGACTTTTTTTTAATCATTATATAATATGATTATATAATATCATTATATAAACACTCTATCCTTACTGATAAAGTCTGTTTTGTCTGAAATTTGTATAGCTCGACCTGCTTTCTGGGAGCTAGAGTTTGCCTAATGTAGTTGATTCTTGTTATTCATGGATGTGTGTCGCCATGAGGACTGAATCAGCGGATGCTGAGCTGTGCTCCCCAGGTTAGGGTACCGCAGCCTCTGGTCGCGCTGTCATCAGCCTACCATAGCGTCACCGTGTTTTTTGTGTGCTTCTGTTTAAAGGCACATTATGTGATGTGTGTTTCATAATATTGTGGATTCGTTAACATGGAACACACAGGTGACAGCTCAGTAACCCCTGCCCGGCGAAGCTTTCCTAGCTCACCTATTTCCTCCGTAAGGCACATCCAGCTTCTTGCCCTGGGAACAGCAGACACACACTTAAGTACTGCACTCAGGGCCTGAAAACACGGCAATTGCACGGTTGCTTAAAACCCAGCGATATCACCAAAAAAGCAGAAACCTGCGGAAAACGTGGCATTAACCGGACAGTGGAAAGGGCACTTGCTAAAGGTATGAAAGGTGAAACCAGAAGGCAGAGTGTCGTCTTGTTCGACCTCAGCTGGGAAGGTGCCTCGGGCGACTCGAAATTTTCATGCTCTGCACATGTCTGCAAATGATAGAAAAATCACTGTCAGTATTAATTTGGGGATGACAAATACAATTTAGGGAGCAGGCAAATTCACTAATATGGAATCTGCAAATAATGAGGATTGCTGATCTCTTGTCTGATGCTTTTATTTTCCATTTTTCAGTGGCCCCAGTCCTTCTGTGTGGCTCTTTAAACTAAATATCAGAGCGACGTCCTTTAAAATCCAATCAAAGTCTGCTTTTAACTGGTAGGTTTAGTCCATTCACGTTTACTCTCACTGTTGCTGTATCTGGAATTATTTTTAACATTTTTCTTTTCTCAGGCTGGCCTGTCTTTTCTTTGTGTACTTGTTTTCCTTAAAAAACTCTTTAGCTCCTCTTACAGACAGCCTGGCAGACTTTGATTCCTCTTAGTCCCTGCCAAGCTCTGCCAGTGCCATCATGTTCACATTCTATAGAGTTTTAATTCCGAGTTACTGTGGTTTCGCTTTCTCTCCTCCCACTCTTTGGTATTAATATTTGGGTAAGGGGGGCTTCTGGCCTCTCTGGGTGTTTTGAGCATTCTTAGCACATCTTTTGCGGGAGCATCAGGATTTTTTCCTCTTCCTATTGAAGCAATCCCTCCCCAAGCGCCTTCAATGTGACACCGTGTGCCCAGATACTGAGACCTTTACCTCCGGGCACACAATTAACTGAGAATTCACTTGCATACACGATTCTAGATTCAAATCTCTTTCCCTTCGAGGAACATATTTTCATACCCAACATTTCTATTTGCTTCTTTTCAGGCCTTTCCCCTCTTGTCTCCCGTTGCTAATGCTGCCTCATCTTTTAGCGTGCTTATTACCTGTGTTTTTTTGTTTGTTTGTTTTTTTATTTTTTACCGGGAGGTCCCGGGGATCGAACCCGGGTCCCTCCATATGGGAGACGGACGCCCAACCAGTTGAGCCACATCCGCCCCCTATTACCTGTGTTTTAAACTCTTGGACTGTGCACCTTAAAACGCCTTTCTTCCGCATCTGCAGCCAAGGCTGCCGTTTCTCCGTGGGGCGCGGTGCCCCTCAGCTCGGGGGACCTGCCAGCGCCGGCTCCCCGCGGGCAGGTGAGTGCCGAGCACCTGGCCCAGGCGGCCAGCGCCCCTGAGGGCGCCGAGAGAGAAGGGAAGGTCACAGGGCCACGGGTCGCAGGTCGCACGAAACGGGGGTTAAGCCCTGCGGTTTGTCATCATCCCACCAAGGAGCTCCAGGAAGGTCTTCTTTTTTGATCCCCAGAGAAAAGGAGCAGTGGGAGGAGGAAGCGGTCAGCTGAAAGCATCTGTCCGTCTCCCGCGTTCCTCACCTGCTGTGCGTGTCCAGGTGGCTGTTTCCCTGGCGCCACGCGCCTCCCCGGCTTCCAGCAGTGTTAGGGTCGGAAGGCAGGGAGCGGCCACACACCTGACGGGCGGGAGTGGGAGCACGGGGCTGCCCTGTCATGCAGCCAACAGCAAGTCATCTTAACAGTGGGACGACCCTGTGTAAACAACGGGGTGAAATGCCCATTTTCATGTCCCGGTTGAGAGTTCACACTGGTAAGACCTTTCTGAAGCAGTTTGACAAAATGTGTGAAAAGCTCTGCAGTTCATAACTCTCATCCAATAACTGAAAATTTTCAAATCAGCATATCATAAGGAAATAATTTGGGAATCTATCATGAGTTTATGCCTAAAGGTATTTACTAAAGATTATTAATTATTGAGAAAATAATAAATAATTTTAAATGTCCAACACCAGGAAGGTGACTAAATGAATTACATTGCATTCATTTATGGATTAATAGGAAGCTTTTTGAGTTTTTTTTTAATAATTTGGGAAAACACATAATATAATATATGTAAAAAAGCATGATAGAATATCATATATGCTGTACGAACTTAACCTTTTAAAATGCATAGAAAAAAGACTAGAAGAAAATATACTAAAATGTTATCAGTGATTGCCTTTAGATAATGAAATTACAGGTAATCATATTTTATATTTCTTATACTTCCCTATACCTTCAAATGCTTCTCTTTAATTTATGCAGATGGGTGATTTTTAATTCAAGAAAAGCAAAGGGAAATATATTTCTCAGTGGTCACTTTTATTTGGGATGAAATGAAGTTCTAAAGGGAGTGAAGGAAATTTTCTGCATCTAATGTTGAAGTTGGTATCTGCTTTCAGCCCCTTAAAAAAGCAAGCGTTGGGAGTTGAATCCTCCCTGAAAGGCACTCTGGAGCATCTTAGAAGGAAACCCATTTATTCCAGTGCCCCATTTCCTGACAGCAAAGCCTGCAGGGTGAAAAGGCTTTGAATGGCCCTGGAATGTCAGCAAATGTGTCCTTCAGAAAGTAGTTTTGTGGACTGACTGCAAGCTGCAGGAGCTGAGCTATCCAATGACTTTTCCAGCTATCTGGAGAACTTAAGAGCACAGGGTGGGTGCATCTCTGAAGTTGCTATGCCCAAGCGGCAGTTCATGGATAATCAATAAGGAACCCTTTAGAAGCCCAGCCCACCTACCCCTGCCTTTGCTGTGCAGATGTTCGTGTTTGTTACCAGGTGAAGCGATGGCTGCACGCTGCCTTCTAAGACACACAGTTGAGCTGCAGAGGCCCTGTGGTGAATATCGGTGAGAGAAAAATCCCGAAGCCTCACCAGCTTCCTGCATCAGGAACATAGACCTGCCCCAGGGGCATCCCGACTTAAGTCCACCGTGGTGTCAAGGGGAGAGGGGCTGGCTGGTGCCCAGCGGCCGTGCTGGTTGGTGGGGTGGGGGGAGCCCCAGACGTGGAGAATCCTGAAAGAAAAGAGGTAGGTGTTGCGGGAGGGGGTGTGAAGGGCAGGGCTGCATTTCCAGTGTTTCCTTATTAGTGGATAGAGGGTGCGAGCACCTTGGCTTGTCGCCAGCACGCCGTGCCCTGCTAGGGACAGGGGGCCCACCCGGTGCCAAAGCCCCTGCTGACACGGCGGCCGCAGGGCAGCTGGGCACCCCTAACCTCCAGCCTCGTTAGCTCGGACACGACCCAGCTCCGCACCCCTTCTGCCACATTCCAAACGTAGAAAGTAAAGCTGGAGGCGAAGGAACCCTGGAGGCCAGGGCGCCTGCAGAAGGCGGGGGCACCGCTCGGCTGCCTCGCGTGGGCAGGGAGGCCGCGGCAGCCGTGGAGGCTCCTTCCTGCGTGCCTGCGGCGACTCTGGTCACGTCTGCGTTTCAAGTGCTTTGTTCCTGTGGAGTGACTTTGGGGCTCGCTTATCAAAGGCGGGTCAAACGGATCTACAAAGAGAGCTAAGGCGCAGCTGCCCGAATCTGAGCGTGGTCACAGGTGTGCACCGCCGGTGGCGGGCGAGCCTCTCCCGCGCCGAGCTCAAGGTCGTCCCCTCTGTGTTCTCAGCACAGCCCCTCGCTGGAGACGCTGAGCGCGTCCGGGAGCATTGTAACCTGGAGGGCCGAGCAGCTTCTGAGCCAGAACCTTCTTCCATCTCAGAGCTGCGTAACAAACCACACTCGTGCTTTCTCTAGCATACGGCTAGAAAGATCTCAGCTGAGAGTCGAAGGAGCACCCAGCCGCGTGAGGGAGGGAGGACTACGCCCCAGGACTTTCTGGCACACAGTAAAGGGTACGTTGGCAACTTGTTTGGGCTCTGCCTTGTTCCAGGAGGAACGTGAGACGGCCACACCAGAGCCCGTGGAAGTGCCCTTCCTGCCTCCGCTCTGCCAGTCAGGCTGCCCTTCCGAGTTACACACGCCCCTGCCTGCCATCCCTGCAGCCACCCCACAGCCACTTCAGAGGCTTGGTCCCCGAGTGGAGGAAGGGCGCCTCACCTGCTGCACAAGGCCATCGCAGGCAGGCATGGCGCCAACGCACCGGGCGACGCCAAGCGTGACCATGCAAGAGCCAAGGGGCAGGTGAGTACACAACCACTGCCGAGCCCCTCGGAGGCGGCGTCCTCTGCGCTAGATGACACATCACTGGCGCTTTTGTCCCCTCGGTGAAAACAGGGAACTCTCTTAGTGTTTCCTCTGAGATTTTCCTTGACAGAAAATAAGGATCAATTGATTTAGAAAACCTCTGAGTTTCAGGGTGGTGGAGAATATCATACTGCATGACCTCTGACATAACTACTTAGCAGAGATGAGTGTCGTGTCCCAGCATGCCTGCGAAGTCCTCGATGGCTTGTTTATAAATTCTGGAATCTACCATTGTATTTTATTCTTTCTTAGTGTTCAGGCAAGGGACACTAAGTTGACAAAAAGAAATGAGGGAAACCATATAAATATAAAGTAAACAGGAAAGCATCATCAGCATCATAAAAATAACTAACATACGAACATACACACTACCCAAAAAGTGTGCTCCTGCCAGATTGTAATCTTCCCCTCCTATGCCCTCCACTGCCCTGGTCCCCAGGCAAATGCTCTGCTTTTTTCTGTCATTACAGTCTTCCCAGAATTTGATCTAAATGGATTCATACAATAAGGGCTCTTTTGTGCGAGGCTTCTTTCTCAGCATAATCATTGAGAAAGTCATCCATGTTCTGTATGTATCAATTGTTAGTTCCTTTTTGTGTTGCATAGTATTCCATCAGATGGATAGAACCACAATGGGCTTATCCACTCATCTGATGGATGTTTGGATCTTATACAGTTTTTGGCTACTCACATACATGATCATGCACATATTTTCATTTCTCTTAAACAAGTATCTGAAGGTAAAAGCTTGGATAATTAGGTAGGTTGGTATATATTGTTTAAGAAACTCCAAACTATTTTCCAAAGTACCTGTACCATTGTGCATCCCCCAGCAGTCTAAGAGAGTTCCAATTGCTCCCTGCCATAGTCAGCATTTGATATGGTCAGACTTCCTAGATTTAGCTGTTGCAATGAGGGTGTAGTGGTACCTCATTGTGATTATTTTAATTTACTTTTCTCTAATGACAAATGATGCTCATCATCTTTATGTATTCCTATTTGCTAACTATCTCTCTTCTTTGGTGAAGTGTCTGTTCAAATATTCTGCCGATATTTTATTAGGTGGTTTACTTATTGTTGAGTTTTGAGAGTTGTTTAAATATTCCTCAAACGATTCATTTATCAGATAAATGATTTGAACATATTTTCTCCAAGTCTGTGGCTTACCTTTTTATTCTCTTTAATAGTGACTTCCAAAGTTTTTAACTAGCAGAAGTTTTAATTCAGATAAATTCCAATTTATCATATTTTTTTCCTTTCATGAGTCATGTTTTTGCTGTTGTGTTGCCTAAATTAAGGTCACAAAGATTTTCTTCCCTTTTTTCTTACAGAAGCTTTATAATTTCGAGTTTAGCTTTTAGGCCTATGATCCATTTTGTGTTAATTTAAATATTTGGTATGATGTATGGGTTGAAGCCCGTTATTTTGCAATTAGATATCCAATTTTTCTATTACCATTTGGTGAAAATTGTATTGTATTTGCAACTTTGTAAAAACAACAACAACAACAGGTGGCCTTATATGTAAAAGTTTGTTTCTGGACTCTATTCTCTGTCATTGATTCATTTGTCTGTCTTAACATGAATACCTCCCTATCTTGATTACTATTACTTTACAATAGATCTTGAAGTCAGATAGTTTACTCCTCCAACAGATTTTTCTCTTTCAGAGTTGTTTTGTCTATTCTAGGTTCTTTGAATTCAATAGGAATTTAACAATCAATGGAGCTATAGATTAGTTTAAGAAGGATGGTGTTTTAGCAATATTGAATCTTCTAATCAATAAGCACACTATAGCTCTAATTTTTCATATACTTTTAACTTTTTATCAATGTTTTATAATTTTAAGTGTATGGGTCTTGTGTATCTTTTGTAATCTTTACTGTTAAGTATTTCATATTTTTGATACTCTTGTTAATGGTATTTTTAAAAAATTAATTTCAGACTGTTCATTGTAGTATATGGAAATACAGTTGAATTTTGCATGTTGGTTGTCTTCTGCAGGCTTTCTTGATATACTTGTTAGTTCTAGTAGTTTCATTTTAATCCCACAGGAATTTCTACATAGATGATTATGTTGCCTGTGAACTGAGAAAGATTTACTTCTTTCTTTCTAATTTGAATGCCTTTTATTTCTTTCTAGCACTGCTAGTACAATGTTGAGTGGAAGTGGTGACAGGATATATCTTTGTGTTGTTCCTGAACTTAGGACGAAAACATTTCGTATTTCACCATTAAGCTTGGCATTAGCTGTCGTTTTTTCATAGATGCCCCTTATCAGGATGAGGAAAATTCTTTATATTGCTAGTTGGCTAAGAGTTTTTATCAGGAATGTGTGTTTGATTTTGTCAAATGCTTTGTCAACAACTATTGAGGTGACCCAGTAGGTTTTCTTTTTCGGTTTGTTAGTATGTACATAATAATAACATTGGTTGATTTTCACATGTTTAATCAACATTGCAATCTTTGGATAAACCTCATTTGGTCAAGAGATATTGTCTTTAACTTATATAGTTAACTTCTCCTTACCTCAACTAATCTTTAACCCATCACAGTTCTACTTTCAAGTGATATTACCTGACCTTACCAATATTAGAAGAATTTCTCAAGAACACTTTCATCTCAGCCTTTGTGCTATTGCTGTTGTAATTTTTACTTGTATGTAAGATAAAACCCCATATTTAATAATTACATTTTTACTATTTTTGTTTAAAACAGTAAATTATACTTTAAAGAGACTTAATCATTAAGAAAAATCTCATATACTTACCCATGTAGTTACCATTTCTGGTGCCTTCCATTGCCATGAATGGATCCATATTTCTATTTAGTATCATTTTCTTCTGTCTGTAGGACATCATTCAACTGTTCTTGTGGTACAAGTCTGCTGGTGAATTCTTTCAACTTGTGTGTGTGTGATGATATCTTAATTCATCTTTGTTTCTGAAAAACAAACCACTTGGTATAAAATTCTAGATTGACAGTTTTTATCTTTCAATACTTTAAAGATGTTGCTCTATTTTCTTCTCAATTGCTTAGTTTTCAGGAAGAAATTGCTCCATACTTATATTTGTTCCTCTTTAAATATGTGTCTTATTACTCTGGTTCTTTTAAGATTTTCTCTTCATCACTAGTCTTGAACAATTTGATTATGATATAACTTGGTATAGTTTTCTTCATGTTTTTTGTGCTTGGGGTTTCTTGAGATTTTTAGATCTAGGAGTTGGTAGTTTGCATAAAATTTGGAATTTTTTCAACCATTATTTATTCAAATATTTCCCCATCTAGCCCCTTTTTGAGGACTCAATTACATGGAATATTAGGGTGCTTGAGATTATGTCATACACACTGATTGTCTGTTCTTTTTTTTTTTTCTAGTTTTATTTTTCTCTTTGTTTTCAATTTGGGTAGTTTCTATTGCTACGTCTTCACCAATATTTTTTCTTCTTCAGTACCTAATCTGTTGTTAATCCCATCAGTGTATTTTTTTTTCTTAGTTTTCATCTCCAGATTTTATATTCAAAATTTTCATATCTTCTATGTCTACTAAATATGTACAATCTTTCTTCTAGCCTTTTGAACATATGGGATATTTTAATGTTCTACTGTTTTAATCTATTAACATTTTGTGTCAGTTTTTGGACAGGTTTGATTGATTATTTTTCCTCTTCATTGAGTTCTATTTTCTTGACTTTTTGAAATCTTGCTAATTTTTCATTAAATGTTACTCATTGTGATTATTATCTTGAAAGGTGTTAGATGTTTTTGTCTTCATAGAAATATTCTCGCACTTTGTTCTGGTATGCAGCCAAGTTACTTGAAAAATGTCTGGTCCTCTGTTGTCTTATTTTTAAGCATTGTTAGGTGGTACCAGAGCAGCATTTGGTCTGGGGCTAATTTTGGGCCAATACTAAACAAGACCCTAATGAGTATTCTTCCTGGAGCCTACTGTGTAAGCCCTGAGGATTGTCCCTGTAGTAATTTGGGGTGGTTCTTTCTCTCAACTTGGGTAGTTTCCCACCTGCATGCCCTAGTAGAATGCTCCAGGACCTCTTCAGATGCCCCGCGTTTTCTTGGGCAGGGCCCTCCTCTCTGGCACTCTGCTGGGGAGGTGCAGGCTCCTTTGTCTGCTCTGAGTCCCATCTCTGTCTCTCTCCTGCACACGCCTGGAGATCCTCTTCTCCAGGAAGTAAGGTGGGGCCGCCACAGGCTCACCACGTTTGTCTCCCGCCTCTCAGTGATCACTGACCTTCCTGAGCTGATGTCGAGTGTCTTGAAAACCATTGTTTCATAGATTTGTCTGTTTTATATTTGCTTCAAGCAAGGGCATAAACCTGGAAGTAGAAATCCTAGAAGCATCTTAAAAAGTGTTTTACTCAGACTCACATCCTAAAGGATGATTTTGATGGTAGCGATACAGTTCAAACCCATAAAATCTGAAGTAAAATTTATAACATTTGTGGATTAAGGCCCCTGTGGTGGCAGTTTATGATAGTCGAGAAGTTGGAGAGAACTAGATCCAGATCCCAGCTTTGTCACTGTCTAAGAGCCTGTGCTAGGACAAAGCCTTCACTGTTTCTCAGCTTCAACATCTTCTATCTTTTTCTATAATACAGTTATTGCCATGGTATCTATTTCATACTTCTCCTGTGAAAGTTAAATGAAATGCTTAGCCTGATGACTGCTACGTAAATCGTAGAGAAGTTCTTTATAAAAGTTAACATGATTCGAGAACTCTCTCATCTTTCAAAAATACTTGCTTCCCCAATAGGAAATTGGAGGATTTATAAGATTAGTGATGCAGTTAACATGCATCAAGTGTCTGGGAGTCTCCTTCATGTTGGCATGTTGAAGGATACAGAAGGTGTGTGGGATTTAATCATAATGAAATGAGTCAGTGAGGAGTGTGATTTCCGGAGAGATCTCAGTGCCTAATTGGCACCTAAAAGCAAGGACATGGTTGGAGGGACCCTTTGTGGACTTAGAAAAGTGATTAACTCTTTCTGCTCTGTTATGAGTTTCAAATTCTTATATATTTTGGGATTTGGGGTTTCTAGACTGATGGGACAGTGAATTGCCTTTTCATGAAACTATAAAAATACGTCTGTTCCAGTGATAGTGCAACCCACTTAATATTACTAAAACAGCAGATTTGCAAAAAGTAAAATCTTGGATGATTTACATAGCATACAAAAGTTTATGAATATGTTTCAAAATGTGTGATTCAAGGAGATAAGAGGAAAAGAGTCAAAGAAAAGTAGCAGGTAGGAAGTCATGGACGTTCTGGGAATTGGCTCTCCTTTTCCAAAGCAGTGCGATTCAGCGTATCCTGGAGCGTTGTGAGTTAGTGCTTATCACTGCTACAAATGCATCACCCTAGGAAATGTCCCTACGTGTAGTCAAGCAAAGCGGATTACTTTTCTGTTAGTGTGAATAAAACTATTCATTGAGTTGTCTTGTTTATATCTGACAGTTTTATTCTACTGAGCACATTTCCTATTCCAGACAGTACAGGGGAACTCTGCTTTGGCTGTGAGGTTGGGGCCGTCTCCTTTCCTCCCACAGTCCCCAGCCTTGCTTTGCTTGCTCCTTCGCTGGCCTTTGCCAGGTCTCGGTGGGTAAACTTGGTTGAGGCCCCATCAGATGGCAAGAGAGGAGCACGGGTTTAAAAGTCACCGAGTCACAGCTCATTCATGAGAAAGAAGGGTGATAAACAGAACAAAACAAACAAACATAGACTTTGGACACGGGATCTGCAGGACAGTAGATTTAAGTGCCTTCCTGGCTACTGGGAAAAGAGTGTAGTAAAGGTTTCCGCGAAGCTTCAGGTGATGAGTCATGGGAAACGGTTACATTCCATTATCATTATTTTCCTTTAGCCTAATATTTATGTGGCATTGCTCAGAGCTCTAAGAATAAAGTCCATGATACATCTGTGAATTTCTGCTTTTGATGGTTTTTAACTGTCCGCTTTGATAAATTGAGGTGCCATCAGGCTAAAATGCTGCACGAAGGATGCACTCCATCCCCTTGTATTTACTTTAGCAAGGTTCTTGCTTAAATCGCATTTCTAGAAAGAAGTCCTCATAAATGTACATCACCACCACCCTTTTCATCCGATCGTATGGAGACTTATTCTTACTCTCTCAGTTATTTGGAGGGTATCTGTTGGGTCGGTTTCTCACCTTCTGCAAGTCCGCCCTCTCCCATCAAGCTTGCCTCCCCCCGAGTGCCTTTGGGAATGAACTGGTTTGCTTCATGGAGGTTTCCTGTGAGCCATGGGGCCATTCTTTTTCTGAGAGAAGGAGAAGAAAATGGACAGGAATAAGCCAATTCGAGGAAATAGTGGTTATTATTCTGCCCTTTTCCTGAAAGGTTTCCTAATGCCCTTCCACTAGTCAGTACAGTCTGCCAAAACCTGGTCGGATTGCCTTTGCACAGTTCTGGCCCAAGCTCCTACAGACACACTAATGGCAAAAAAAGAGCTACTGGTGCCCAGATTACAAAATACCCACGAGAAGATGGAATTCAGTAGAAAAGAGGCCCACGCTGGACCTTGGCCATACGCCTTTCTACATGAAAATGCCCGATAGTGGACTGCCGCCGCCAAGTAAGGCAGCACCCTCTGAAGGTCGCAGCGCTCAGCAGGGATTTTCAAAATGGTGTATTTTATGTCTGTGCTTCTCTCACTTGTTGAATATTGATATAAATTTTAACAGGTTCCACACTGGGGTGATCTCCACAAATTCCAAAGTATCCCTGGCCCTACCTGAGCTCTCATCTTTACATACCTCTGGCAATAATTTTCTGTTTCGAAGCATTGAAATCATCTCCCACATGGAAAATATTACTGGGGTGACAATAAGTTCCCTCCATTGGATCTTGCCACCTAACTCTGTGGAATAATGTTATTTCATGTTTGGTCATCAGCCTTGAGCAATTGGTCCCTGGCGTTGACCAAATGGGCCGTTCCTTTACTGGTGTGTATTATGTTTTGAAATTCCTAGGTGTTGAGTTCCTCCCATCGGGATGAGCCTGCTTGTGGCTAAGGGGATGGGATGGCAGAAGGATATCATCGGGCATCCTGGCATTACCAAACAACCGTTTTCCTCTCCAGGCAGAAGGAAGGGCATTTCATAGACGGCCAGACAAAATAAAGATCCAAGGATTTGTCACTCAAGGCTGTCAGCCCACCTGTCTTGTGGAGTGTCCCTGTCCTTCTTATTTCCCATCCTTGGGTGTTGAGCTCCATCTCCTCTGTGGGTGCTCTGACGGGAGCCAGCAGCTGCCACAGAGGAGTTTCAGCTGGAGTCTGTGCCGCTCCATCTGAATTTCCCTTATTCTGAGTGTCCACAGCAGTCTGCTGCGAAAGAGGGCGTGCTTAGCGCACCCCACTGGTGCACTTTAATAGTCATGCTTTAGAGCAATTGGCTGTACCCAATAAATGTAGCTACATCTTTGAAAGAAAAAAAAACAACCGCCCCCCCAAAAAAAAAATCAAGGAAGAAAGAAAGGGAGGAAGGGAGGAAGGGAGGAAGGGAGGAAGGGAGGGAGGGAGGGAGGAAGGAAGGAAGGAAGGAAGGAAGGAAGGAAGGAAGGAAGGAAGGAAGGAAGGAAGGAAGGAAGGAAGGAAGGAAAAGAAAGAGAAAAAGAAAGACAGAAAAAAGAAAGAGGAAGGAAGGAAAAGAAAGAGAAAAAGAAAGAGAAAAAAGAAAGAGGAAGGAAGGAAGGAGGGAGGGAAGGAAGGAAGAGAGAGAGAGAAAGAGAGAGAGAGAACGAGAGAGAGAGAGAAAGAAGGAAGGGAGAGAAAGAGAGAGAGAACGAGAGAGAAC
>JAKSZT010000049.1:4023944-4080633 GCA_026826555.1 Tolypeutes matacus | reverse complement strand
TATCTATCTATCTATCTATCTATCTATCTATCTATCTATCTATCTATCTATCTATCATCTATCATCTAACTCTGCCTACCTGCCTGTTGATCATACATCTCTATCATCTCGATATCTATCTTTACCTATCACCTATCATCTCTCTCATACCTCTGTATCCTCTTTCTCCCTGTCATATTTCTCTACCTCTTTTTCTCACTCTCTATCTATTCATCTATCTAAAAATCTTTCTTCAAAAGCTGAGACAACAGAGAAAAGTGATGAAAAGTATCAAGGGATAAGTCAGAGAAGTATCTGGGAGGATTTGACTCTGGAAATGGTGAATGTGTGAATGAGTGGGTGGAGGCACGGGATTGCGATTTGGAGGAATGAGCCGCCGTCACCCCGGGCAGGTGCCAAGGGAGCTGGTAGATCCCACGGAGAGGGCAGGTCCGGCCTAGGGCAGATGTCCAGTGAATGAGGTAGGCATCTGACAGGACATGTTCCCACTGGACTCGGGCCTCTGGTCAATGCTTGCCAGTGTGTCAGGAGGGGCTGATCCATGAGGGGGGAAAGGTCTTCTTGCTGAAGCCAGTGATGCCAGCCCCCCAACACCATTGCATTGTTCTGGGGGCCCCAGGACATCTCTAAGGGCAAATGAACAGGGGCTGCTGACGTGGAGTCCTCCGGGCCCAAGCCCTCCTCTTCCTCTCACCCTGCAGGCCCTGCCCTCCAGGGGCTGGCGTGGGCGCCCTGGCCGCTGGGCTTTGGCCACATTGGGTGAAGGTAGTTCTGAGCAGTGGCAGCTCCACAGGAGCCTTTCCTGGAGGGACTTTTTGAAGGAAGTGTTTTTGTCCTTGGTACCTCCGGGAGAGCCAAAGCATGTATCTCTGAAATGCTCTGGGAAAGGACTTCTTTCTCCACAAACTTTCTCCTTGGAAGGAGGATCCACAGGGTGATTTGCAATTCTAATTCTTTGCTTTGAGACAGGCACACCCAGGCAAAGCTCTCCTTGTGAAGTTGAAAGAAGGAGGTCTCACTGCTGGAGAAAGAAATGAAGACTCAGCAGCAAGAGGCCGGCTTGGTCCCGCCATGTGGGAGGGCAGGGAACAAGCTGTGGGAGGCATTGCCTTCGAAAGCCTCGGGGCTTCCGAGAAGACACTACTTCCTGAGGTTGTTAAAAGAGGGAAAGACAGATGGGAATTTCGAGCAGCCTTCAGCCCCACAGATGGCCTCTCATTAGCCATGGCTCCCCGTCCCTGTACCACAGAGCCCCAGGGCCACAGGGGTCCCTGCCCGTGGAGAAGCGTGCTGTCTGTTGGCCCCATCAATGCGAGTTTAGTTTCCGAGCCGTCGGGGGTTGTGTGCGTTCCATGCTGACACTCCACACAGCTGCCTCTTGTTCTCTCGCCTCAACGCGCGGCTCTCCCTGCACAGAAGCTTCCTCTTGAAAACCCTACGAGCTCTGTGCTGGGGTGGAAGAGCCGCCCCAAGTGCTTCCCTAAAGTTGTGGTAGCAGATTTCTTAGAGTTTCTAAGCCCAAATCTTTGAAAGTAAAAGATACAGAGTGTCTGTGTATGGCTGTCTGTGCGTGTGAAATATAATAAAATTGTTCATCCACCATTTGGTCTCCGCCTTCAAGGCTTCATTATCTAAGTCCCTGCCAATAGGAAATTGGGCAGCAAAGCAAAAGTCTTTAGAATATGAATTATTAGCCAATGAGCTGAGCAACTGTAAAATTAGCATACACGCAAATGTTCCTCCCTGCCTAACTTTTAAACATCCAATTATTTAATGCAAATAGATTGCAAAGTGAAGTTGCAAATCTTGTGAAAAAAGGCAGGATCTTATAAATTTGATGAAATGTAAGATTGGTGAACTGTTTCAACTCCATGCCAAAGCATTGCCAATTCAGAGTCTGGAAAAATTTGACCAATTAAATAGAGGAAGAGGGAAAAAATACACAAAGATGTCAACAGACTAGCTATTTCAAAAAGGAATAATTTGAATATCCAAGAATTAGACAAAACCCCTGGGAAAACTGATGGAGCCTTCAAATATTTGGCAAACATGATACTCTCTCTAATTATGCTGTGGAAATTAAACTTGAAATGAAGGATCTTATCAAGTAATCATTAAATTTGTCTAAGAAATAAAGAAAAACCAAAAATACCAGATGAAATAAACTTATTTTGTAAATTCTACTCCTACATTTTAAGATAAAGAGCTAATGAAACTTTTTTTGAAAGACTTTATTATGAAATTTTAATCCTCATCCTGGTACTAAGTATTGTCACATAATAAAATCCTTGAATATGTAATTCTTGTGAAAAGCACTATTATTTTGACAAAAGTTTTTTCAAAAGTCTTTTCTTCTATGCAAATATGCACATGTAATTATTATAAGCATTCGTCCATATCAGTGATTTTTCAGATTTTTATTTATGTAAATTATTTTGTTTCTGTTTAAATTTCCCTATATATTTTCCCTGTGGAAATTTTTTTTTGCGGGGCAGTTTATTTTATTTTTTAAAAATATTTTTTATTAAAGTATATCATTCATACATGACATGCACAAACAATAAGTGTATAGCAAAGATTGTGAACTTACAAAATAAACATACATAATAACATCATACGGGGGTCCCATACATCACCCCTCCACCAACACTTTGCATTGTTGTGAAACATTTGTTACAAACTATGCAAGAGCATCATCAAAATATTACTATTAACTATAGTCTCTATCCGACATCTGATGTATTTTTCCCCCAACCCACCCTATTTAAAAATATATATATTCTATTACAGAGGTTGCAATCAGGCAAAACAATTATACACACGTGTAGAATTCCCATACAACCACCACCACCACCACCAACACAAACCCACTGTGCCGGAACATTTGCCACAGATCATAAGACAACATCATCAGACCACTGCCACCAGCCACGCTCCACAGCACACACTTGGCACACCTGCCCCACACACCTCCATTATCAACACAGCACATCTTTGGCATTGATGCAAGAATATTAGAATATTTGTCCTTTTGTGCCCACAGTCTATAGTCACCCCAGTTGTACTTTTCCCATGCTTCTCCACATTCCCACCACCCTGCAATAGTGATGTACATCTGCCCTAGCTCACAAAGGACACTCTTGCACCTGTACCATCAACCGCAATTCTCATCCACCTCTGGGTTCACTGTGTTATTCAGTCTTTCTTTAGCTTTCTTTCAATTGACATTTACTTCCTCAGACTACCCTTTTCAGCCACATTCCCATTTATAAACCAGCTGCTACTCACTACAATGTGTGACCATCAACTCTATCCATTTCCACACTTTTACAGTCAAGTTAATTAAAGCTTCTACATACATTAAGCATCAGTCGTTCTTCTCAACCCTCCTCTTATCTCCTAATAATCTATACTCTAAGTTTTAACTCCATGTGTTTATTCTTCGTATTTAGTTCATATTGATGAGACCATGCAATATTTGTCCTTTTGGTTCTGGCTTACTTCACTTAGCATAATGTCTTCAAGATTCATCCATGTTATCACATGTGTCCCAATGTCATTTCTCCTTACTGCAGCATAGTAAACCATCATATATGTATACCACATTTTGTTTATCCATTCATTGGTTGATGGACACTTGGGTTGTTTCCATCTTTTGACAATTGTGAATAATGCTGCTATGAACATTGGTGTGCAGATATCTGTTTGTGTCATAGTTTTTAGTTCTTCTGTATATATTCCTAGTAGAGGAATTGCTGGATCATACGGCAGATCTATATTTAGCTTCTTGAGGAACTGCCAAACTGCCTTCCACAGAGGCTGCACCATTTTACAATCCCACCAACAGTGAAGGAGTGTTCCTATTTCTCCACATCCTCTCCAGCACTTTATTGTTGTCTGTTTTTTAAATAATGGCCATTCTATGCAGTGTTAGATGATATCTCATTGTTGTTTTAATTTGCATTTCCCTAATAGCTAGTGATATGGAACATTTTTTCATGTGCTTTTTGCCATTTGTAGTTCCTCTTTGGAGAAGTGTCTATTTAAATCTTTTGCCCATTTCTTAATTGGATTGCTTGCTCTTTTATTGTTGAGTTGTATGCTCTCTTTATATAGAATGGAAATCAAACCCTTATCAGATACTTGGTTTCCAAATATTTTTTCCCATTGACTGGGCTGCCTTTTCACCTTCTTGGTGAAGTCCTTTGAATCATGAAAGTGTTTAATTTTGAGGAGGTCCCATTTATCCATGTTTTCTTTCATTGTTCGTGCTTTTAGTGTAAAGTTTAAGAATGCACCACCTACCACCAAGTCTTGAAAATATTTCCCTACATTTTCTTCTAGGAGCTTTAGTGTACTTGCTTTTATATTTAGGTCTTCGATCCATTTTGAGTTAATTTTTGTATAAGGTATGATATAGGGATCTTCTTTCTTTCTTTTGGCTATGTATATCCAGTTCTCCTAGCACCATTTGTTATAACTGTTCTTTGGTTTGACAGGCTTGTCAAAAATCACTTGGCCATAGATGTGAGGGTCTGTTTCTGAACCATCAATTCAGTTCCATTGGTCTACGTGTCTATCTTTATGCCAGTACCATGTTGTTTTTACTACTGTAGCTAGGTAATATGATTCAAAGTCTGAAAGTGAGAGTCCTCCAACTTCACTTTTCTTTTTTAAGATGTTTCTGGCTATTCGGGGCCTCTTACCCTTCCAGATAAATTTGATAATTCTGTTTTCCATTTGTTTAAAAAATGCTCATGGAATTTTTATTGGGATTGCATTGAAACTGTATATCAATTTGGATAGAATTGACATCTTAATGATATTTAGTCTTCCAATCCATGAGCATGGAATGTTCTTCCAATTATTTAGGTCTTTTAAAATTTCTTTTAGCAATGCATTATAGTTTTCTGAATATAAGTGCTTTACATCTTTGGTTAAGTTTATTCCTAAATATTTGATTCTTTAGTTGGTATTGTAAATGGAATTTTTTTTCCTGGCTTCCTCCTCAGATTGCACATTACTAGTATATAGAAACATCACTGATTTTTGTGTTTTGATCTTGTATCTTGACACTCTACTGAAATCATTTATTAGCTCTAGCAGCTTTATTGTAGATTTTTCAGGAATTTCTAGATACACAATCATATCATCTGTGAATAATGAAAGCTTTAATTCTTCCTTTCCAATTTGGATGCCTTTTATTTCTTTTTCTTGCCTGATTGCTTTAGCTAGAACCTGTAGCACTATATTGAACAACAGTGGTGATGATGGGCATCCTTGTCTTGTCCCTGATCTGAATGGGAAAGCTTTCGGTCTTTTACCATTGAGTACAATGTTGGCTGTGTGTTTTTCATATATGGCCTTTATCATATTGAGAAAGTTTCCTTCAATTCCTATTTTTTGTAGTATTTTTATCAAGAAAGAATGTTGTATCTTGTCAAATGCCTTTTTCTGCATCAATCGATAAGATTGTGTGATTTTTCTTCTTTGATTTATTAATGTGGTATATTATGCTGATTGATTTTCTTGTGTTGAACCAGCTTTGCTTGGTATAAAACCCACTTTATCATGATGAATAATTCTTTTAATGTGTTGTTGGATTCTATTAGCAAGTATTTTACTGAGGATTTTTGCATCTGTATTCATTAGAGAAATGGGTCTGTAATTTTCTTTTTTTGTAATATCTTTATCTGGCTTTGGTATTAGGGTGATACTGGCTTCATAGAATGAGTTTGGTAGCATTCCTTCTTGTTCAATATTTTGGAAGAGCTTGAATAAGATTGGTATCAAATCTTCTTTGAATGCTTGGTAGAACTCACCTGTGAAACTGTCTGGTCTTGGCCTTTTCATTTTGGGGAGCTATTTGATGACTGTTTCAATCTCTTTACTTATGATTGGTTTGTTGAGTTCTTCTATTTCTTCTAGGGTCAGTGTAGGTTGTTTGTACATTCCTAGGAATTTTTCCATTTCGTCTATATTGTCTAGTTTTTTGGCATAAAGTTGTTCATAGTATCCTCTTATGGTCTCTCTTATTTCTGTGGGGTTGGTAGTAATGTTCCCATTTTCATTTATTTGCATCTTCTCTCTTTTTTCTTAGTCAGTCTAGCTAAGTGTTTGTCAATTTTGTTAATCTTCTCGAAGAACCAACTTTTGGTTTTGTTAATTCTCTCTATTGTTTTTGTTTGTTTGTTTGTTTTGTTTTGTTTTGTTTTGTTTGTCCTCAGTTTCATTTATTTCTGCTCTGATCTTTGGTATTTCATTCCTTCTACTTGCTTTGGGATTAGTTTGCTGCTCTTTTTCTAGTTCCTCGAGCTGTGTAGTTAGGTCATTGATTTTAGCTCTTTCTTCTTTTTTAATGTAAGCATTGAGGGCTACAAATTTTCCTCTCAACACTGCCTTCACTGCATCTCATAGGTTCTGAAATGTTGTGTTCTCATTGTCATTTGTCTCGAGATATTTATTGATTTCTCTTGAAATTTCTTTTTTGACCCACTGATTATTTAAGAGTGTGCTGTTTAATCTCCATATGTATGTAAATTTTCCCTTTTTCTGCTGCTTGTTGATTTCCAACTTTATTCCATTATGATCAGAGAAAGTGCTTTGTATAATTTCAATTTTGTTGAATTTATTGAGATCTGCTTTGTGACCCAACATATGGTCTATCCTGGAGAAAGATCCATGAGCACTTGAAAAAAATGTATATTCTGCTGTTTGGGGGTGCAATGTTCTGTATATATCTATTAGCTTTAGTCCATTCATCATATTATTCAAGCTCTCTGTTTCTTTATTGATCCTCTGCCCAGATTTTCTATCCAATGCTGAGAGTGATATATTGAAGTCTCCAACTATTATTGTAGAGATGTTTATTTCTCCCTTCAGTTTTGCCAGTGTTTGCCTCATGTAACTTGGGGCATCCTGGTTAGGTGTATATACATTTATGATAGTTATTTCTTCCTGGTGAGTCATTCCTTTTATTAATATGTAATGTCCTTCTTTGTCTCTAATAACAGTTTTGCTTTTAAAGGCTATATTATCTGATATAAGTATAGCTGCCCCAGCTTTTTTTTTTTTTGGTTACTGCATGCATGGAATATCTTTTTCCAACCTTTTACTTTCAATTTATTGGTATCTTTGTGTCTAAGGTGAGTCTCTTGCAGACAGCATATAGATGGCTTATATTTTCTTATCCATTCCACCATTCTCTGTCTTTTGATTGGGGAGTTTAATCCATTAACATTCAATGTTATTGCAGTAAAGGCAGTTCTCATATCATCCATTTTGATCTTTGCGTTTTATTTGTCATTTTATTTTTGACACTTTTAGTTACTTTTATTGATATAATCTTCATTTCTAGACTCTCTTCCAGGCCTCTCTCCTGTCTTTTCTTTTCAGGCTTTAACACTCCCTTTAGTATTTCCTGCAAAGCTGGTCTTTTTGTTATAAACTCTTGCAGTTTCTGTTTATCTGTGAATATTCTAAACTCACCCTCATTTTTGAAAAATAATCTTGTTGGATATAAAATTCTTGGCTGGTAGTTTTTCTCTTGCAGTATCTTAAATATATCATACCACTGCCTTCTTGCCTCCATGGTTTCTGATGAGAAATCAGCACTTAATCTTATTGGGTATCCCTTATAGGTTATGCATTGCTTTTCTCTTGCTGCTCTTAAAATTCTCTTTATCTTTGGCATTTGATGTTCTGATTAGTATGTGTCTCGGACTTGGTCTATTCAGATTTACTTGGATGGGAGTATGTTGTACTTCTTGGACATGGATATCTATGTCCTTCAATAGGGTTGGTAAATTTTCTACCATTATTTCTTCAAATATTCCTTCTGCCCCTTTTCCCTTCTGGGGACACCCATGACAAATGTTTGCATGTCTCTTGCTGTCATTTAGTTCCCTGATACCCTTTTCAATTTTTTCTATTCCTTTCTTCATCTGTTCTTTTGTATGTTCGCTTTCAGAAGCCATGTCTTTGAGTTCACCGATCCTTTCTTCTGCTTCCTCAAATCTGCTGTTTTATGCCTCCAGTGAATTTCAAATTTCATTTATTGTACCTTTCATTCCCATAATGTCTGCTATTTTTCTATGTATGCTTTCAAATTCTGCTTTGTGCTCATTCAATGTCTTCTTAATATCCTTAATCTCTTAAACCATCTCATTGAATTTATTAAGGAGATTTGTTTGAACATCTATGATTAGTTGTCTCAACTCCTTTATGTCATTTTCAGGCTTCTCTTGCTCCTTCCTTTAACTGGGCCATATCTTCCTGTCTCTTAGTATGGCTTGTAATTTTTTGTTGGTGTTTTTGTATCTGGCTTGCTAGATGTATTTATTCTGGTAGCAGTTTCTCCCTTTAGTTTAGGGCTTTCTTGTCTTTTCTCCCTTGCTGGTTGTGTAATAGGAGCCAAGGATGTAGTTGGTGCTGTAAGCTATGGAGGCTGAAGCTGCCCACATTGCCCCAGGAACTGATGAAGCTTCACCCAACTTTCTCCTCTGTCAGGGGTAGGGACAGAGCTGCAGACATTTATAATAATCAAAGTTGAGCAGGACAAGACTTTCTGTAGTTGCCCAGAGAGACTGATAAAGCTTCACACCCCTTACTCCTGTATCTTGGGCAGGGATGGAGCTATAGTTGTGGGCAGCAATCTATGCAGTGTGGGTCTGAAATGACCACAGTTACTCAGGTAAACTTACGTAGCACCAGACCCCCTCCCTGCCAGGGGGGAATTGACCTTCTGGAGTGCCCAGCAATCTAATCCATGTGGGCCAAATACACCTGCAGTTGCCCTGAGAAGCTCAGGGAGTGCTGTCCCTTCTGCCCTTTAGGGGTGGAAACAGAGCCACCAATGCCCAACAGTTCAGACCTTGTAGGCTGAAAGTACCCGCCATTGCCCAGAGTGGCTGAGGAAGCACCAGCCCCCTCCTATCTTATTGGGTTGGGCAGGGGGTGGGGTGGTTCTACAGGCACCCAACAGTTCAGACCCTTTATGCTGAGAATACCTGCCATTGCCCGGAGAGGCTGAGGAAACACCAGCCCCCTCCTATCCTATTAAGGCGTGGGGTTGGATCCCAACAGATCAGTCCCTATAGGCTGAAAGTACCCACCACTGCCGGGGAGGGTGTGGAGACACCAGACCCCTTCTATCTTATTGGGGGTGGGGGTGGATCCATAGGCATCCAACAGTCCAGTCCCTGCTGGCCAAAAGTCTGCCGTTGCCCAGAAAGGCTATGGAAACACCAGCCCCCTCCTTCCCTATTGGAGGGTAGGGGTGGATCTACAAGTACCCCCCAGTCCAGGCTGTGTGGGCCAAAAGCAGCTGCAGTTACCCAGAGAGGCTGGGCAAGCACAGTCCATCTCTTGTCCTATTGGGGATGGGGGTGGAGCCACAGGTGCCCAATGGTCAGGTTTGTGCAGGTGGAAAATGCTTGCAGTTCCCCTGACGGGCTGAGGGAACACCAGCCCCCTCCTATCCTGTGGAGGGACAGAGGTGGAGATGGACTTGAAAGCATTCAACAAACCAGTTCATGTGGGCTGAAAACTCCTGCCATTGCCCGGAGAGGCCGAGGATACCAGCACCTCTCCCATCCTATTGGGGTGCGGGGAAGCAGGACCAGGGGACCAACTATTCAGTCTCTGCCAGCAGAGAGCACTTGCAGTTGCCTGGAGAGCCTGGCGCAGGTCCCGCCAGCTTCCTCTCTGCTGGAGTTGGGGTTGGAGCCTAGGCTAGGGCTGCAGTCCGATCTTGGTGGAAAGAAGCCAGTCCCCAACTTCACTGGATTTTCAGTCAGCCAGGCTTCCCCTCATGCTGGAGGCAGAGTCAAAATGGCGGCTACCGGCCTCCTGCTGACCTGGACTCAAAGTCTAGTTGTTCCTAGGATTATACTTTAGCCCGCCAAATTCACCAATCAGTAGCTGAAATTGGTGCCACACCATGTCTTCCTACCCCGCTTTTTTTGGGAAATGGAGTTTTCCACTCCAGCCACAGAATAGTTCCTGAGGCGGCTTGCGCCACAGGCACCGGCCTCGTGGCGTGGAGGGCTCTGCTCACAAATCCTCTCTGCAGATGGGCACTCTCCTCCTTCCATACTTTCAAGAAATTTGCAGGATACTTTTCTGGTCTCCTGGGGCCCCCAAACAGGTGCTCTTGACAGTTCTGGGTGATGACTAACTGCCCTGCAGCACGAGCAGACTCCAGGAGCTCCTCACTCTGCTGCCATCTTCTATCCCCTGGAATATTTTTTTAGTGGTTCACATTTCAGAAAACTCTATTCATGCTAGTTTTCTGATCTTCCCTGGTGCTACAAAATTTACTTGTCTTAATCTTGATTGCGACCCCCTTTTATGAAGCGCTTGAGCAGAAATGCCTGCTTGCTTCCTCCTAGGGTAATGCTTCCTGATCTTTTTTTTATTTTTCCCATTATTGCCCTGCTAAGGAGCTCTTTTAGACATATGCCCCTAATGACATTTGATAGCATAGTAAGACTGCCTTTCCGTGCCCCGGCCCTGGGGACGGTGCACTAGCTTCTAGTTCTGCCCTAACAGGCTACCACCCCCCAGCAGCTTCAGCCTCGCCCATTATTCACTTCCCCTTCTGCAGGCTGGAGGAGGGTCTCACTGGAGGGTCCGCAGGGTGGCACTCCTTTCCGGAAGCTCCAAGGAGAATCAGCTTCCACCCACATTCCTCGGCTCGAGGCTCCCTACATCCATGTTCAAAGCAAACAGTGCTGCCACGTCTTCCTCTACCATTTCCAGGGAGCTTGTGATTCCATTGGGGTCCTCGGATAACCTAGGGCCAACTCTCCCCTTTAGAGTCTTCCGATTAGCAGCCATCACTGCTTGTGCCATGTTCCAGGGGTCAGGACGGGCGCCTCTTTGGGGGACCTCAGGAGGTCACAAACCACTTTAATATCTAAGATTTTTGCCACCCAAGAACCAATTTCCACGCCCTGGGAGCAATACCCCACCCCCCCCACCTTAGTTTTTCCAGCTACATGACAAATAGCACACAACAGGTTGGCTTGAACACGGGAATTAACTGGTTTCAGAGGCCAAATATTCAAATTCAGGGCGTTGGCTCGAGGGTCGTAGCGTTTGGGTTGGGGGGCAACCTCAGGTTCCGTGTCTTTCCGGCACAGGGGGCGCCCTCTCCTGGCTCTTCCAGGTTCAGTTGGCCTTGGCTTCCACTCTCCTCATGGCTTTCTCTGTGTCTGGATGTCTTCTGCTTACAAAGGACTCCAGTAAATCTGATTAAAACCCACCCTCACTGGGCTGGGCCACACCTTGGCTAAAATAAACAACATCGAGAAATCCTATTTACAAGGGACTCACACCCCCAGGACTGCAGCTCAGGACCCAGAAGGGTCTGCACGGGGGAAAATCATCGTTCAGCCCACCGCACCCCACCGAGAATGCCTGGCTAGGGATTCGGCAACCAGCTTGGCCCACCTTCCCCTCTGCTCTTCCTCTCTGGAGTTGGGGCCAATGTTCAATGCACCTCCAGGCAAGAAACTTACTAGATTTTCACTTTGAAGAAAAATGAGCAACACTCGTTTCTTTTTTCAAGTTAGGAAACTGTGTCATTGAGCTGGTACATTAACACCCACTTTGAAAGCCTTTTATGTACCCTGTTAGCCTTCAAGGCACATCATCATAGCCAAGCTCTGTCTGTGTAGTCGTTAGAAATCCCAGAGACCAAAGTTTACAGGAAGAAAGTGATACGTAAGAGTTTTTTCTTTTTGTCTGTCTCAAACCCACTTTTGCTATAAACAATCCATCTCCAGGACTTCTGAAATATGTAATGAAGAAACACAATAAAAGCGTGCGGTCTCCTGGGAGGGGATCGCCTGCTGCCATCGCTGACATTTGGGGCCTGGAGGCTTTTTCCACTGGAGTCGTGTTCTTTCCAAAGCGGGTCCTGAGCCAAACCATCAGGTTTCCGTTCTCTCTGTCGCATCAATCAATGGAACCTGAAAATCCAGCTCAGTTGTTTTCTTGAAATGGGAACCTAGAGAACACTCCCTTTCTTGGTCGAAGGAAACCCTCCTGAAAACTGTCCCTGCTATCGGAGCAGACCGCGCTGGGGCTTCCCACACAAACCTGCAGTCCTGCTGTCTGGAAAAGGCACCACCGCAAAGCACGTCCGTGTCTACGCAGGTAATCGCTTGGGAAGGAAGGCTCTGACTAAATATTAAGAATAAAATCACTTGTGATCGCTGGAGAGTCCTGCCTTTGATAAAGCCTCTCCATTTTTGTCTGTTATTTTAAAGTCAGAAGAATTGGGGCTTCCCCACGGCTCTCCCCCTCCAAGGGGTTATTAGGTCGAAGCCGCGTCTTTACCAAGAAAGGAATCCAGTTCTTGATTTAGCTGTGCAGCGGACGAGCTAGGTTTTGCACCTGCCTGGCCTCGTTTCTCTTCTACAGGGACCCAGCGAGGCTCAAGACTGGAACCGATGCGGCAGAGCCTGAGGTTTCCTGCCCCCAGCCTACCTGTCCTGGGGCCCACTCAAGCAATAAGTGCCCTGCGCCGGTGGGTCGCAGGCAATTTTCACTGCCCTGCTAGAAAATTCCAAGCGAAAATGGCTTCATGTGGACTTGGACCCGAGGCTTCCGGCTGGACGTCCAGTGCCATTCTTACCCTGCAGGTGCCTGGGGGCTCCAACAGCTCTGTTGAGTCCAAAGCGCATTCATACTCAAACTGGGGGGCTCTGCTGCTGAGAGTGGGTGGGTGGGTGCAGACAGCTGGGCTCCCACCCTTTTAAAGGTTTGCAGTTTTGGAGAGCAGATCCTGGCTTGTTATAGAAGAACAGATGCAAATGACCGCCAGGGCTTCCTTCCGGCCCTGCCCTGGCGAGCCCCTCCCCACCCCCACCTGCCCTCACAGGGGTCTGAGCCCCAGTCACTGATTGAACACAGGGCTCCTTCCCACCACTCTCGGCAGCAGGAAGCCGCTCAGGAGTCCTGCGGTGGCCACTCTCCCTGAGACCTCCTGCAGCTCAGAGCAGAGGGGTTTCAGAGGTGAGACCCTCCTCAGGACTTTACCAGGTAGCCCCTCGGCATTAACTGTTGCATATTCTCTTTCCTAAGAAGCAATGTCTCCCTCAGAAGCTGCAGAGCCTGGTAGGAGCCGTTTCAAAAGGTCTAGTTGCCTGCTCTGGACTGAAAGTGTGGGGTCAGTGGCCATTTGATTTTTGCGTTGAAATACTTTTGAAAATAGCCCTATAAATGTCCTTATGTAAATTGAGTGAGGTTTTGCATTTATGTCCCTGTGGTTGTGAGCCCATAAGGACTTGTAAATGGTTTCTTTCTTGCTTTTTGCCAAGAAGCCCAGTCCTCCAAACATGGCCATGCTTTCCATCAAGCACGCCCGTAAGACTTTCCAGTTGGTAATAAATGGATGCTTTGCAGCAGCGCTCTAATCTCAGTTGCCTGAGCCCAGCTTCCCTTAGAGTTCTGACTGAAGGAAACACCCAAACAAAACAGAAACGCACTCAGACGCTTTATTTCATCAGGTGGCACTGCCCGGCTCCATGCCTCCGCAGTTCAGTGTGCACGCTTACATCCCACTTCCCCTGAAATGTGCTCTGAGTTGTTCTGAGGACACTTTCCTTTGGGAAATATGAGGCATATTCACAAAGAAGAAGAAGAAAACGATCTAGTGAAATGCTCAAGGTTTTGAATTTGTCCCAAGATTGTATTGACTCCATTTTTATCAATTTGCAATGCCCTTTATTGTCCTCAATTCCTTTCAGAGTGACACCCTCGCAGCAGTCCTTCTCGTGGAGCTGGGAAAGCTGCAGCAATGCGACTCACCTATGCTCTTTCACCCATTTCCACTGCTTCAGTTCAATGCCACAGTGGAAAATTCTGGAATTCAGATTAGTCTGGCTGAAGTTACAATTTTACCTTCCAAAAATTGCTTTAAAACTCTAAAGAATAATACAATGTAAGAATTTTGTGGCTTCATCTCCTGCCTCAGTTCTGAACAGCGTTTTGGGATCCAGGGATCTTGACATTGTACTCCTGGAATCACTGGCTGGAACCTTCTCATGCTGTGCCCCAGCTGTGCTTGGGTTTGCATCATTCTGGTTTTAGAGGTGCTGGGGGGACTTTCCTCCCAAATAATGATGTGCTATCAACAAATAAGCCAACAGTCAGCACAAAAAGACAAGACTGAAAGGAAAGGTAATGGAATATTCACAGTTTTTCACTAGGTGATGGCAATGATTTCTCCTTATTTTCTAAATTTTCTATAAAAAGAAGCAAATTAATTTTAAACAGTAAAATACTGATTTTAAAAATCATACTGCTTATGTCCTTGTTCTTTAGAGATAATATGTTTTGAACAATGATGTCTGCAACTTCCTCTCAAACTGGTTTAGAGGGAAAAAGTAAGAATTAAGGGCTGATGGGCTATTCTAGATTAAAGTAGGTGAAGAGATGACAACTAACTTCAATGTGTTATCCTTTTTCAAATCCGGGAATTAAAAGGATATAAAGGACATCATTTGGACAATTGGAGAACGTTGAATATGGACTGTATATTAGATGATAGAACTGTATCTATGTTAAGATTCTTGTGTGGAATATTTGAGTTATCATTACACAGATGAATTCCCTTGTTCTTAGGAAATAAAGGCTAAAGTATTTAGAGGTGAAGTGTCAAGATATCAACTGACTCTCAAATATTTCAGAAAAATGAAAAAGGAGAAAAAGAAACAAATCCAACGTAGCAAAATGTTAATAACGGATGAATCTGCATGAGTGGAAACTAACTGTGTTCACTGACCTGTTTTTAACATTTTCTTATAGGTTCGGAATGTCTCAAAATAGAAAATTAGGGAAAATATGAACATATGTTTTTAATTAAAAATACCCTTGCTACCAAGGAAAAGAGAAATAAGGTTGTTTTGCTTTAACTTGCAAGGCTGGGTTTCTGTCTTAGCAAATTCATCGTTTGATCCTCTTTCCACGGAAAGACTCAACCCAAGGTGGAGGCTAAGCCATTTCCTTACTCGTTAGCTTCCCTACTTTCAAACTCATCCCATGGTAGACGAGCCAAACAGAGCTTTGTTAATTCAAGTCATCGAACTTGAATATTTATGAGGGGTTGCTCTCTGAGCACTTGCAATTTAGGAAAATAGTTTTGCCAGTGGATCTCATTTTTGTTAATGGACAGGTAATTTTGGTGCTTTAGAGTCCAATTATATGCCCCCTACAATGTGGTTTGAATGGATATCTTCTGAAGCAATAGTTTACTTTTTAACTGCCTGTAGAAAGCTTGAGAAGTGAGAAATGTAAATGGGGAAATATTGTTTTAAAAGACTCAATTTAGAGTAATGTGCTTGTGCTTTTTTTCCTTCAACTCAAAATTTGGATTCTGATGCCATTTTCCTGAAATACCTGAGCTATATATTAAAGCTCAGAGGACAGGCAGAGCCATTCCAAAGCTCAGTAGGGCCATCCACCCAGTCATAAGCTAGGCTGGCTGGGATCTTTCACACTATAAATCACACACAATACCAAATAAGCAGTCCATAAAATCCGTAAGTAGGTTTTAAAAAGTGCTGGGGAGAAAGTAAGCTTTGGAAACTTTGAAAACTTTTGCACCGCTCAGAAGAAGTGAGAGCAGAAAGGCTCCTTTCCCACCGTAGCACTCAAAAGTTTATTATTGGGGCTCAGTAATAATTTCCCTTATTCCCTTATTTCTCAGAGAATCAGGAATTCTGTGAACAAGGAGATCTGGGAAATTAGGCTTCCATTTATGAAATGGATAACCTTTTCAGGACTCTCATGAGAAGCATAGTAAAATTACTTTGATAATTGTTCTTTTGGAAGGGCATAATTCTCAGATCTCAGATATACATAAATATATATACGCATATGCATATATAGATATATATTACTCAAAAGATGAATTTTTTTGAGAAATAAGAAAATAAATATCCTTTGTTGGGGATGGTATCTCTGATGAACTTGACACTAAACTTGTTTTCTTAGTTTCTCTTTTATGAGTTCAAGAAAATATGTAATTTTGCATACATCCATAATCCTTTTTTCCCTTCCATCCTCCAATTCTTGGGTTGATATCATGCCAAGAGTAAGGTTTTCTGCCATATGGAAACGCAATTTCCCCCGAGAGGGCTGAACTGGTTGTCACCACGAGATGTCATCAAGGGGTAATTAGAAGTTAAGAGCACTGACAGCCATTAAAATGTAGCAGACTTACACACGAATGTCACTGGATAATGTGGCCGGTCTGCTTAATCTCTAAGTAACAAATAAAATCATGAGCATGGATAATTAAGATTTGCAGTAATTTTTATTCCTCTTGGTGGGAAAGGAATGCCGCCACTGTTTTCTGAGCCTGTTCCCCAAAAGAGCACTTTAAATGCACCAGGTCCTTGAATACAAGCAGATTAAAGGAGGGCTGAGTGTACCTATTTTATGTTTGCAGCTCTCCCCCATTTTTCTTTTGGATTGCTTTCTTTTGCCTACTGACTCAGAAAAGATTCCTCATGCATTCTAGATGCACACTGTCAGCTCTGGTAGCCACCAGCCACGTGTGGCTGCCGAGAACTTGGGGCATGGCTGGTGTGAATTGACATGAGCTGAGTGTAACAGAAAAACTGAATTTTGAAGACTATGTCAAAGTGTAAAATATTCCATTAGTAACTTTTATATTGATTCCCTGTTGAAATGATAATTTTTGATAAACTGGGTTAAGTAAGATAAATTATCACAATTATTTTTACTTAGCTTTACCTTTGCTCCCTTTTGCTTTTTATGATGCAGTATTTAGAAATTTGAAACTTCATGTGCACCTCACATTATATTCGTGTTAGGCAGCACTATTCTAGCTATTAACCAGTGGTTGGTGGCAAGTAATTTTTTTTTCATTTTGTGGATTGCTTTTTTTACTCTTCCTGTGGTGTTTTTTGATGAGTTGAAGAGATCACCCTGGCTGGAGGACAGAGACTTTAGAAGGCCGAGATGAGAAGTGAATGAATCCTAGAAAAACTGGAGAAACAGTGGATGGATTGGATGTGAGAACCAGGAGTTGGGAGCCAAGGAGAACCTGTGAGGCTGTCGCTGGGTGGTGGTGGCATTTGCTGTGATGTGGAAGGAATGTGGAGGAATCTGTTTAGACGGGCAACTGAGTGCTCGATTTCTGAGCTACTGTGTTTGATACATCCATGTGTGGTTGCAAAGTGGATACATTAATCCGTACGGTTTATATTCTTTTTTTTTTTTTTTTTTTTTTTCTATTTACTCATTAATATTTTAATCTCTTTCTCCCATTCACTTTTTAACTATGGCAGCCCAAGATGCCATAGTATGTTTTGATGGTACTTTCTAGGATTCTTCAGCTCAGTGAACTTGGTTTCTGTCAACTGGAAGTCAAGCCTGCTCCATCTCCACAAGGACCCCACCACAGTCTTTGGGATGGAGAAAGATCACTGGTTTTCCATGTGCCCCTATTTTGATCTCTTCACTTAGAACACGGATCTTTTTTTTCAAATCCATCATGGCTGCATTTATATCATCCACTTCAATGCAGACGTGGTGCATTCCTCCAGCCTTGTTCTTCTGCAGAAAGCCTGCAATTGGACTGTTATCTCCCAAGGGATGAAGCAGCTCCATCTTGGTATTTCCCAGGTTGACGAAAACAACAGACACGCCATGCTCAGGAACGGGCACCACTTGGCTCACGGGGGCCCCCAGCACATCCCTGTAAAATGCCAGGGCCTTTCCCAAATCAGGCACCGCTACGGCCACGTGATTGAGCCGGCCCAGGCTCCACGCAGGGCCTGCCGCCTCCTGCCACGGCGGCGACGCAGAAAAAGGCCGTGCTGTCAGTGCTGGCGCGTGCAGCCTGGAAAAAAGCCCTAGAATGAGTCTTTTCCCACACAGGATGGTCAAATAACAAATCAGGCTTAGTTTATCCCCAGCATTCTAAAAACCAGACCTAGGGAGAAAAACTAGGTCTGGGGACACATGCCTGGTTTCTAATATAGCGAATGTTTAGCCCACCCTGATTATCACAAAATCAGGACAGCGAGAATATTCGCATCGTACGGTTTATATTCTGAATTCCCTGAGAGCAAGAGAACAAAAGTCTATTTTTTACACAACCAAGAAACAGAAAGAGCAAGTAACCACCCTATAGTCAACACACAATTGAAGAAAAGAGGAAAAAATGTTGAGGAAATACATGAATGGATAGGAATGCGCCTGGCTATGTTTCAGCGTGTTTTTTTTTTGTGAAGAAAGCTAACGTGACTGTGCATTAGTCTATTGCATTGCTTGTGGCAAGAGTTGCTTGGATTTCACCGAATCTGAAGGAAGTCTGAGCCCAGGTCCGTTCCTCGTGTGTTTATCGGAGGCCTCGGACTGAAGACGCAGCAGCTCTGAGGAACCTCTTCCTACAGCAATCACCAACAGCAGTGGAGGGACCAGGGGAAGCCCCCCACTCATAGGAGCCTCCTTGCCCCCAGCTCAGCTGGCAGCGGCAGTCACGTCTGCCCTATTCCACTGTTCAGAGCAAGTCTACGGCCCAAGCCCATGCCCGTGGACTGGGCATGGACTCTGCCCACAGTAGCGGCTGGTATTGAAAGAAGCAGGTAGCACAGGTATGCATCTACAAAGCTCGAAGGAGGGAGGGCGTAGGGAACTGTGTGCAGTAATTCAATATATACACAGCTTAACGATGTAAAATAAAAAGGGTTCTAGGTGCTTTGTTAATAGAGATTGAGTTATCAAATCTTTCTAATAACTACAGTAGTCTGATAGTGTATCAGGGTGACTCTAGATATGCAGAAGCAGAGAAGTGGTATCGAGAAGATGTTAATAACCAGTGGCCTATGCACTCAGATGGCCATCAGGGTGAAGGCTCCTTCCGGGTCTCCACTTTTCCTGCCATTACGTCATTAGCTGGACAGAGGTGAGGAGCAGAGTGGCTCCAAGGCAGGTTGGAAAAAACATGGTTTTGCCAGCAGGGAGGCTTTGGTTTGAGTTCCTACTGCGTTACTTATTAGTGTTTCTGACATTTCCCCAGTTCCTTCACTTTCCTGAACCTATTTTCCTCGTTTGTGAAGTTGAGATGAAAATCCCAGACTTGCATGGTTGTTGTGTGGATTAAAATGAAACAACACATGTAAAGCATGTACATGTTAGCTGATATTGTTTGCCTTTTGTCTCCTGTTTCCCATAAACACTCTTTTCTTGTAGCACTTCATTATATTTATTTGTTTCCATCTTTCTCCTAACCCCACCCAAACCCAACTCCCTTCAGGATTAAGGTCCCATTTGTAATTTTAACAAAGGGAACAATGCCTGGAACGAAGCAGGCCTTTAACAAGGTTTCTTTAACAAATTGAATTAACTCTTCACTTTAATGTTGCAGGGCTTAGGAAAAAAGGAGAGCCATGTTTTCATGGCCACAAAACTTCTCTTGAATAGCTGTATCACGATTTTGTTTCCACATTGTGAAACACCTTACTAAGTACCTGCGTTATGACCATATTCCTTAGCTTTCTTTCTTGCCTATCCGCAGATTTTAGAAACAACCCACTCGCATAACAGGAGGCACAGCACCTTCCAAGTCATAATCTTTAACTGACATGCATTTTAACCAGCCTGAGAGTTCCTTTTTGTGAAGCGAATTCTGTGCAGAAAAATCTAGTAACTACTTCAGTAGTTATAATAGCCGGAGAATTTTTATTGCTCTGGAGAAGTCTCAGGCAGGTAGCTGAAAAATGACTCTACCAGAGAGTTCCACAGGAGATGTTCCAAAATTTTGTTCTATAATAATACATAATAAAATAATTTAAAATAAGTATGCACATTATCCAAATTTTTAATTAAAAAATTGTACTGCAAATGATACCACAAAGAAAGCAAAAAGAACAGCCCACAGAATGGGAGGAAATATTAACAAATCTTATATCTGATAAGGGACTTGATTCTAGAATATATTAAAAAACTCATGAAACTCAACCACAAAAAAGAGTACCAAATAACTCCATTGAAAATGGGCAAAGGATCTGAATATTTTTCCAAAGAAGTTATAAGAACAGCCAAGAAGGATATGAAAAAATGCTCAAAATCATTGGCTGCTGGAAAAATACAAATCAAAACCACAATAAGATACCACTTCACAATTAAGTCAAAAAAGACAACAAGACTTGTTGAGATTGTAGAGCACTGGAACTCATACATTTCTGTGTAGGATATAAAATGGTGCAGAAACTTGGGAAAACAGTTTGATGGTTCCTCAAAATGTCAGACATAAAATTAAAATCTAACTCAACAATTTCACTGTTAGGTTTGGAGTTTTTTAAAAATGCACTCAGAGGTAACAGACACATTATGTATCTAAAAGCCTGCCTCACTTCTTCCTCCCTCCCTCCCTTCCTTCCTTCCTCTTTATGTGTTTACTGTAATTTGTCTCAATCTTTAGTCACTCAGGACTTCCTTCGGTTCCTAAGACTTATGCTTCATAATCTGTGAATGTACCATTTATTCTGCTTAACATGTTTTCCCCACAGATATTTCTACACTGGCTTTTCCCCACCATCAATGTTCTCGGCTCAAATTTTACCTCCCCAGAGAGGCCTTCCTTGACCGACCTTATCACAGCATCCCTCTTCTCAATTAACTCTCTGAGGTAGTTTCCTGTTTTGTTTTCTTCATAACTATGAACACCATTTACACTAATCTATTTTGACACATATTTTGCCTGTTTCCCTTGATTGAAGGGTAGGTTTTTTTAAAAACATTTTTTTTATCTTAAAAGAAACTTTAAATTACGTAAATGTTACATTGAAAACAGGGGACTCCCATATACCCCCCCTCTCCCCCTCCCACACCTTCCCACATTGGCAACATCTTTCATTAGTGTAGTACATTTGTTACAATTGATGAACAAATGTTGAAGCATTGTACCAACCATGGACTAGGGTTTACATTATGGTTTTCACTTTGCACCACACAATTTTATAGGTTTTGACAAAATGTGTAATGGCCCGTATCTGTCATTGCAATGTCATGCAGGACAATTCCAACGTCCCCAAAGTATCCCATGTTATACCTATTCTTCCCTCTCCCACCTTCAAAACCTCTGGTGGCCACTGCCTTTATATAAAAGTTGCAATATCTTCCATTATTAGAATAATCATAATTCTACTTTAGTCCATAGTTGCATTCCCCCCTTATGTTTGTTCATTCCTCAGTCTTGAAGATTTGGGGATGGTGGTGCCCACCCTTCTTCTGATTGAGAGGAGGCTTAGCTCCCCTGGGGCAGATGGATGGAACTGTTTTGCTTGCAATTGCAGATACTCTCCATTTCCTGGGAAGGGTGTTGTCCATCATCATCCTTTTGTTTGTTGTCCTGGGTGAGTCCAGTGAACTGGAAAGTAGGTGTTGAACTCTTCTGAGATTCAGGGCTCAACTGGCATATGAACAAACTGAAGATTTAAGTCTCTTGGACATATATTTAACAAGTATAATGCTAATTGTAGGTTCAAATAAAAAGGCAGAAGAGTCAAGTGTAAGGAAATTATAAATGAGTGTAACCCTGTTACATGGGGAGCATATATTCCAAATTAAGGCACATTGACAGGGTGCTGAATTCCTGAGATTGTCTATCTTACCTATAATGTCTAGATGTCTCTAGAGCCATCAGAAGCTCTGCTGTTTGAGGCACCATTTATTGTGGCAGTCAATGAGATCCTGCTGAGATGTGCATAAGCATAACCTCTGGAATTTCATCCTAACTCACTTTGAAATCTCTTAGCCATAAAAATCTTTTGTATTTAATATTTCTCCCTTTTGGTCAAGGTCATTTTCCAGATTCATCACTAGTTGGTGCTTGGTAATTATCCCTCAGTGCCAGGTAGGCTCCTCCCTGGGAGTTATGCCCCATGCCAGGGAGAAGATAATGCATTTATATGCTGAGTTTGGCTTAGAGCAGGGGTTCTTAATGTTTTTTGTTCCATGGACCTCTTTGCCAGTCAGGTGAAAACCATAGACCCCTTCCCAGAATGTAGCAGCAAATAGTTTTATGACACTCAACTAGCATAGGGTCTAATAACTACCATAATTTCGAACTATGGATGAGCATAAGTGATTTTTCAAGATATGCAAAGCAACTGTAATATGATATGAAATGAATACTACTATAATTTATTGCATGCATTCATAAGTGAAGAAAATGCTAGATTTCAGATAGAGGACAGAGAAAATAAAGATAATAAGTTGATTTTTTTTCAACTCAAGCTCACAGACTCCTGAAATCTTTCCACAGACCCCTTGGGGGTCCATGAACCCCTGGTTAAGAATCCCTGGCTTAGAGAGAAAGGCCACATTTGAGAAACAAGGATGTTTTCAGGAGGTAACTCTTAGACAATATATAATACTAGGCTAAGTTTCAATTTCACAAGAAAAGGTTCATAAGTACAACCATCACTATCAGGGGCTTGGTGTAATGGTCTGTCCTCCTTCACCAGGCACTGCCCATGTACTCAGGGGATTCCTGCTGCTCTATTAGAGAATGTAGCAGGACTCCCCAGGATGGGAATTCAATATTCTTTCAGTTATTGTGCCGATCTCCACCCACCAAGTCCATGCCCCATGACCACTTGAACATATTCATATTCCTTAGAGGCATGCCCCAGATGCACCCCTCCCCACACGTTCCCCCATCACTGACATTTCGTACCAGTGATCCTCCCCTGCCACAGTTGTGACCCTTCTGCAATCCAAAACCTCCTCAAAAACAAAGCCAAAAAATAAACAAATAAAAATAATAAGAAAATAAAATACTATTATAATAAAAAAAAATACAAAAATACAAAAATTAAAAATTAAGAAAAATTTTATTGGGTCTTTCATCACTGTAAGATGTATTATCTTTTATGTACAGTGACAATTTCTTCTGTATGTTCCCCCAGTGTCTTATTTTTTTCACTTTATCTTCAAAGAAGCTTTAGTTTACAGAAAAGATTGTCAGGTTCAACCCTGTATTATCAGCACCCATGTCACTAACTGACTTTTATTTATTGAATAAATGCATGAATGCATGGAGAGTGGTTTTTACAAGGGTGATGGGCAAGAAGCGCTGCATACACTAGATGCTCTGTGATGCTGACAGCATGCCTCTTTGGCTCACCGTTTTAAAGGTAGTGAGGATCACAGAAGTCACAATCTTGTCTGAGATAGAAAGGGGTGGAGCAAAGCATGAACCCAGACCTTTCAGAGTCAAAGACCACGTGCTAACCTGTGGTGCTCTTACATTTCGTGTGGGATGCTAAGGAAAAGGTCACCCCCAAATTTCATTACATGGATTATGAGGAAAGCATTTTCTGAAGGTGGCCGTCTGCCTTTCTCAAAATCGTCACTCCCCATCTCTGAAGATCAGTAACCTTCTGAAATCTCTACAGGGGTTTGTACATATAAACTGGTTTGCAGTTGAAATATGAAAGATCACACAAACTGTGGTATGCAGCCAGCTTGAATTACCTCAAAAGGGAACCTAACATTTATATGGAAATACAAAAACGACTTTCATACCACACTTCAAACTCAGAATGGATCATAGATCTAAATGTAAGAGCTAATGATATAACACTACTAGAAGAACACATAGGAGAAAATATTTGGGACCTTGGGTTAGGCAAAGATTTCATAGATATGACAACAAAAGTATAATCCTTTAAAAAAAAAAAAAGATAATTTGGATTTTTACCAAAACAAAAGAAAAGCATTTGATCTTCAATAGGCACCCACAGACTGGGGAAAACATTTGTAAAAACATTTCTGATAAATGACTTTTATTCAAAATTTGTAAACAATTTTACAACTCAATAATAAGACAAATTTCCCAATAAGAAAATGGGCTAAGATAGAAGAGACACTTCATCAAAGAAGATATACAAATGGGAAATAAGTTCAAGGAAAGATGCTCAAAATTATTAGTCATCAGGAAAGTGTAAATTAAAACCACAGACATTAGACACCCACTAAAATGACTGAAATAAAAAAGACTGACAAATTCAAGTTTTTGGAAGTGGAGAAACTTCAGCTCTCATGCATTAGTCTTGGAAAATGTAAAATAGTAACATCCATGTTGGAAAATAGTTTGGCAGTTTTTTAAAAAGTTAAATGGCCACTTACCTTATGACCCAGCAATACTCTTAGATATCTACTCAACAGAATGAAAACATATTTCTCCACAAACCTTTGTATGCTGATGTATTCATGACATCCCCCAAAGGGAACAGCACATATATCCAATAAGTGAATGGGTAAAAAAAAAAATGTGGCCCTTCCATACTATCAACTATTGCTCACCTTAAGAAGAAATGAACTCTGAAACATGCAACGCCATCGATGGATCGCAAAGCATTATGCTGAATGAAAGAAACCAGACAGCAATACCCTTCATATTGTATGATTGCGTTTCTATGAACTTTCCAGAAAAGTGGAAATGGTAGAGACAGAGAGCATAACGGGTTTTTCTGGGGCTGGGGTTAGAAGCAGGGTTGGCAACAAAATGGCCTGAAGGTATTCTACGGGGTGATGGAAGTGCTGAAAACTGGACTGTGATGATGGTCACAGAGCTCTGTATTTACTGAAACTCACCTGAGCTGTGCACCTATAATGGGAGAGGTTTGTGATCTGAGGACCTTGAAGCTGCTAGAATAAGCTAAGCTGTCGTGGGCTACCACATCGATGCACATTCTCTTTCAGAGCCTTGACTGCTAAGCCCTGGGGTGATGGGAACCAAGACAGGTCTTTGGCTGCATTGTGGGGGAGTCTAGTGCCCACATATTGTCTCTCACTGCCTTAGAGTTTCATGTTTTGGACTATTATTTCCACCACCAATTATTTAACCCTGTCAATATTTGGTCCCATTTGCTTCCTGTCTTTGTTCTCCATATTTTCTTTTCAAAATCATTATACAAATAATCTATAAGCACATACTTTTTCTTAAAATATGAAATATTATCGCCAAAGTCATTCTTGATCTCAGATCAGGTTCTGCTAGAAAGGAGGCACCTAGAGTGCCTGTTAGCTTGAGTCTAGTGTTATACTTCTGGTCTAACCTTTCAAATTTCTACATTCACATTTTATACTTTATAAACAATGTCTTTCTTTTGTGTGTGCGATGCTTTTAATCAATGGTATCATACTTAAGTATACTTTTGAGAACTTGCTTTTTTCCCACAAAAGCTTAGGTTTTGGAACTCTGCTCATGAGGAAATGTAGCTCCTTTCTAGTGCGATCCGTAGCTTCTTTCTTTTAACTGTTGTCTGCTGTTCCATCCTATGAACATTTCACATTTCTTTCTTCCTGACACTTATGTTGTTCTAATATTTTGCTGCTGCAAACAATGCTCCAAAGAATATCCTCTTATATGACGCACGTGTTTCTCCGGGAAATATATCGAGAAGTGCAATTCCTGGGCTGTTGGACGTGTTCACTTTCAGTTTTTCTGGATGTGGTGAAGTCATTCTTTAAAGTTTCTGTTCTTCGAGTAGTGTGTATTCAAGGCTAGACACAAAGACAGCACCAAATTGTCCACTACACTTGTTCCTAGTCTGTGGTTCCCTCTCTCCTCATGCGGTAATTCAGAAACCTAGATTCTTGACGACCTGAGGCTCTGACATCCATTGCATTCAGCTAGAGGAGGGCGAAAGCCAGCATGGAGGAGACACCTGTGGTCTCCAAAGTGGCGCCCCTTAATTTCAACTCCTGAGTGCTCCTTTCGGCCATGCCCACCTGCAAGTCAGGCTGGCAATGCTCTCACTAGCTGAGTGGCCACTTCCTGGCTAAAACCATGTGCTTTGGGAAAGAACAGAAGAATGTGATCAAGAGCTAGCCATCTGTAGCACAGTTTTGCACCAGTTTTTAATCTCACCAATGTCCTCACCAACATTTGGTACTCTCAGAATATCATTTGTGCCGATCTGATAGGTAAAATCTGCCATCTCATTGGTGTTTTCCTTTGTGTTTCATTGATTGTTACTGAATTGAGAGAGAGAGAGAGAGAGAGAGAGAGAGAGAGAGAGAGAGAGGCATATCTTCTCCCAAAAACTGGGAGGGAAAGAGGACTAGCAAAGGTGATATAAAGTTTTGAGATGAGCAGAGGGACACTGAAGATGCCACGTCAGTCATCGCTGATTACTCCGTGACGCTGTGACAGAATGTCTATGTCCTATAGATGCATGACTGTAGTAACATTTTGTTTTGTCTGCTTCATGGTAGAACGAAAGCGTCCAGTATGTGCAGCCCAGGAAGCCACGTGGCTGGCATGACACACCGAGTTTGCAGCCTCTGCTCCTTTTTGCAGCATGATGTATTCAAGCCCCAAAGATGGAGGTCAAAGCCAACACTCAGCAGCTGTACTTAAAGGTCAATCTGCACTGTCCACAATTCAAGTTAAAACATAAAACCAGCCGACACAGGCAGGAAAGACCCCTTTACAGCACCCCAGGGCTGCAGTACCTGTACCAGGTGCCACAGACTAGCCTTGGAGGCGACGCGTCCAACCTCGGTGCGGGCAGGACTGTGCTTTGCCTGACGTGTGCGGGGCCTAGCCCCGTCTCGGCCTCTGTCACGTGGCCGGCCCTCTCCCGCCTGCCTCTACACGCTGTCCTCGTTTCCCCTGCTGGGATGGAAGCCCACCCTCCTTGGGTCTGGCCTCACCTTCACTCATAACATCTTCAAGGTCCTGTTCACCAGCAGGCTCACACCCGCAGGACTGAGGGTTGAGGCCGGGGCATGCCTTTGAGGGGACGCGCTTCCATCCACAGCAAACCTCGCCGTAACCAGTGAGCAAGGAACAAGCAGGCCTTCAGAAAGAGAGTTTCTAATTGCCCCCGAGTCATACCAACACGTGCTCAAGGAATGCTCCCAAAACAAAACAACAGCTGCAGTACTTCCTGGGACGCAGGGCCAGCCCAGCTTTCCTCTTTGACGCTACCCTCGCTCACAGGGGCGCACTTGGTTGCCTAAGTACGATGCCCTTTGCCAACATCCATAAATAGCTGTTAATTATCGAATCTTCAGTTCATTATCTGCAATTCTGCATCATTTCTCCCTTTCATTTTCCAATATGCCATGTAGCAGGAAAATAGCATTTCTTCAGATTTCACAGTGATATCAGGAATCGTGACAACATGGGACCGCGAATCTGTTATTTTTCTTTCTCAGCATAGAGCACATTAAATGTTAATTCATGATGATGATTCTCTGAGAAACTTTAATTAGATTAGGTTGGCCCATCTCCTGGACTGTTAATTACTATAATAGCAGCTAGAGTTGAATACGAATGCTGCACATGCCATGCCAAGAGTTACAAATGAATTTTTGGAATATATAGCACAGCCCTGCGATTTTGAGGTTCTGAGAGGGTTTGGCAAGGAAGCAACGTGGAACTGAATCCTGAGCTTTTTATTTCGAGTTTGATGTTTCTGTTTCTCCATTTAAAAATGATAGTCCTGCTGACAATCATTTAATTCTATTGAAAATTTTACTTCCCTTTTAGTTCTTGCCTTCTGGTTTTGTCCTAAAGGGCATCTATTTTTCTCTTTACTGTTTTGCATTTTTAAAATGTGGTTTTATTTCCAGAATAGCTTCCTCTCTTTCAACAACGTTTTAGTTTATAGGCCTTGCGGTTCACCCGTCTTCTTCCTTTTACTTTCATTGCCGTGATGTGCCTCAACTTTTTCCTCCTTACCTCGTTGCTCCAATGAAATGGGAAATGAACACGTGCACACACACATGGGCACTCTTTCCTAAGGTGTTCACGACCGGTTTGGAGGGCCCTGAGCTCTTCACACTTGTCAGAGGAGTCCTGGAAGCTCCCTCTTATTGGGAGAGCTTTCCAGGCTTACTCCTCAGCCCCACGTCCCCTTCGGTCTATAAACAGAGGCGTTAGAAGTAGCTGCTGCTCAGTGCGAGAAGATGGGGTTGACTTTCTCCATCCCACAAAGGCTTCTCTTTGCTGCGTCCTCTGTGCCTCGCCCGTGCCAAGCCCGTGTCCCTCGATGAAGTGGGAGCTGCCCTGCTTCCTCCAGGAGTCCCGGCTCCTCCGCCAGCTTCCGTGGTCTGGCCACGGCGCCGGGTGCCCTTTAGCCCAGCAGTGGCCTTTTGTCTCCCTTTGGCCGCAGACAGGTGACGACGCCTCCCGCGTCCTCACTGGGCTCGAAGGTGACGCGGCACAGGCAGCGCCATGGCGGGGGCTCAGGCCTGCACCTGCACACACCTGGGGAGGCGCCAGGCTGTGCCACCTTCAGCTGCTGAACCTGGTAGGAGAGTCTCTGCTCCTCCAAGCCCCGGCCTCCTTTTCCGTGAAATGAAGATGGAAATGGCTGCTGTGACGTGGAGCGCGCAGCCCAGGGACTGACACATAGCAAGCGTAAGTCAGCGCTCGGCGTGCGGGGCGTGCTGATCAGCGATGACCGCGAAGGAGGGAGGACACTGTGACAGCCGTTCATGCCCCCCTTGCGACCGTGCCGTTTCCTCCCGGGTTCTGAAAGTCAGATACGGATGAGGCCACTATGCAAAACACACAGCCCGGGCATCTCTTCCCTCTTACAAGATGAATTACTTTCCTGATTGAAAATGGTAGGGTCTTCGTCAAATCTCCTTACTAAGTTAAGCCATAAGTAAGGATACAGCCATGTAGACTATGGAACAGGGAATTTACGGGAATTTTTAACAATAAAAGAGTCTGCATTAAATACTCACAAAAGAAGAAGAAGGAACACAATGTAAGAAATGTGGGGAAAACTTTAACTGCAGAGTGTTTTGAAGATTCTAGGCGATCCATTCACTCAGCCTCCCTCACTCCTGGCCAAACTCATGCCCACCAACACCTGATGTCAATTTCTGGCTAATTTAGGGAAGAAAATCCAGGTCACTAGTCAAAATTTTAAACCTGGATCTAACACAAAAGAGACTTTTAAAATAACACTGAGAGAAAATAATAAAAGCATGAGCATGAGTTTCACAAACGTGAGGGTTTTACGTCCCCTCCGGCATGGCTGGCAACACAGGCATCTTTTCTAAAGGGGCAGGTAGAGCGGTGGTCAGTAAAACGTTCTCCACAAAAGCCTTGTCAATGGGGAATATAGGATTTGCTCGGAGCCTGATGTCAGGGCCACTCACACACACTCAGGGCCGGCACAACCAAACCTCGCCCTTGCAAATACAGCTCTCCGGTGAATCAGAGCCAGTACCCACGCTGTGTGTGCATGTACGTGCATGCGTCTATGGGTGTGCACGTGTGTGCATGTACATGGGGGCTTTTGTTCAGCCCCCAGACCCCATGATCTTGATATAACATAGAAACCCTCCTCTCCAGAGTTAAACTAACACAGGACGATGCTGATGTTGATACAAGGTCAAAGCAAACCAAAAATGAGTTCTTCCTCATATGTATTATATGATTACTGGCATCACGATGTTGAGATGGCAATTTCTCTATTCACAGCGATCATTTATGTTAACTTTCATATCTAGTCCCTAACTGGTGATGGAGAATGCTGGTATATTTTTCCATTATTTTTTAATTCCTGTCCTACTGAATATTACTTGTCACCATCACTCATTGAGTCCATTGCCTTCTATTGCTCATTTTAGGATTTCTCCCCTGAACAGAACAAATAGATAATGCTGTTTGCCTTTAATGCTTCCAAATAATCAAACCAACACAATAAACTAAAGATGAGTACACTGTAGACTAGTATAACTTAGTAATCATTAATCTTACACATAGAAGCCCTTCATCCTGATTAAGAGCAAGTATTTAAAAACCTGCGGCTAATACATTTACTTCCAATTTGGAGTGGATTCTGTGAAGTCAGTACAATAGCTACTTAACTGGATCAATTATTTTAGCTTTGTCTCCCCAGCTCTATCTTCTGAAGCCTGTGCACTAAGCTAAAGTTTTGGAATCCTAATTCAAAAGAAATTGTATCCATAGAATTTTGGGATTTGAAGACAAAGGAAGAACTGAGGTTTTAATGCTTAACCCACCTGAATCTTTGCATGTTTTGCCTAATAATGGCCACCTACATTTCTTCAGTCTTCCTTGCCTGGTTTTTTATATACTTCTGTTTTCTACCTTAAATTTGTTCTTTGCTTAAAATTGTAATTGATATGCATCTTTTTCTGAGAAATGTATGGTTTTCTTTAGAATAGAAACTTGCTTAATTCATAAAATTACAGAAATTATTCATATTCCAGTTGTGCTGTTAATATCTTCTCGTACATAGTTTTTCTCTTCTTAAGAGTTTCTTAGAACCTGCTTTGAACTGTGGCAACCTCCTTAACCAACTAACCAACGTTTCACCACCTTTTTCAGCTCAAAATTTTCTTACTTTATCCCAGTCCTTGAGACAAATTGCTGCAACAGCAGATATTTCATTTCAAAGTCACAGCAGCTCAACACTCCCTGGAAACAGTGATGAAATGATTTGGCTGTAGAAACCCAAGGCAAATCTTTGACTTCTGAAATTGCAGTCACTGTCATTTCTTCTACGAACTTATTGAAAGGAAAAAAAACCACTTTCACTATTTATGTACAAATTTATTGACACAAGAAGTAATGTTTGTTTTCCTGGAGGCAATTTTCTAAATTTGGATGGTATTCTTTGGCTTATCCATGGTCCCTCGAAGCTGTGGTCTGATTTTGTGAATTTGATTTAGGGACAAAAGCCGAATGCTCCAGGCAGGGTTAGAAGCAGTCCCTGAGTGGAAACGTGGCAGTTTTCAGGGGATACAAAAATAGAATTTCAGTGGCACTTGCAGCATCTCTTCAGAATATACCTGAGTGTTACGTATGATAGATGGGTTAAATAATAGTTGCGTAACTCTTCTCCCCACTATGTGGTCCAGAGACAACCAGTGCCAGCACATCTCAGGAGCTTGCTAGAAAGCTCCACACTCTATTGAAGCAGATCCTAGGGCTATCTGTATGAATATTGAATTTTGGAAGCAATGGCTGAATCAACTTCCTGATCCACAACATGAAAATTCAGGCAAATCAAATGGTAGACTTTGTGTAGGGTTAAAAGCAAGCTGTTTCTTAAAATTAAAGATCTTTGTCCTCCTATTGATAGGTCCATGGCTCTATTACAGAATTCTCCAGAAGACTGTTTCTCTCCAATGCCCAGCTTTCCTTACCTGTTTCCTGGTAATGCTTAATGTCATTCCAGATCTACGGTCAGGCATGGAGCAGGCTCTGGGGAGAAAGCAGTCCAGGTTATTTGGAGTGAACATTCTGGTTAACTCCTCCTTGGGCCGAGGTCCCATCTCAGGAGCTTGCTTTGAGCTTAGGAGGGGATCCCATTAGCGGATCAGTCCCATTGTCCAGAGCAGTGGGTGCCAAGAGCCGGGTCCCTGGAAGACGGTAGCGACTCTGAGAACATCTGCTGAGGGAAGGGAAATCCACCAGCCGGCTCCTATTACGGATTGTTGATTTGGGAGTTGATTTCAATCACTGTGCTTTCCCTTTTCGGTTAGCCTCTGTAACGCTGGTTCACCTTGCACTGAACTGAGGAGAGTTCTGTCCCTCACATTTGTCTTAAACTTTCCTCGCTAAAGATTTAAGAGATTTCCTCCTTGTTCTAGTACCCCAGGATCTGATGACCTAGCTCTGCCTTCCCTATCTTCACCTTCCCCAGTTTTTATCACCACAAGAGCCTTGCTCGTCTTTAAGTCCCCACCTAGAATTCAAGTCTCCTGCGTTTGTTACCACGTGCCCTCCTCCTCCATTCCTCAGACCATTCTACTGGTCCTTCTCCGGCCTTGTCCAGGCCAATTATGCTGCATGCAGTACAAACAGGTCTCAAAACCTTGTTAGTGTGAGGAAAGGGGAGGGAAGCTGGGTGTGTGACACGCCCAAGGGTTAATGCAGATCAGTGACGCGTGCATAGAGTGAACTTGAAAAGTTTGGCATTTTTTGAATGTTCTGACTTGCTTTAAACTCTCTTCCAGTTGGATGATGCTTTTATAATACTTTATACTATTATTTGCATAACTGGCTATCTCACACCATACTACCTGGTAATAAGTTATAAGTTGTTGACACTGAAAATAAAATTTGCTAAAAGCTAAACAATTGTTTTTAGTCATTCCCCTATTAATTCTAGTTTTTTAAAAAAAAAAATTTCATGTGCATTTTTTAAAAATGTATTTTAATCAGAAACTTTTAATATTTCAAACCACAGTATTGTTTATGTTTTACACAAAATGTGAATTTAGGGGTTGCTTTTCTTTAAAAGAAAAACATTTGTGATGCTTTTAATAGTGAGGTATTTATTATCTTATGAAGTTGATGTTTTCACTGAAATGGACCTTGTGAGACTATAGGATTCTATACCTGCCACAATTTAAGCACCCAATTATAGGGCTGGGTGTGACTATCCCAAAATTATGATTAAATTAGGTGATATTTTCTGACTTGTTTTCAAATAGTCTTCTTCTTGTTGTCTTCTACCATTGTATTTTTATTAATAATGTGTATTAGTCAGCCAAAGGGGTGCAGATGCAAAATACCAGAAATTGGTTGGCTTTTATAAAGGGTATCTATTTGGGGTAGAAGCTTACAGTTACCAGGCCATAAAGTATAAGTTACTTCCCTCACCAAAGTCTGTTGCCACATGTTGGAGCAAGATGGCTGCCGACGTCTGCAAGGGTTCAGCCTCCCTCTTCCTCTCTCGGCTCCATGGTCCCAGCCTCTTCCAATATCAGGTGTAGGCTGGGATAAGTCTAATCTCTCTCCCAGGGCTTGTTTCTCTCTGGGCCTAGCAGCTCTGGTCTCTCTGCAAGGTCAGCTGTAAACTATGAGGCTAACAGCTCCTCTCTCTTCCCAGGGCCTCTGCCATGTCTAAAGGAGGCTTCTCTCCTTCCTCACGTATCTGCTTCTCTGTGTGTTTATGTCCTGGGGCTCCAATATCAAAACTCCAACCTCCCTTATCTGCGGTGTGGTTTCTCTGTTACTCCCTGACCACCAAGGGGTGGGGGGGGACTCAACGTCCTACTGATGTAGCCCAATCAAAGCCTTAATCATTATTTAATTACTAAGTGAAAATGAAACATTTGAATCCAATCTAATCTAATATGCCCAGAGGAACAGATCAGTTCACAAACATAATCCAATATCTATTTTTGGAATTCATAAACAATATCAAACTGCCATATCATGTGAGCCCAATATAACAATTTGGATGTGGGGAAACATTTATCAGTGATTATCTTGGTTCATATTTGATGGAGCTTAGTTAATAAATTAGAACCCACTCTGTATGATGGATTTGTTTGTATTATTTCTATTATCAGTTCATTAGCATTTTCAATGTTCAAATTGGAATGTATTAGTATTTTTTTCTGGTTCGTTCACAAAGCATGAATTTATCTATTGTTTTCCTTCTTGGAAAAACTTCTTAGCCTATGTAAACTTGGAGATTTTCCCATTGACATTCTTCACCACTTTATTTAAAATATATTCAAAATTGTACTAGTCTTAAATCAGATTCTCTAAGGAATTCAATTGTTTATATTTTTTCTTGTAAAGATGTAGGGCTGCATAACTTATTTTAATCTATTTTTTTAGCATGCTTTCCTGTTGGGTTGTAGATTTGGGGGAATGCAGGGAAAGTGTCTTATTTTGTATTTTCCATTGTTTCTAACTAAGTATGTAATAAATATTCATTGAGTTGAATGTCAATTTTCTATACTAGTAAACCAATAAGCTCCTAGTTCCAATTCCATGGTGACTACATTAAAACATATTAGCCTTGGTGTAAAACTTACTGCAAGACATTTGAAAGCTTAAGCATGCCATATTCTCAGAGTCTGCTTTTCCACATAAATATGTAGCACCTCACAGAATTGTATTCAATTTGTCAGGCGTGATTCACGCTTAGAGAAGCCACTTACCTTTTCCCAAATAGATGATGTTAGGGAGAGTGTCCAGGGATTCTGCCCTTTATCTTATATATGCAATTCTTTCCAACCAATCTGTATGGACGCTGGCACCGCGCAAAGCACGGGCTGCCTGTCCTGAGAGCGGTTAAATCCTAGGCCGTTCAGGCTGCGTGGGCTGCCCACGGGCCTGGGGGGCCCAGCACCGCTTTGAAAGGCTTGCAGAAGCCAGCTGAAGGTTGAGGAGTGGGAACCCTGGTCATCCTGTCCTAGAAAGAAGAGATGGAATTGGTAATAACTGCAAGATGACAATAATAGTGTCTCCCTGCACTGTGAAACCCAAGGAATCTGGGAAGATCCGGGAAACGCTTGGAGAGCAATACAGAGATGGCGATCTTTGACACCCGATGGGCGTTCAAGCATTTAAAACCCTCCACAGTGAGTTTCCTCTTGGAAAATTCTGTCAAAGACGTTGTTGCCCTCCGCATCCTGCAGAGCAGGCCTATTTCCAGAACGCCTTTCGGTGCCTGAGATGGGTGATTTCCCCCCTTCCTCTAGGGACTTTGCAAGAATTACTCTGTGGCCTGACTGTCCCCTGAGAGTCTGTGAGCCACCAGCGTTGCCAAGACTTCCAGCCTGCCAAATCCCTAGCTGCCGAAAGTCTAGCCAGGCTTCCCTGGATAATGACAGTACAAATGGGGCCATGTGCTTGGCCGACTTCAGAGAGAAACCGAACCTCTGAAGAAGCCTAAGAGACAGGCACCATCTGCTCAGACTCCTGCTTGTCCCAATACGGGCCCCACACCCATCTCCACAGTGCTGGACAAAGGCGGCCTGGCTGCCAGTGTCAATGTGCTAAGGTGGCCACTCTCCGAGGAGCCGGCAGACCCGATCCCGCCTGCAGCCTCCTCGCTGCCACTGGAAACTCACAGAAGGGCCCACAATTCAGCAGCAGAACCGGGAGTGACGTCATAGCCGGCTCCACTGCTGCTGCCCGTCTCTCTCTTAATTGCATGAGGAGCCCTCAGTGCATCCAGCTACCGACCCACCCACCCTCCTCAGCACTGTGCATCCCAGACGCCTGCAGGGAGGAGCTGTCCTCACGGGGCTGGCAGTTAGCAGCTAATTTGGCCCCCTTCCTGCACACTCAAGATTTCACTTCTAAATGCCAAAGCCAATTTTTCTTTATGCTACAGAAGTTCATGGCTTGTAAGAAACCCTTCTTTTAGAGTAAATCATGGTAGAAAACCTATGAACTTACCGGGTCATCAGACTGGCCTTGGCGATCTGCTTGGTTTAAACGTGAAATACGTTTATTTATTAAATTTTTGCCTCCCACACCTGCAATTGGTGGTAGTCAATAAAGTCAACGTATTGAACTGCACTTATAGTTCACATTTTAATGATGATTAGAGGTCAATGCATTTTAGGGTCTGAGGGAACTTTCTGTTTCTATTATTGTCCTTTCTATTTCTTGACAAAAAAAAGAGAGTTAAAGATGATATCACTCTAAATGCTAAAGCCAGTATATTACCATTTCTCTTCTCCAACTATAGACTCTCTTCTAAAAATTCTTCCAGTTAACAAATATCTCTATGCAGTTGTCCCCAATCCGGACTCTCCATAACCTCGCTGGGTTGGACTGTTGGGACATCAAACTCAACATATTCAGCCTTTCTTGTTGCCTTTATTTTTTATTTGTTTATTTATTTTTACATATCCTCCAACTCTTTACCTCCTTAAAAACCTGGAAGTGCCCAGAGACACTGCCTCCTCCTCCTCCTCCGACCTCTCTGTCTGGCCAGTGTTCAGTCCATGTTCTCTTGCCCATCCCCTCCCACCATCGCCCTCCTCATTCCATTCAGATGACTGCATTCATTGCCCTCTTCTCTTCACACCTTTTACCGACCCCAAAATGTAAACCTACTGACCTGCTCCTGGCATACATTTTGCATGAGCTCCACCCCATCTCCCTTGCTGTGAAGATCCTGCTCCACGGAGCACAGCACAGTCGTCTTCTGGTTCCCACTGCTTTTTACCAAACCTCACTTGGCCATCCCAAGGCACAGCCCTCATTCCTCTAAGCCTGTGCAGACTTGTCTGAAAATACAGCTCTTCTGGAATTGATAAGACATTTGATTGTTCTTTATTTTATTGTAACATTGTTTCCATTTGTATATATATGCCTGCATTTGCAAGTAGATAGGAAACTCTCCAAGATATCTTCTAGATCTTGACATCCTCAGTGGCTGGTGCACTGTCCTGCATTTATTCATATCTGTCAAAATTTCTATTGGTTTTCTGAGACATACTGGCCATTGAGCTAGGCCTGGGGATGCTGCCAGTGGGAAAGGCATTATCTGCCCTCATGGGAGTTGCAATTTATTGGAGAAGAAATAAATAGGTACTAAAGCTGCAAGAGGTGTGATTAAGAGAAGTTTGCATGCTAGGCGTATGCATCTTACCAGGTAACCAAACTGGCTCAGGGTAGTCCAAGGAAGTTTCATGAGAAAGTGACATTTAAGCTGAGATGTGAAAGGTAAGCTGGAAGGGCTTAATAAGTGATAATTCTTCTCTAATAAGCAAACTGCAGAACTAATTGACTTTAAAGAACAGACAAAAGATCACAGGGGAATTTAGAGATTCAACCAATTCAGTTACGGCAAATATCTCCTCCAAAGAAGTGAAGGACAATTAGTAAAATAAGTGGCATTTCATTTTATTTCCAGCTTCCTCAATATCCTCTCCAAGAAGAATGTTGATTCTGTGCTAGTCTTTAAGATTTAGATCGGGGGTTCTTAATCTTTTTTGTTCCATGGCCCCCTTTGCCAGTCAGGTGAAAACCAGGGACCCCTTACTAAGTCCACACTTTACTGAGTATTATTTCATAAATACATCACACCTGCACCAACACGTCCCTGCAAGAATCATGTTTCTTTTTTAAAAATTCAAATTCAAGCTCATGGACCCCTGGTTAAGAACCCCTGGTTTAGACAGAAAATTATATTATCTATACCACAATCAGCAGCTTCGATTCAAGCTAGAATTGACAACAAAACTGAAATTCTGAATGACGTAGACAAAGAAACAAGAAGTGGAGTAAGGGGTCCTAAAGCTAGATGGCTACATCAAGACCAGGGGTTAGAGAAGTCAGAGGCTTCAGCCAAAGGGCCAGGAGACTCTCATGGTTAACCCCACGTTGGGGACATCAGAACCAGGCTGGCCTGAGATGCAGAAAACGAATCCTCCGATGGTTAAAAGCCAGATTGGGGCCTCTTGTGGCCATGTGCTTTAAAAGCCAGTTCTTATCACAGTCCAGCAGCTTAACTATTGTAGTTGATTTAGTAGCATTTATTTTCATACCAAAGAGTTTCTGAATATTACATGAATTAATCAACATAAAAGCTCTTTGAGAATTCAAGATCTCCACAGACACAAGGTAGTCTCACTTACCACCTTCCCTGTGTGCTACAGTAGAGGCTTTTATTTTCTGTACAAAGCATATTAAAGAGCTATAATTAAGCAAGTCTTCAAATAATGTCAGTGTGTGCATGGAAACACGCCCAACTCTGTGCGAAGACTCATGGAAGAACAAATAAGGGGCAAGCCCGGGTTGGAGACGATGTGGCACTCTTCATGCTGTCAAAAGAACACAGAGCATCGCGGGCAGGACCTCGGGGTGGGCGTGCACGTGAAAGGAGAAGACGCGTGTTCTCCCCAATAGCCAGTTTTCCTTTTATATAATTTTTGCAATTAAATCTTTTGACTTAAAGGGGAACCCAATTTAGTGACTGCAGGTAAATCGCTGTGTTCCCAATGTAGTCACACTCTTGGACAAGTAGAGCTCGCTGTTAAGATGGAGATGGGAGATAGATTCATACAGAGACCTGGAAAATGAGCCTTCCTGGAAGAACATCATTGCCGTCACTTCCAGTACGGATTGGCTTGTGTCCCCCCAAAAGGCATCTTGAAGTTCTAGTCTTCAGGACCTCAGAAAGTGAATTTATGTGTAACTGGGATCATTACAGATGGAATTGATAAGTTAAAATGGGGCCATGCTGTAGCAGGGTGGGCCCCTGATCTGATGATGGTGGCCATGTAAGTAGAGGAGAAGGGACACAAAGACAGACAGGGGGAGAAGGCCGTGTGGCGACTGAGGCAGAGAACGCCATGGTTTGCTGGAGGGTGACTGCCAGAAATGGCTTCAGAGAGAGCACGGCCTTGCTGATTTCTTGATTTTGGACTTCTAGCCTCCAGAACTGGGAGAAGGGGAAATATATATATAAATATGTTTAAGCCTTCTGGTTGTGGCACTTTTTTTCAGCAGCTCTAGGAAACTAAGGCAATCTCTTGATTGTTTGAGCTGGTTATAAGGCAAAGCTTTTCAAAACAAATTTAGCGGTTGCAGAGCCCCATTTTCAAATTGATAATATATGGAATTCTCAAATAAAACTACATAAAATCACAGATGCTCTGACTGAAGCTGGTGATGAGAGCCGACAACCGGGTCCTTCCTTGGCCCATCTCTGGGGTGGCCTCCCTGCTCCTGGGGTCCCCTCCTGGCAAACGTGGACTTCCTGGAGGCTCGAGCCAGGCCAGTCTGCATCCCCCTGGGGGCCAGGGTACATTGCAGGGCCTGCAGGAACATGGCCATGGTGTTGGTGAATAGACTAAGGGAGAAGTGGAGGATGCGGGGTCTCTGAGCGGTGCCTACTCCAAACTGGGACTGGTGGCCCTATCAGCATGTGGGTCAAAGGGTCCAAGGCAAGAGTGTCAGGCCTAGCTGAGGTGGACAGTGGAAGGTGAGGCCTGGACTCACTCAGCCCAGACCCGCAAGCCAGGGTTTGAACCTGGGCCAAAACTGAGTTATAATCGACTGAAATTTGGTCTCTCAGGGATGCTGTGCAAAGTGGATGCAAACAACAGAAATGTATCGCCTCACGGTTCTGGAGCCAGAAGTCCAGAATCATGGTCCGTGCTCCTCTGGTCTGCAGGGGGGTGTCTGTCCCTGCCTCCCTCCAGACTGCCGGTGGTAGCTTGGCCACAATCGTGGTGTTCTCTGCTCTGACGTCACATCCCTTCTCCCTCTGCCTGAGTCCAGTTTCCTCTTACAACGAACCAGTCGTGTTGGATTAAGGGCCACCCTACACCAGTGTGCTCTCATTTTGACTTGACAATTTTTTCTCTAATGACTCTACTTGCAAATAAGATCACACCCTAAGGTACTGTGGATCAGCACATCAAGGTATCTTTTTGGGGTGATGTAATTCAATCCATAATAGTCTGCCTTCTGGCCTCTGAAATCCATGCCCTTCCCACATGCTAAATACATTCACCCCACCCCACCATTCCAAAAGGCTGAAGCCACGTAGCATCTACTGGATGAGTCCAAAAATCTGATCTAAAGCAGCCATGGGTGTGGTCCATCCAGGGACAAAATTCCTCTCCATCTGTGGGCCTGTGAAATCTCAAAAACAAGTTACCAGCTTCCCCAAAATACAGTAGTGGGGCAGGCGTAGAATACAGTTATCATTTCAGAAGGGAGCCATTGGAAGAAAAACAGGGGTCACAGGTCCCAAGCAAGTCTGAAACCCAGCTGAGAAAATTCCATTAGATTCTAAGCCATGAGAGTCATCTTCTGCAGCTCCGAGCTCAGTCCTTCACACCACGGAGAGGAAACCCTACCCTCTCCCAACACTAGGGCCACTCAATTCAGTCCATAACATCAATTTCCATGCTTTCTTGTTAGACATCTGAAATAGGTTCATTTTGCATCTCAGGTTTTTTTGTACAAGTCATAATATTCCCAGACATAAAGATAAGTATTCAGGGCTGAATATAAAGACATAAAAATGTATCAGAATTCTAAATTACACATTGCAGCAACATTTAGCCAATTTCTGTTAAGAACCCAACATTGAAAAAGAATATATAAAACTTTCATGGGTTAGGAATTTATTTTTAATGAGGAGCATTTTCTGTCTACTCGAATTAAGTAGTATAAATCAGTTGATCATAAATTATGAATGTTGATATTTGAAACATGCAAGTGTACACTTAGACCACTGAAATAGATGCTATCTTTTCACTACACAAAACAAAAGATAATTGCATCAGTGTATTTAGACATGGAAAAAATCATGAACAATAATTTTTGTCTCAGTCACTTAGTTTGGAAATGTGACCCAAGGTTCATAATATTTTACTCATTATTTCCTATTTGTTCTACATGGATATGTTCAGGATTTTCTCTAAATGAATTACAATTTTAGAGAAAAAAGGGAAAATTTTTTAGGACAAAAATGTTTATTCTTAGCGTTCATGGTTTTGGTGTTTGTCATAAGCCCGGGTTCTGCCCTGGGCTTGGTGGAATCGTAATCCTCTCTGTCCTTTAGCCATCTTCTGTGTGCCCATTCCATCCCATAGCTCAAAGGTGTGCTGTAGCTTGAGAATAGAGGGAGAAGAAATCTATTCGACTATGGGAATGCTGCATTTCCCCACCCAGAATGAAGCTGGATGTGGTTTAGACACTGTTGCAGATATTTTTATCCTAATTGTTTTACAACCCCTCAAAGTTCTGCTGAAGGGACTCAAGTGCCCAGGGAATCCCTGGGGACTCGATCCATGTGCAATTGAAGCATTCAAAAATGGCTCCTCTACTCTCGGGAGAGCTTTCTGACTGACATAATTGGCTGCCCCTTCAGCCTCGTCTCCAGAATAAACCCACGGGGAGTAGACCTGAGTCTAACCCAGCCTGGCACCCAGACCTGAAGTGGAACCTCCCGTCTGAGCCCAGCCTGGATCCACCGACCCACAGGCAGCCTGCAGGCCTATGGGCAGGAGAACAGAAGAGCATTGTCACAGCCCACTTTGTTTTGGAGTGTTTGTTACATGGCTTTATTGTGGCAATAACAGATTAATATAGAACTTTAATCCATCTACTCAATTTTTCCCCTTTAAAGCAGTTTTAAAAGGGAAGGCTTTCAGTCAAAAAGAACTTTGAGTCACACAATTAGAAAAATAGGCTGCAGTTACATCATTGAAGAGTGCTTCAATCATCCTGGTATTGTAATTAAAGCTAAAAAGAAATTCATCACAGGTATCTTCAGATTTGTTGCTCATAAAATACGGGCTCAAGATTTTCACAGAAAATAAATAGACAAGGTAACTAACTAAATCCAATTTATGGTAAGATGTCAATCTATCTCCCTGTGGTGAGCAAAGGCCACTGATGAAATGACAGATCACAGACAATGTGCTATGGGTAAAAGAAAAAGACAGAAACCCTTGGTCCATGACCACCACCTCTGTTCTCTTGGTCTGTGCTTTTGGGTCAGGCACCCAGTCTCTGTACTTTGTGCTCTCATGGATAGGATAGAGATGGTATCTGCTCTGCCTACATCATTGTGCTGGTATGGGAATCCCATGTGATAATGTCATGGAGCTGAAAAGAGGCAAATGTTCTATGTGAGATAGAGGTGCAGATGGATGTGCTGTCACATCCAAGGGCACTGGCTTAGATGTCACCCAGACCTGGGTTTGGACACCACTCTGTCATTTTCTAGATGTGTGGTCTTGGGAAAGTGACATTATTGCCTTGAGCCTCAAGTTTCCCTGGACAAGTTGCTTAAGGTGTCCACCTCAGAGAGCTGAATATGCTAACTGGGCATGTAGCATTTACCACAGTACCTAGCAGAGCGAGGACTCTGAAACCTGGCAGGTGGTTTTATCATCAACATAATTTTTCAACACTTGTTGATGCCATGGCAGTGGGTACAGGTATTAAAACTCTGCTATCGTGCACTCCTTTGCACCACAGAGAAAGTCTAAACTTTAATGATCTCTTTGTTCTTCACTTGCAGAGTTGTTGAAGACATGTCTTCTTTTTCCTCAATTCTGCTATTGATGGTGGAGACTATTTCCAGTCTAGAGTTTTGGAAGGCTTGTGTCCTTTCTCTTTTCCTTCTGTTTAAATTTTTCAGATATTTTCTTTATGTTTCCACGGGGCTTAAACTTAATATCCTAAACCTGTAGTATTACATTTTATTTGATTCTAACTTAACTTCAATAGCATACACAAAAATCATTCCTGTCACCTCACCATTTTGGTGTACTTGTTACAAATTTTATCTTTATATATTGTATATCCATAACCATAGATTTATCATTACTTTGTATGCATTTAAATTCTAGTACCTATAAGGAGTTAAAAGTGCCATTGCATAGCAAAAACCAAACAAACAAACACAAAAAATCAATACAATAGTAGCAGCATTTACAATTTATGGTTATCTTTATAAGAGATCTTTAATCCTTTACATCTCTTTGACACACTTGTGTTCTTTCCTTTCAGTCTGAAGAATGCCCTTTAGCATTGATGTATGGCAGGTAATAGTGACGGTCTCCTTCAGCTTTTTGTTTATCAGGAAATATCTTAACCTTTCCCTCATTATGTCACCAAATATAAAATTCTTGGTTGGCAAATGTTTACTTTCTGAACTTCAAATATGTTGTCCTGCTTCCTTCTTGCAACCATGGTTTCTGATGAGAAATTGGCACTTAGTCAAATAACAGGTTGCTCCTTGTCCTTGGCATTTGACAGTTTGACTACTATGTATCTGGGTGTTGTTCTCTTTGAGTTTAACCTGTTTGAGGTTTGTTGGGCTTCTTGAATATGTATATTTATGTCTTTCATTAAATTTGGGAAGTTTTCTGGCATTATTTCTTTGCATAATGTTTCCGTCCCTTTATCTCTTTCCTCTTCATCTAGGACTCCCATATGTGTATATTGGTATGCTTGATAATATCCCACAGGTTTCTTAGGCTCTGTTCATTCTTTTTTTCTTTCTGTTCCACAGCCTGCATCATTTCAATAATCTTGTCTTCAAGTTCACTGATTCTTTCTTCTGCTAACTCCAATCTGCTGTTGAAATCCTCTAGGGAAAATTTTATTTCAGTTATTCTGGTCTTCAGCTCCAGTATTTCTGTTTGGTTTCTTTCAAAATTTTCTATCTCTTTATTGATTTTCTCATATTGCTCATTAATAATTTTTCTGATATCCTTTAGTTCTTTCTCCATGTTTTCCTATAGCTCTTTGAGCATATTGAAATCATCTTTTGAAAAGTCTTTGTCCAGTATATCCAAAGTCTGACTTTTTCATTGATGGTTTCTGAATGTTTGTCTTGCTCTTGGGATGGACCATCATTTCCTGTTTCTTTGTTTGTTTTGTAATGTTTGTTTCACACTGTACATTTTAATATTTTAATATATTAACTCTGAGATTTAGTTCCTCAGCTGTCTGTTCCTTTTTACCCAGCTATTGATATGATGGAAATTTCCTCGAGTGCCAGGAGTTAACAAAAGCAAACAAATCAAAGCAAAAAATACCTTTGCAAATTGACTCTAATGGCTGGTGCTCTCCTTCAGAGCTTGGTCCTCCTACAAGATCAGCCTTAGGTGAATGTGAAGTGCAGAGTCTTCCTATCTTTTCTGAGTGTGTGATGTGTCCTGGACATGAGCTGTTGACCTTGAGAATTCGCCTGTTAACAAAAATCTGAATGTCTCATGTATTCCCTGTAAAACAGACTCTGTTTCCTGGGTGTTCCTTTATATGTCTTAAAGTCTGTGATCCATTGACCCAGGCTGCTTTGACTAAATTGTCTCATACAGTCCTTTAGCTGTATAAAACTGCTTCTGCCTTCAGGGTAAGTTCTAGCAGAATAAACCAGAGATGAGTTTCTTGTTTCACTCCTTAGGCTGCCACCCAATTGACTGGCACCAAGAATCAGGCACCCCATTATGTGCAAAATGTTTATCCCACTCCCTCTGAAACAGGGCCAGTGACCCATAATGGGAGTGCAAGCTGGCTCCATACTGCCCTGGGGTGGCTTTGGGAGAGGGGCCAGCAAATCTTCCAGGTGCTGCTACCATCTTTAAAGCCTTATTTTCTTGATTTGTCACTTGCTTAATTACTGCAACCCTTTATCTGTTTTTGTTTGTTTGTTTGTTTGGAGTTTTGAGGAATCTGGCTATGCTAGGTTTTGGCAGTTGTTCATGGATTCTGGATATCTCATGTTGTTATCTTGTCAGTCAGCTAAATGTGGACAGTTTCAACTAGATCTTTTCCAGGTAACATAACACATTTTGCACTGTTCTGATGGGAGGTTGGTATTCAGTAAAGACATGTGGATGATATAATGCTAAGTCTCTTTCAGAGTCAAACTGGACCCTTGGCATTTTGGCTATGGGCTTATCCAATCCTGCAAATGCTGTGGTGGGTTTTTCAAGGCATCTACAAGGATTGCTTAAAGTGCAATGCTGACAAACACTTGCTGTCTTAAAAATTTGTGACCAAACCTCAACTATATTGCTAAGAAATTAAGAGACAAGTTTCAGCAAATTGAATTCTGAGTGTTATTCTTCGTTCTGCTAAAATGAGAATAACAAAATGCAAACAGCAATTGTAAAAACACCTTATTTGGATTTGTTTTTCTGAGTATCTTCCATTTGGGATTTGCAAAATCCACATGAGCTCTGAAAAAGCTGCAATTTCCTATCTATTAAATCCAAAATGGAAAAATAACAGATACAATGAAAAACAGCAGCCTGGTTGAAAAAGACTAATATAGATTAATCCCATTGCCATGGTTGAGAGATGGAAAATTATTATTGAATAAGATTCTTTCATCCAACCACATATTTCCTAATACCCCAAAGTACATATCTGGCATTGCTTCTGCTTTACACATCTGCTTCTCTCTTTGAACTCTGATAATAATCTGAATGTTGCATGCAGCTGCACAGTTCTAAAATATTTAGTTCTTTCCATGATATATTATGATTGATAGTGAAGACCTCAGAAATGTTCAGAACTTGGATTTGCATAAACTCTGGGAAATAGGAAAACTTTCAAAAATTCAAATCAGTCTTCTGGAAAAACTTGTGCAGTTTCCCAGTCCCTTCCAGGAATCTTTTACATTTCACCTCTCCTCGGATATTTTCCCTTTAACCAATTTCTTCACATTTTTCCACTCAATTGCTGGCAGAACTTCAAGACCTTCCCTGGCATATTTCAGAGACAGCCACCCTGAAGGATGTGGCCTTTCCCTAATAGGTGTGCCATCAAAGTACCAGACTGGTTCTTGACATTGTATGAGGAGGATATTGATAGCATTTCCACCAGAGCTTCAGGAATGTGGAAAAGCCTTTATAGGAGTGGTTCTCCAAGTGATCTCACCACAACCACTAAAGCTCACCATACTCAAGGATGCTGATGAAGCAGCGCATGCTGTGTGGTTTCCTTCCTCAGCAGGATAATCATCCACAGTGAAGTCTCTGGGGCCGTTCATTGGGGAAAGACTCTAGGTACTTGCTTCGTGTCCAGGGCTTTGTGTACATTGAAGAAGGGAAGAGGTTAAGAAGGAAGTGAGGTCAAATTCTGCCATCTGGGGTATGGAGGTTGGTATGAAGGTGAATAAGATGTAATAGGATGCGACACTAGATTAAGCATATTGTGGTGCTCAATTCCAATAAATGCAAACCAGCTTGTCTTTACCCAGGAGCACCATCTTGGTGGCCATCCCATACAAAACTCAGTTTCATGAACATAGTTTTAAAAGGAAATTTCTATCTGTTAACAGCATTTTTATTTGATTTATACTTAGCAAAACCAATTATGTATCATATCTTGGTTATTAACTTTCCCAGCAGACTGTCCTTCCTCAAACAAGCTAATGAAATGTTGAGCAGTCTGACAACTGTGTGCAAGGACAGACCGCAAGCATGCTGAGGGCTTGGGGCTGCCTTTCCATCTCCTGCACATTGCCCCAATCAGGAACATGCTCTGCTCAGCCTATAACCATCATGGCTGCCAAGCTTGTTGATTTTAAATGTTTTGTTTTTTTTTCCTAGAAATTCACATTATTTAAATATATCCATGTTTTTACCAAAACAAATGTCAGTCTGGTAAAAATTCTGCCAGTAATTTTAGCCCAGGAAGAAGTATGTTGTTTTTATTTGTTCTCATATGGGCTCCACTCATTTGAGCTGGCAGGAAGCCTGTTGGGAAGAGCAAATGCATCATTTGACTACTCTTTTTCCCTAAAATAGTCTCTTCTTTGACATCCATATCACCACATGAACACGTCCACACTGCCAGCAGCCCCACCACCTGAGAGGTGGCCAGGATCGCTCCCTTGGAGTAGCAATTGGCCAATTCAAGAAACTGGCCATCTGTGCTGGTATGAATCTTAAACTTGCAAAGGACCAGGGACTGGTGTGGGACTGTGTCCCCTTCTTTTGAATGGGACTGTTGCAGGTATACTATGCCTCTTGCACATTGTGGGCTGGCTTTGTATGGGGGCACAGATCTTCAGACTGAGAGGAATCACACCCAAAGAGCCACAGCCCCAAGCTGAACCTGATTTTAATGATGAGATTCTGGACTTCAAGGTGATGTCACAATGGGCTGGGAGATATGTGGCCCTTGGGAGCAGATGAGTGTGTTTTATACATGGAAATAAGGTAAATTATTTGTAGCTAGAAGGTAGACAATGATGGATAGAAGATATCCACAAATCTACAATTTTCCCACATAGAGGTGGGTCTTACTTTCCTGCCTGTTGCATCTGAGTAGATTTGACAATTAGAACATGGCAGACGTAATCTTGTGCCGATTTCTAGGACCCCACCTTAAGAGACTAGAGTCTTCATGTCCCTCCTTGGAATACTAAGGCTGCCATTGCTAAGGCTGCCATTTTGTAAGGAAGCCCAGGCCACATGGAGAGGCCCATGTGTAAGGAAACAGGTCCCTGTCCAACAAGCCTAACTGAGCTCCAGCTCCAGAACCAATTGCCAGCCATGTGAGGGAGACTGTGAAGAAAGGGCCCCAGCCCCTGTAGAGCTGACCCAGTTGATGCAGAAATGAGCCATCCTTTTCAAGTTTTCAAGCCCAAATTGCAGATCCGTGATCAAAATAAATGATTGTTGTCTTAAACCATTAAACGTACCTTTGTTAAACTAATCCCCACTACCTGTTGGAATGATTTGTTATGGAACATCCCATTGACTCGTTCTGCAATCAGCCCAGCTGCTCAAGATGCTGGGTAGAGTTTTTGACATCTTCCTCTCCCTTATGGCTTGAATTTAGTTTGATGCTTCAGCAGTTCATGGTATTCCCTAGGATACATCCACCCACTTGGGTGATTTATTCACATAGTAAGAGGGGCACAGGTCACCCCAAGGCAGCAGCTTCCAAATGAATATCCTCTTATGGTGAGAGACTTTCTTTGGGATATATGCCCAGAGGTAGAACAACTGGGTTGTAAGGTATAAAGATATTTAAACAAAGTAGATACTGACATCACTACTAACAATCCAGAATCACCGCATTAGCTGTATATGAGCATTCATTTTCCCCCACATTTTCACCAATACTTGTTATTATTCGTCATTCTAATTTGCCAATAGGACAGATAGAAAATGATATATTGATGTTTAACTTTTTCATTTATCTGATTATAATGTATTCTTGTTAACTATATAGATTTTTTCTCTGATGATTGCTGATTCATATCTTTTGAACATTTTCCTCTTAGATTGCACATATTTTTCTTGTTGATCATCAGGTATTCCTTGTATATTCTAGCTATTAATTATATATTGGTTTTGGAGATGTAGAATATTTTCCACTAGTCTGTTGTCTTCTGGTTAATTTTATCAGGTTATATTTACTGAAAAGTAATTCTTAATTTGATATAGTTAAATTCATGAATATTTTGCCTGCTGATACTTCAAAAACATTTTAGGCTTTAAAAGAATATTTTTAAGATCTCCACTTTTAGGTCACAAGGAATTTCTACATTCCTCCTATTAGCTTTATGGTTTCACCTTTAGGTGCTTGCTCTCTCTGGAATCCATCTTCTTTTGCTATGGCAAAAGATGGGAATTGAGCTTGATATTTTTCTCTAAAGGGTGCCAATTTTCCCAATGCCATCTATTAAACAATCCAAAGTTTTCCTATTAAATATTAAAGCAATGCATATTATATTTCAGAGGTTTAAGCTTCTCTCTCCTGTTCCACCTGTGTTTAAATGTTGTGATTTTATTATGTCTTTATAGAATGTATTAATATTTGCTGGGGCTAGTGCCTTTCCTTTGCTACCCCTTTTCAAATTTGATTTAACTATAAGAGGACTTTATTCTTTTAAAAATATTTTTTATTAAAAATCAATTTTACAATAACTTTTTGATTTTGGGTTTTTTTTTTTTTTTTTGCTTTTCTTTTTTATTTTTTACAATAACTTTTAACATTTTAATTATATAATGTTTATTGCGATTTCCCTGACTTTATACTTAATTGGGCATATTTGAAATCTTTGCAATATTGAGTAATTCCATCCATGAATGCTGTACCTTATTTTATCTCCTTTAATTGAAGTTTTAATTCTCCTTTATAAAGAACTTGTGCAGCCTTTATTTAATTCATAGATTTGTTTATTCATTAATTGAATATTTATATTGCTACTAAGGTATTTATTTTTGCTGTTGTAAATTATATTATTTTATGTTTCTACTTGTAGTTACTTCTGTTATTGTTTTCTAATTGTTAAGTATTATTAAGTGCATCTATACTCCTAGTCATTTCATCTTCCTTATTTGTTATGCCTTTAACAGGGCTACATATAAAGCCCATTTTTCTTCACTTCTGATTTTTACTTTATATTTATTTTATGTGTTACAATATGTGTATATACCTCAATAAAACTGCTTTAGAAAATTCAATCTGACTAAAATGCGTAAAGAATAAGTTGGATTAGTGGATGATTCATATATTTTGTGGCTCTAACATCTATGTATCCCTTTGCCAAAACCATGCTTTTAAATCACTATAGCTTTATAATTTTTGATATCTCGTAGAGAAACTCATCCCTCATTATTATTCTGTGAATGACCAGTTATTCTTGGCCCTTTATTCTGCCGTAGGAATTTTAAAATCCTAAGGAGTGTGGAATTGGACTTGCATTGGATCCAAGGTCAACTTATGCTAACCATGAAAACTTCTAACTATAGTCCCAACTAATTAGAAAATAATAGAAAGCAACAGAAAGATCCTAGTCATAAGAGTATAAAAGTAGATACCTAGAAATAAAGTAGCAAAATGCATGTAAGCTTTTAAAGGGAAAAATTACACAGTCATTAAAGAAGAAAGATAACCTGAGTAAATGGGGAGATAAACATTTTTTTAAATGGGAAGACTCCATAAGCTAAAGATTCCAGACTATTAAAATGAATAAAGTCAATTCAATTCTATTAGGTTTAGAAACAAAAATATTCTTTAATATATTTTCCTAATTGTTTAAATCAAGAATTAAATTATTTTCAGGTACCCTGAATGCAATGCCAGGAATTTAGCATGCTGTCTTCCTTTACTTCTCTTCTTCTCTCCTGAAATCACTGCCACCTGCACACCTCTCTGCCATTCTAAGAATTCCCTCTCTGACCTTCCTGCCCCTCTTCCTTGCACATCAGGCTTTCCACCCGGCCTCCCTGCGACTCGATTGCACGCCACTCCCAGCGTTTCCACGTTCTTTCCTGGTTGCTGACCCACCTGGAGTCCTCCCCTGCGTGACAGACACCCATGTCCACTTCTGACCAGGCGTGCTCGCCTCTCCATCCGCCAGTGACCCACCGAGGTCGTTCCCTTGCCTGAGACCCGCTGCTCCATGTCCTCCTGATGGACGCTGTGTGCTCACTTCCAACCCAAAGGGGATTGCGGAGAGGGCAGCCCGGCGCACCCATGTCAGGCTTGCCTCTGGGTAGCTTTGCCCTCTACGTCACTTCCCACTCCAAGAGCCCTTTGCACTTTTCACAAGTGTATGCCAAGAAATTTTCACATTTTTCTCATTTGTCACTGGGACTTAGAGCCAAAAAACAGTGATGGTCTTTTTGTTCCCAGGAAGTCTTGGTGATGTTGCACATTTGGGCAGTGACATGACTCCTCGTTACTGTCGAGTGTGCGATGCTTGGAGCGCACGGCGTCTGCAGGGGCAGCGTTTGCCGGCAGTGAACCAACCAAAACCTCATGGGGACTTCTGTTATGGACTCGGCGACGTCCCCCAGAAAAAAGACCCAAAATTCAGACCATTACAGTATCAAGGTATTGTCCAAGTATCAGAAAAGCTATAGTTATGCAAATTTGCCAGGGAAAAAGTAAATGCTCTAGGTAAGTAGGTGCTTCTTGACTGTCTTCTACTTCAGCCATTAGCCGTGATCTTGTTTTGTTACAATTGGGCAGACGCTGTCAACAAAGGACCTCACTACTGGTCCTTGCGTCCGCTCTTCCCGCCGCCGCTGCAAAGCTTGCCCGCCGCCTAACAGGAGGCTGGCTGGGCACGGAGGCGGGCTGGGCACGGGGGCCGGCTGGGCACGGCGAATGGCTGGGCACGGAGGCGGGCTGGGCACGGGGGCGGGCTGGGCACGGAGGCGGGCTGGGCACAGTGAATCGCTGGGCACGGAGGCGGGCTGGGCACGGTGAATGGCTGGGCACAGAGGCGGGCTGGGCACGGTGAATGGCTGGGCACGGGGACGGGCTGGGCACGGTGAATGGCTGGGCACGGGGGCGGGCTGGGCACGGGGACGGGCTGGGCAGAACGAATGGCTGGGCACGGAGGCGGGCTGGGCATGGTGAATGGCTGGGCACGGAGGCGGGCTGGGCATGGTGAATGGCTGGGCACGGGGGCGGGCTGGGCACGGAGACGGGCAGGGCACGGTGAATGGCTGGGCACGGGGACGGGCTGGGCACGGAGACGGGCAGGGCACGGTGAATGGCTGGGCACGGGGACGGGCTGGGCACGGGGGCGGGCTGGGCATGGAGGCGAGCTGGGCACGGTGGCGGGCACGGCGGCGCGTCGATACCGAGCTGCCCACCCCGGAGAACGTGAATTAAGAAAGTACCAAAACTGACTCCTCTGCCTAGAAGCAAAATGAATGACGGTGATTGCCAAGACAACAGCGAAGGTGGAAAATCAGGATCGGTCTTTTCTCCATCTCAGAGCTTTTCCTCAAAAATCTTTCACTAACAACTTACTTCCTATTCCTCCAGCTCTTAAGTCTGAAAATAGTCAGGCCCGCCTTATTCCCACCAGGCTCTAAGGGCCCCGGCTTGGCTGGCACCACTGCACAACAAAGCAGCAAACCTTAGGGCTGTGTTTCCCAACAGGAGTCAGATTCAGGCACGGAAAAGGTGCGTCGCTTTGGGCAACTGTGTCACCTCCCTGGACTTCAGCTTCCTCATCTGAAAATGGAGTCAAAAATGCAGGACTTGCAGGGACCGGGCAGCATTATTTGCCGAAGGATCCTAAGTGCTCCATCTCAGGGCCCATGTCCCGCATCTCCTGCTCCCTCTTCGCAGCCCCTGCTCCTGGCCCTGTGCCGCGCCGTGCCTTGGTGCACTTGAACTTGCTGGCTCGCCGGGGCCCTGGGCCCTGACGGCCTCTCTCAGCCGATGGCCAGGGTTCGGCTGCTGTCCCCAGCCCTCAGGCTGCCTCCTGGGCTGCAGGCATGGGAAGTCAAGCGGATACAGCCCAGGCTTCCCGGAACCCGCTGAGCTCCCTGTCCTTGACCCTGAAGTGCCTAGTGTTGGATCAAAATAAAAAGTCAAAAATTTGCTCTAAGGGACTGTTTGGAACCTGTTAAATGGCCATTTGACTCGACAAACCGAGGGTCTCTGCTGTAGAACCTCGGCTGCTTGGGAGGCTCGTCAGCATTGATTTTCTGACATCTCGGTATTTTATAACAAATTGGAGTGCCAGCTGACCCCGGACGCCAAATAGCCATTTGATGAAGGGAAGGAGATTCTTATCCCAGTGATCCTGGCATCAAGGTATCCTGGGGGAGGGGAGCCTGTTGAAGCCCACATGCCCCCTCACATGCTGTCCCTTCAGCAAACTCCAGGACAGGGACACCTGCGCCCCTCCAGCCACTTCTCTTAGCAGCTGGCCTTCTGCAATTTGATCAAAATGGCTGTGGGCAAGGTCTCCGGTGACCCCCCTGCTGCCAAATCCAAAGACCAAGCCCTGGTCTTCCTCGTATTTAGTGCTTCGTTCTCTCCTTCCCTGGACACTGGTGGGCACTGGTGGGCACTCTGCCCTGGCTGCCTGCCAGCGGCACGGCCACTGAGCCCAGCCTCCTGCCCTGGCTTCTGCCCCGTCGGGTACTCCCGTTTGCCCCCGTCCGGCCCCTCTCATTTGCCCCATCCGGCCTCCTCTTGTGTGCTCCGCCGGCCGTCACCGTCTGGGGGCCATATCCAGTCTCGGGCCGTTACATGACAGCCGCATGCTAACTCCCAAATGTTGATCTTCGGCCCAGAGCTCTTTCCTGAACTCCAGAGCAGTCACCCAGCTGCTACCTTGATGTCTGCCCTCCCCATGCCACCTTCTGAACTTGGTTGCCGTGGTTCCCTCAACTCAGTAAACTGCAGCTTCCTGGCTCCAGAGGCTCAGGTCCCTTTGTTTTCCTCTCACCCCACCCTCACCCCGCAGCTAATCCCAAAATCAGTCTGGGATCTGCCCACTTCTGTCACCACCATGGTCTCAGCACCTTTGTCACTTGCCGCCTTAGTGCAATCGCCTCCTGCCTGGTCTCTGTATTGTCTGTCTCCAACAGCCAGAGTGACACTTCGTATACAAAACCCAGGTGAGTGCCACCTGCTCTCAACCCTCAGACAGCTCCTCCATCTCCAGGAGGGAGAGCCACAGTCCCTGTCTAGCCCAGTGCCTTCCCATCGTAGCCTTGGATTCCTCTGCGGCTTTCCTTGGTTCTGCTCTCCCCTTCACAGCGTTCTGGCCACACAAGCTGAGCATACTCCTGCCTCAGGGCCTTTGCACTTCCTTTCTATCTTCCCAAGACGCTCTTCTGCCAGATCATTCATTGGTTCCACCTCTCAGTTTCTCCTTAAATATTGCCTTATCTATAAGACCTTCACTTACCATGCAAAATAAAATAGCAAGCATCCTACTCTGCACACTCAAACTCCCTTTCCTCATTTTAGTTTGCTTTATAACACTTCCAACCTGCCACACTATGCATTTCTTGCTCCTCTATTTATTATCTAGAAATTCCATGACAGCCAGCACTTTGGCTTTTCTTTTTCAGCATTGCATCCCCAGTTCTACGAACTGTATCTGGCTTGTGGTAGATGTCCAATAAATGGTAGCTGAACAAATGCATGGGGAAATGAATGAATGAATGATTGATTCAGGGACCATTCGGTCATCACAAGCCCTTCTGGGGTAGTTGAAGTCAGAAGAGAAGAAAATGTTTCCCTGCTTCAAGAAAGCATCCGAAATTTAACAGAAAAATGGGGCATGTCATAGAAACTTGCACATGAAACAAAAAATGAATACGTGAAATTTCCCCATCTTCCTTCTCTTATTAGAAACGGGAAGGGAGGCGGGCAAGAAGGAGGCAGCCAGATGCTCACGCCCTGAGAACTGGCCGCTGACAGCCAGGGGGCAGGCAGCAGACCAGTGTCCTTTGTCCTTGATCATCTTTGGCACCTCCGCCAAGAGGTCAGCCCTCGCCACCTTTTGTGTCTGACCAGGAAGTGAAAATTGTGAGATACGACCTCGAGGAGCTCCTAATCTGATGCCAGAGCTGGTCTGACGATAAAGCTGCTGCGGGAACACGACAACCATTTTCCTGTATCCAGTGCCCTTGGCGGTAGCAAAACAAACGGCTTCAGTGGTGCTCAGTGCCCAGGAACCTTTCTTCCTGCAGTTAGCTGGCTTGAGGGCTTTAAAAATTTAATGGCGATCTCCGATTTGAACCCCGTCTTTATATTCTAGTGCCCATACTGATGGTGGTATTTTCGGGTTACTGGTTGCAGAATTGGATTAGTGGGTCCATTACTGGACTAAGAGTTTCATAATTGGCTCCCGGCTCCCTGGATGCCCTGTTATGCAATCACCACTCCAGGAAGATTTCCCTCCCTCCCTCCCTCTCTCTCTCTCTCCTCTTTTCTTACTATTACTTAGAATCTAATTAATCCTTATTTTCATTTCTGTGTCGTGCCCTCTAGGTTTCTCTGGGGCTATTCAAAGCTGAGCCATCCAAGGCCTGCTCGGTCACCGTGGATTTGTCCTTGTCATCGCGTGGTTTGTTCTTGCCATTGCCCTCACACAAGTTAGCCCTTAATTGCCCTCTGTTTCACGGGGGTTTCTTTCTAAGGTCCTCGAGTGAGGAACCCAGTCATGCGTCTGTTTATGACTGGATCTGACTTTGTTCTGTGAAGTCTGGAACCTGTGGCAAAGCTGGAAGCTGTGCAGAGCTTTATGCCTGGACGCTGGAAGAAGGCATCTGGACACAACCGGGTGTCTTTAAATACCAGAGCGTCAGTGAACACAGAGGCCGGGCTGAGCGGGCCTGTACCGCGGGCCTTGAACTGAATTCCCAGTGGTAGCAGTCCTCACGGGAAGCGTTTCCAAGGACGAAGCACGGGCCTGTCCGCGGCACTGGTGCCCCACAGGCGGGCAGGGACACCCCTTCCTCCTCCTTGGGCCTCACGGCGCCTGGAACACAGCACTGAGGCTGCACTCAAGGGCTCCATGTGGGGCTTTCCTGGTCACCTCCTGGGCCACTGGCCACACGCTGGACACCAGGCCTGCTGTCCTCGAGGCTCTGGAGCGAAGCCCAAGGGCTCCGAGAAGCACAGGTGACCAGTATCTGCACAGGAAGCCATGCCGCTCCATTTCCTGGGAAGTCTGCACTCCCGCGTGGCTTGTCTCTCCTGACAGCCTGGCTGTGGAGTTATCACAGACCTCAGTTGCAAAAACAGAAGAAGAAAAGATCTAGAAAAGGCAGCCCTAAAAACTGCTCCAGAATGACTTTGCTTCAGCCAGCAGCTTTTAAAACAGGCTTGGAAAGAAATGGAACGTGGCCAGCATAGCAAAGAGAGAGAGGCCGCTTCGTCTGATGAATCCAGCGGTTCTGCTTCCCACGCTGTCACGTTGGCCGGGGTAGAATCAGCTCTCAATCAGTAATTTTCAGTATCCTTCAAGTGAATATACCGAAAATGAAAGACTTGGAAACTTATCTTCACAAGAAGCAGTAGGGTCTGAGTGGTTTCTAGCCAAATCATTTGCAACTTACCTGCTTGCCCCAGGTTGACACACACACAAATGCTGCACACACACACACACACGCACATACACTTACATGCACACACATGCACAGTAATGGACATGTGCACACATGCACCCACATACACACGTGCATGCACACACTTATGCACGTGTACATACACGCACACCTCCCACACACATGCACACACATGCCATATGCACACACACATTCCGGAGCACCTGTGTTATTTACTGTCCTTGAGGCTTCAAAATCAGAGACACACCAGGTCAGTACAGGTGTTGGAGATTACAGAAGGACACAGGTTAAAAAGAGAACAAGATGTCAAGAATTAAACTTAAGATCTTTCTACAGAAACCACCTCCCCCAGGAGTCCCCTATTCATCCTTAACCATCATTTCCAATCACACATTCCTATCAAATTTCCTTATATTGCAATGATTTCTCAACCAATATCCCTGGTTCTGGTCTTTCTACCTTCCAGCCCATCATGTGTAACTCCCCTGGGCTCATATTTGTAAAGTCTTACCTTGATTATTAATTTGAAAAAACTTGCAGGCTTATTATGTGTGGTCTTTGAACTTGACATTGAAGACACACAAAAAAACAAGACAGACTTTATGCATTTAAGTAGCTCCCTGTGTGTAAGACAAATTAGGAAACGATAATTATAATGCAACATACACTTATTGAAATAATAATAGATACTATGAAATATTTGACTCTGTGCCAAGGAGTTTAAAAACATTATTTTATTTAAACTTTGTAAGAAGCCTGTGAAAGCAAATATTGTTACGAGATGAAAACAAAACATTTTTAAATAGCAAATACATCATTAGATGGATTAAGAAACAAATCTCAACGTGACAGAGCTAGCGTGTGGCACAGCATGACAGTGGGCCAGGCCTGCTGATGACCATGTAGGGACAGTAACCACTGCTCTCACCAGCTCTCCTGGGCAGTGTCCACTGCCTTCGAGGAAGGCCCCAGAGATGTAGCTGTCACTTCAGGAGGGCCTGTCAGGCTGGACAGGCCGGGGCAAGAGCTGGGGCTGACCACTGCCAGGCAGAGCACAAATAGTCCGAGCCCACAGGGGTCCACAGGGGTCCTCAGGGGTCACAGAGTGCCAACCGGGGTCCACAGAGGGTCCACAGGGGTCCACAGGGGTCCACAGAGGGTCCACAGGGGTCCGCAGGGGTCCGCAGGGGTCCACAGGGGTCCACAGGGGTCCTCAGGGGTCCTCAGGGGTCACAGAGTGCCAACCGGGGTCCACAGAGGGCCCACAGGGGTCCACAGGGGTCCTCAGGGGTCCTCAGGGGTCCACAGGGGTCCTCAGGGGTCACAGAGTGCCAACCGGGGTCCACAGAGGGCCCACAGGGGTCCACAGGGGTCCACAGGGGTCCACAGAGGGCCCACAGGGGTCCACAGGGGTCCACAGGGGTCCACAGAGGGCCCACAGGGGTCCACAGGGGTCCACAGGGGTCCACAGAGGGTCCACAGGGGTCCTCAGGGGTCCACAGAGGGCCCACAGGGGTCCACAGGGGTCCACAGGGGTCCACAGAGGGTCCACAGGGGTCCTCAGGGGTCCGCAGGGGTCCACAGGGGTCCA
>JAKSZT010000049.1:3995043-4023844 GCA_026826555.1 Tolypeutes matacus | reverse complement strand
GGGTCCACAGAGGGTCCACAGGGGTCCTCAGGGGTCCACAGGGGTCCACAGGGGTCCACAGGGGCCCTCAGGGGTCCACAGGGGTCCGCAGGGGTCCTCAGGGGTCCACAGGGGTCCTCAGGGGTCACAGAGTGCCAACCGGGGTCCACAGAGGGCCCACAGGGGTCCACAGGGGTCCACAGGGGTCCACAGAGGGCCCACAGGGGTCCACAGGGGTCCACAGGGGTCCACAGAGGGCCCACAGGGGTCCACAGGGGTCCACAGGGGTCCACAGAGGGTCCACAGGGGTCCTCAGGGGTCCACAGGGGTCCGCAGGGGTCCTCAGGGGTCCACAGGGGTCCGCAGGGGTCCGCAGGGGTCCACAGGGGTCCGCAGGGGTCCACAGGGGTCCTCAGGGGTCCGCAGGGGTCCGCAGGGGTCCACAGGGGTCCTCAGGTGTCCACAGAGGGTCCACAGGGGTCCGCAGGGGTCCGCAGGGGTCGTGAGCAGAAACTGCGCGCCCTGGGCCAGCCCGGGTCCGTGGAAGGGCCCTCTGTCAGTGGGGGTGCCTGGGCGTGCTTCTGCCTGCGCCCTGGAGGGGCTGCGGAGGGAGAGCCTGCCCGCCTGAGGAGCAGAGCGGCCTCCACCAAGGAGAGGTGGGGCGTGCAGGTGCACAAGCCCATGCCGAGCAGGAATCCTGGCCAAGACGTGAACATCGGGAAGGAAGAAGTAACCCGCATTAAGTTCCATGAAACAGAGCGGGCTGATGTGGAGGAAAAAATAGAACTTATCCAAGAAAGAAAACTTCGTTATTGAAATCACCTTACCTTAATGATGCTAAGATTAGAATGCCCAGGTTTGTCTGAGGTTTTCCAGGTTTGGCTGGAAGTTCCCAGGCCTGGGGACCCTCTCAGTCCTGGGCAAACAGGTGCAGGTGTTCCCACTGCACTAAGGTGTGCCCCCGTCCCACCCTTCAACACGGCAGGGAGCGTAACTCTCCATGCAATCGCGGTGCCGGGCGCAGTGCCCCCGACAGGTCGGCTCCGTGCGGCCACCTCGGCAGAGGCGCAGGTGCCTTTGTCACTCCAAGGCAATGCGCCGCGTGGCGCTTCACATTCACGCCTCTAAAACGCCTTTAAAAAGCTCGCACTGTGACTTGATGTTGAAACAAAAAGCTGCACACCTAAAAAGCAGGGAAACAGTGGCAAGGTGAGAATGTGGATTAGTGAAGAAAATAGCCTTTGTTGGAGGAATGGCTGGGATTAATTTTCTTTTTGCCAAAGAAACAGCAAGAAGTTTGCAGATAGTGATTTTGTGCAGAGAAACTAATTTTTATGAAGGGAGAACTGATTAGAAAAGATGGAAAATGAATGAGATCAGCACCTAGAAAAAAAGGGAGAGAATGGCAATATAGTCTGAAAGATAGTGGAATACAGGGAGCCACAAGGATAAGATGAATAAAGGACAGAGTTAAAAGTTCATGAAAATAACTTTGAAAAAATCCTTTTGCAAGGTTGTGAAAAAACAAAGGAGGAGAAAAATAATTTAGGAATGGAAAAAAGTTAAAATAACTAAAGATGAAGCATATTAACAAGACATTACAAAAATGCTATACCAGTTTATGTGTAAAATTTAAGCTAAAGGACACATCTTTGAAAATAGAAATTATGAAAATTGAAGAAATAATGAACAATCCTATAACTATTCATTTGAAATCATAGTTTTAAAAAACTCACAACGATAAAACTAAATACAAAGGATTTTAAGTGAATGCTATCAAACGTTTCAGAAATAGGTAATTTCAATCTTACATAAATTAATCTAGAAAATATAAAAGAGGGAAAATCTCATTTTATAAGGCCAATATAACCTTTATTTCCAAAGCAAAAGGCAAAATATGATAAAGAAAAATGATAAGAAAACCCTTTTCATGAACATAGAGGAAAAACTCTAAAGAAAAAAAATTTTTGTAGTGTAAGTTCATTTTTATTTACTTATTTCACCTTTTTATCCCATATAAGTAATACAAGATAATTAAAGACCTTTATGAAAATGCAAAAAAGTAAAAAGTTGAAAATGAATCACTTGTAGCCCCATTTCCTGAATGAAACATATTGTTAAGCATTGCTTTGGTGCATTTTTCTGTAATTTTTCTAAGCTTGACTATTTTTAACAATGTAACTAACTATGCTAAATATGTAATTTCTACTTCTTGGCTTCTACACTTAACCATACATTGTGAGAATTTTTCATGTGACTGTGCAATTTCATAAATACATTTCAATGATGAAGCTATATGTATGGTAAAAAGTAAACAAATTCAGGAAAGTATAAAACTTTTAAATGAGCCTATTTTTATAATAATAATGTTTTTAAAACATAATAGTGGTAAAAGCTTTTTTTAAAAAAGCAAGAAATTGCATGATCCTGGGGCAATGCCTAATCATATTTTTTTAAATAAAATTTTATGGAATTGTATCATTCTTACAGGAACATACCTAACCAGTAAGCGTGTAGTAAGCGTGAACTTATAAAGCAAACGTGTCTATCGTGCTACAACCCACCCGGTTATTAACAGCCTGTATTGCTATTATACATTTGTTATAATTCATGAGGATGTTCATACATTTGTCTTGTTAACCACAGACCTTCCTCCACCACTGGATTCCCTGTGTTATGCAGCCCCTTATTTTGTATAATACATTCAAAAATGTTGATAAACACTTCAACACAGTGTGTGTAGAAATGCAATGGACTTTTAATATGTTAATCTTATAACCAGCCAACTTGCCAAAGTTTTATAAATCCTATTGTAATAGATGTTTTGGCAGAAAATAGAGTTTGTTACTTCTTTTCCAAATGCTTGTTGTTTACTTTTCTTTGCCCTTTCCACTGATTAGGACCCCTAGAATAACTTTAAATAGAATAATTGCTGGTAAGCACCCTTGTTGATGGTGTTGAATGTTTAAAATATTTCATTAATGAGAATAAGGCTTCACCGTACGGTTTTATAGATGTTCTTTATAAGCTTGAAGATGTGTTCAGTTAATGCTTTGTAAAAAGATTTTGTCATGATAGGGTGATGGATTTTATCTTTTTCTTTATATTTTTGCATTATTCAGATAGCCCATTGATTTTTCTTCTCTAGTGATTAATGCTACAAATTAAATCAAAAGATATTCTAATTATGAACCAACTTACATCTTACATTAATGTAATAAACACAATTAAGCTATTTTACATGTATGTGTGTAAACATTATGACCTCAAAATTGAGACTAATTTCTCAAATAAGACAAAAAAAACCTCAAAGCATATTCGTGGCAGTTTGAGATTATTTATGAATTCCCAAAAAAGAAAAAAAAAGATTACATTTGTAAACTGGCCTGTTCCTTTGGGTGTGATACTCTTTGATTGTATTAAATTTAAAGGTTTCAAGTTTACTTAATAAAATCAATTTAGGGCCTTTGATTTGACCACATCAGGAGAGCATGATAAAAATGGACACTCAGTCAAGAAGACACATGGGAAGAGAGCACGCTCCATAGATGCCAGAGGAGAGAACTTTGTCATGTGACAGAAAGGAGACGGCTCAAATAGCTAAAGTCTGGGGAAAACTGAGCCATTCGCCTGATAGTTTGAAGCTGAGCATCGGAGAAGACCTGGAAAGAAATGAACCCTATGCCAGACTGATATAGGAAGCCCTGAGAGACGAGCCATATGCCAGCCTGCAGCTGAGATTGGAAGAAGCCTTAAGAGGAAGAAGGAAGGAGACCAGGCAGAGATCGTCCACCATCTTGCTTCAACACGTGGCAACTGACTGGCGAGAAAGCAACCTTGAGTTGGATTCTTCAGGGCCTTGTAACTGTAAGATCTTACCCCAAATAAATACCCTCTATAAAAGCCAACAGAGTTCTGGTACTTTGCATCAGCACCCCTTTGGCAGACTAATACAATATTGTAGAATATTGATAAAGTTGACACCAATAAAATTTAAAACTTTAGTTCCTCAAAAGAGAGTAAAAAGTGAAAATAAGCCAAAAAACTCAAAATTTGAAAAAAGATATTTGTAACTTAAATAACTAAAATTATCATCAGCTACTGTTTTAGTCAGGGTTCTCTAGAGAAAAAGAACCAACAGAATATTTTATATATATATATATATATATATATATATATATATATATATATAATGTAAACATTAAGAGATATTTTGTTGGGAATTAGCTCATATAACTGTGGGGATGCACAAGTCCAAATTGCATAGGGCAGGCCACAAAATGAGAACTCTGATGAAGGTTTTCGATCGATTGATGAATTCCCCAGGAGAAGCTGGCTGGCTGAAATAGAGATGTGAATTCTCCCTTCTGAATACTGAAATAATCACTTCTCCTTTGAAAGCCCTCAGCTGGTTGGATGAGCTGTCTCTCATTGTTGAAGGCGATTTTCTCACTGACTGCAGCCGTGACCAGCCACAGATGCAGTCGACTGACTAATGGTTTAAACCCATGAAATATCCTCACAGTGACAGTCAGGCCAGTACTTACTTGACCAAACAATTGGACACCATACCCTGGCCAAGTTGACACATGAATTTAACCATCACACCAACATATAAAGAACTCTCACGAATCAATAAGATAAAGACAAAAAAACTGAATTTAAATATGGGCAAATACATAAGTAAATATTTAAAAGACAAGGAAACATAAATGTTCAATAACAATATTAAGGTGCTCAACTTCATTAATAATTAGGAAATTGAAAAATAAAATGACAATGTATACTATTATACACCAGCCATATTGAAAAAATATAGTCTGACAATACCAAGTGATCAGTGTGTTTAACAATGGCAGTCCCACACCCTGCTGGCGCCAGTTGAACTTGGTGTCACTACTCTGGAAACTACTGAGCATCATCTAGTAAAGTTGAAGATCTGTATATGTATATATCTTAAGACATACCAATTAAAAAGACATTACCATATTTTACCCATGAAGGCATATATCATAATATTTATTGTAGAATTATTTATGAGGGGAACAAAAACTTAAAATATCTACAGTCAGCCACAGAAGACTGGATAAATACATTGCAGTATACTTAGACAATAAATATTATACAGCTGTGACCATCCACTACAGCGACAAGATGAAGATGGTAAATCTCAAATACAAGGAAACAAATTGCTGAGGAGTGCAAACAGTTTGATTCTCTTTCTGTAAAGGGTAAAGACAAGCAACACCAAACAATACATTGCTTAGGAACCTAAGTATAAAGAAATATGAAGAGTGGTTTCCCCTGGCAGGGTGTGGGAGTGCTGGGATCAGAAAGGTGACATTTCCTTCATATGCTGGAGTATGGGGGCATGGCTGTTGTCTCTGAATTCTTTTCACTGTGTAAATATATTATGCATTCTCTTTTTAATGTGCATACATTTTATAATGTGTGATAAATTACGATATATACCACAATATATACATAAATATAAAACCAAAACTCATAAAATTTCTGGAACTAAATGTGGGAGAAAACCTTTGTTATTTTGGACAAAGATTTGTTAGATATAACACAAAATGCCCAGTCTATGAAAGAAAAATATTGATATGGATTTTGTAAAAATTAAAAACTTCTTTTATTTTGAAAGACAGTTTGAAGAGAAAGAAAAGACAAGTCACTTGGAATAAACATTTGCAAAGCATTTATTTGACTGAAGACTTGCATCCAGAGTATATAAAGAACTCTGAAAAGTCAATAGTAAGAAATCAAGCAACCTGATTAAAAAGTGGAAGAAAGATTTGAACAGACACATCACCAAATAAACTTTACAGATGGTGTCTTAGTCTGTCACAGGACTGCCAATACAAAGTCCCAGGAATGGGTTGGCTTTTATAAGGGGATTTTATTTAGGATAAAAGCTTACAGTTCTGAGGCCATGAAAGTCCAAATTAACCATCAGCAGAGACAAATGCTCACCAAAGCAACGACTGGTGATCCTGGGGTCCTGCCATGTGATGAAGCAAGATGGTGGCCTCATCTCCTCAGCCTTGAGCTGCTCCATGGGCGCAGCCTCTCGGGGGCCTTTCTGGGCCTCTGTGCTCTGCCGAGTCCAGACTCTGGGTTCTCTCTCAGCCTTTCAGGGCTTCTGTCCTTGAGCTCGGCTGTGGGCGACCAGGCATCTCTTGCCGGGCCTTAGCTCCTTGAGCCTTTAGAGTTTTCTCTGCCTTTCTGCAGCTGTAGGTGAACCTGAGATCCTCTCTCTCTCTTCTTTCTTCTTTCTCTCACATGGCAGGATCAAAATGGCAGCTTCCTTTTGCTCTGTGTCTCCATTTATATAAAGCTTTAGTAAGAGGGCGGAGATGCAACCTGAGTCATGCCTCACTGGCAAAGTCCAATCAAAAGGGCCCCACACCCACAGGAATGTATTAGCAAAAGAACATAATCTTTCTCTTGGGATTCACCAAACTCAAATGGTCACAGATGGTTAAAAAAAAAAAAAAGCAAATGAAAAGATGCTCAAGATCATTAGAGAAAAACAAGTTAAATACTCAATGAAATATTACTACAGACCATGAGAATGCTATACTTAAACAGACGAAACACACCAAGTGTTGGCAAGCGTAGTGTGGAATGGGCACTGTCACGCACTGCTGGCCAAATGTAAAATGGTTCGACTGTGCCATTTTGGATAACAATTATACCCTTTCTTAAAAGGATAAACATATGCTTCTCATATGACCCAGCCATTTCCTCGAGGTATTAGCCCAGGAGAAATGACAGCACATGCCCTGGCAGAAACTTACACACAAATGTTCATAGCATCTTCATTAGTTACAGCCCAAACCTGTAAAAAATCCATGTACCAGCCAACAGGTTGATGGATAAAAAAATTCTGCTGCATATCCATGAAATAGAACGCTGTTGTGCAATCAAAAAAGGAAAGGGTGATGAATCTTTGCAACAATGAGAATGGATTTAAAAAATATGCTCAGTCAAAGCAGACAGACAAAAAAGAAAACACACTGTGTTATTCCAAGAATATTGAATCTAGTAAGTGCAAACTAATGCATTATGACAGAAAGTAGTTCTCTGGTTTCCAGAGAATGGGAAGGAGGTTATGGTTTCACACTTCATACAGGTGTATCTATAGGGCAAGATATCACATTTTCCACTTTAAATATGCACACTTTACGGTGTGTTTATGATACCTTAATCTCAGTGAAGCTGTTAAAAGTTACGGGAGGATGCTCAAGTCGGAACCAAATTTATATCCTCAAATGTACACATTAGAAAAGAAAATTATTTAAAATCAATGAACTGCATTTTCAGCTCAAAAAATTTATAAAGTAAATCCAAAGAGAGTACAAGGAAGGAAACAATCAAGAAAAGAGCAGAATTTAATGAAATATGAAATAAAGAAATCTAGGAAAGATCAGCACAACCAAAATAATCTTGTTTTTGAAAAATCTGATGTGTCAGATAATCTCTGGGAAGATTGATAAAGACAATCAAGATAATGAGAGATATTACCAGATCTAGATGGTGTTAAAAGGAAGTTTTACCAAAATTGGCTTAAGTTACCAATTTTCCCTATCAAAGAAACTACTTCAGAAACTTTAAAAAGTGAGAATAATCCACAACTTATTACCTCTGCTATAGTAACTTCTAATACCATAATTAACAAAAGAAAGTATAAAAAAGGAAATTTATAGACTAATCTTACATGAATAGAGATTCAAAAGCCTTAACTTAAATATTGGCAAATGGAATCCCAATAGTCTAATATGAAAATCCATCTTAAATATGTGGAGTTTATCTTAGGAATACTTAAATGTCTTATTAATAGAAATTCTAGGGAAGCGGCTGTGGCTCAATCAGTGGGGCTCCCGTTTACCATATGGGAGGCCCCGGGTTCGGTTCCCGGGGCCTCCTGGTGAAGGCAAGCCTGCCCGCACGGCGTGGTTGGCTGACCCAGCGAGCACAAGCAGCAAGGGGGGATAAATGAATAAATAAATAAAATCTAAAAAAAAAAAAAAAAAGAAAGAAATTCTATTAATTCTGATAAGCATATGAAAAGATGAGCAATCTCAGTGATTATTATTTCACACTAATATAAAGGGGGATAAAATGTCTCAGAAGACCAATGTTGGAGAGAATATGGGGCGATGGTCCTTCTCATCCACTGATGTGGGAGATGGCAGCACAGCTATTTGGAGGAACAATTTTGCTTTAAACAGGAACTTTTTAGATGTACTCCATACGTCCAAACACCCCGTAGCCCAGTGATTTCACTTCTAGGTCTATTTCCCAAAGAGCCTCCTTGTATTCAAATAAAAGATGTGACCAATCATTTCTCTACACTTTTCAATACTTCTCAACAAATACCTATTAAAGTAATATACCACCTTAATATTTTAAAGGGAAAAATTTATATAATTATCTATATGGATTCAAGAAAAAGCACTTGAAAAATTCAATGCCATTATATAATTATAAACAAAACAAAAAGTCTTTCAGACTAACTAGGAATAAAAAGGAAACTTCCTTGTTCTGATAAAGAATTTAGCCAAAAATATGTAGTACACTTCATATTTCATAGTGAAATATTAGGAGAATTTCCTGAAAGCTAAGCCAGGAATAAGAGAAGTATGTTGTTTTCACCATTTTGATTCATTTCCCCCTCTAAGTACTAGCCAGTATAATAAATCAAGAAAAAGAAATAAAAGGAATGTAGAAAAGAACACACAGTTCTCATTTGACTAATAATAGGGTCCAGAATACACAATCAATATGGTAATATCAAAAGCACCACTTTAATTTTAATAAAAGAAAACAGAAAATACAATAAAAATTCAGTTTACAAGAGCATCAAATGTGCTAAAGTACATAGGAATAAATTTAACAAAGAAATACTATAAGTAATTCGGTTTAAAAACTCATGATGAAACTCCTCTTTCTGTATTGTTATCTATCAATCTATCATCCTTCTATATTCTAAAATTAATACAAAAAGTAAAGGATGGAGAATACCCACGAAGTTTTGAAGAATAGGGTTAGAGGATGTGCCGTACAAGAAATGAAGACAATTGCAGTACAAAGTAATGAAGAGAGTGGTTTTGATGATAAAGCAAAGATACAGAATAGAGTGAAAAATAGATCCTCGAATCTATGGAAATTAATATATGATGGATTTTGTATTATAAATCAGTGAGACTAAGATGGGCCATTCAAAGAGGTTCTGGGTCAACTGGTTATTTGTACTGGACACACGTAAAGTAAACTTAGAGCAGACACACAATCACGATCTAAATGTGAAAAGCAGATTTAAAGTTTTAGAAAACAAACTAGGAGAATTTACATGTGACCTCAGTGTACGCACACGCACACCATGAGGCAACGATTGTAATATTTAACGCACTAACCTTCTAGGTAGGCACCTGCCAAGGGCCGCCCTAATGGAACGTAGAATTAGTGGTCATCCCTGCAGTGCAGACGTCGAGGGTAGGTCTGGGCTGCGTGGCTGCCCTGCCAGGACTCTGTTCTGTCCTCCTGCAGCCAGGGGGCTCCTGGACTGGCTCCCACCCTGGAGGGGAATGGGAGGGAGGCGTCCCTTCGGCTGAAATGGCTTTGGAGCAGGTGTGCCCTCCGCACACACAACCTGAGGGAGAGGCCTCCCGAGAGGACAGGTCACAAAGAGCTCAAACGTGCCGCTGGAAACAGCTCCTGCAAAGACCAAGTGCAAGAGGCAGGCTGGGCAGAGGGCCCAATGACCTGAGGCCTCTGCAGATGGCCTCGGTCCCCGTGCAGCGCCAGGCTCTCCCAGGCTGCCGCAGCTGCGCAGCTGTGGGGAAGGCAGCTTCCTCTGCTCAGGCAATTCCTGCAGGGCGCCGGCCACCAGCACGCGGGCCAGCTGGCTAGTGAACGGGGCGGGCTCCACGACGTCGGAGCTTCCTTTCAATTCCGTGGGTGGCCGCAAGACAGCGAGCCTCTGCCCCAGGCCCAGGCTGGTTGGCGCTGCTTCCTGGCTCAGCGGACAGCAGTGAGTAACCGACCACGGCACAGGCCACCTCGCATTTACAGAAACACGTCACCCCAGTGGTCCCACTGGACACTCGAAACAGCCCTCTGAGATGCTCTGGTTTTAGAGGCCGGGACTGAGGTCAAGGGCAGCAGAAGGCTTCGAACCCACTCTCGCCCATTCTCGGTTCAGCTGGACCCAGCTGGCCGCTGCATCTCAGCCTCTTGTCCAGAGTGCCAGGGCGCTCAGGAAATCTCAGCTCCCCGTCTCTAATCCCTGCCCCTCCTTGTGACGTCCCTACAAAGTCCAAGGCCAGCACAGCTGATTTTTTTAAATGCTGAAGAACACAGAAAGCGCGCGAAGCTGCGTCTGCTTTATAAGTCACTCTTAATGAGGAACTAGATTACGCGTTTTAGCATGAAAGAAACTTATAAATGTTGACAACCACTGCATCTTACTTACCCACAGGCTACGCTGGAAACAGGCGAAATGGCGTCGTTATGAATGAGCACATCCAAGAGAAGTCGTTAGGTGAGCCCCTCAAGACTAAGTATAACGGCTCACTTTAACACAGTACAGTGGTCAGTGGAAGGCAAAAACTGGCCACTTTTATTTTCATCAACTCGTCCACGTTCTCCCGAAAACGCACATTCTCCGGCCGTCTTGCCAGAGGGTGGAAGGCGGCAGGTCTGTGGTGGGGCACTGATGGCCATTTTTAATAAGTGCCCGAGGTTCTTCCATGAAGGTCGTTTTCAGACCCTCTTAGAGCAAACAGCTCTAAAGTGCTATGTGAAGCAGAAGTATCAGCTGACATGTTTCAGAAAATAATCACTTAATTGCTCCATGAAGTAATGACATATACCAAAACACAGTATAATGAAGGCAAGGAAGGGGCAAGGGGAAAAACCCGATTCTCTAGAAGCTTTATCATCAAGTAATGATATGTGAATACATTCTGAATGCACTCTGCAAAGGACCATACAAATGAAGGTTATTTCCATAAATAAATTGCTTTCATTATTTATTAGATGCTTCTAAAATAAGGAACTGGATGATTTTCAAGAGTGTCAGTGTCAAAGAGAAATTCCATATTGTGAAGTCCTTAAAAACCTTCGAATTTCTTATGATGGACTTTTAAGAAATGCAGCTTTGCACATCTTTGGCAGGCACAAAATTATATACCTTTTTGTATTTCAAGGAGAAGGGGAAAGGACAAGCATCTTTTTAGGGACTTAAACAATCTAGACAGCTCCTATAAAGGTTATTGAATCTTTAGAAAATCAGGGTGGATGATAATATTTAAATAATTTGTACTCCACTTTGCTTCAAATAAACATAAAGCAAGATAAATGCATTCATATTATAATCAGAGGTGGAAGAAAATGCACTTCAGAATTATTTAACTATTTCGATTTTTTTGAGTAATACACGATATCACTAGATCTAAAATCTGTACTCAGCTCTAAAATCCATGCTGCCTCGTGCCGCCCGGAATGCAGGACTAAAAACTAGTTTTTCAAAGGGAAAATGTTAAAATGTTTTGCTTGCATACGTGTCTCTGGTAGTAAAGTTTCAGAAAACAGGACTGTGAAACAAAGAGAAATGATTACAGGCGAACATTCGCTTTCCCCACATTTCCTTGCATTTCACTTTCAGAAATGCTTTTGTTTAGATTTTGGGTTGATAGTTTCCATGCTTTCCATGCTGAGACTAATCCTAATCTCAGCCTAAAGATGATTGTTTTTTTCTGGAACATATGATTGAGAGCAGTGCATGAATGCAAAATAGTTTATCCATTTGAGCTGTAAGTTATGGCTATTTTTGTGTTTGGATAACTTGAAGGGCCAACTTTAAGAGGTGAAATGTTCCCTGTGTCTGGTCTGACTAAGGAAGAGAGCGTGGGCACCTATCGATGGAAAGGCTCCCACCATGCTGATAAACGACGGAAAAGAGTGGCCTTCCGATGCAAACAACACGCAAGCTTGTGTGGTACAGTCATTGGCTTTTATGAAGCTGTGCTTTCTGTAAGATTTCTTCCTAGAATTGGATGTTTACTTACAAGGATAATTAAATTTCCTTTCTTTGCCTGTTGCTCGGCTATGTTTACAGTTTTATGAAAGATAAATTATTTACAATAGATGATTTATGATTTTAAATATTCAGCTCAGAATAGTTTTTCTCCTCTTGTGGTTTCTCTTTTTTTTTTTTTTTAATATATTTTTTACTTTTTTAAAGATAAATTACATAAATGTCACATAAAAAATAGAGGGATTCTCATATGCCCCGCTCCTTATACCTCCCACTTTCTCCCATGTAAACATTCTTTATTAATTTGGTACATTCATTGCAATTGATAAACTCATTTTGGGGCATTGCCACTGAGCATGGATTATAGTTTACATTGTAGTTTACACTCTCTCCCACTCAATTCTGGGAAGGTTATGGGAAGATATATAATGTCTTGCTGTTTCTTAATTGCCGTTATTCTCTCTTCAAATACCCCACTACATACTTTGTTTTTTGAAAAAACTACAGAATAATTTTTGGTGAAAAGATTTGATTGAAGTATTAATTGGAACATTGAAAAGTCTAAAAAATCTAAGTTTCTAAATATAGGAGAAAAATTCAATATACACTGATAAACACCAAGAAGAACTTCAAGATATATATTAGGCTTACTTAACATTATAGAAAAAGAGAATATATTATTAAATGGAAAAAGCAGGGGGCAAAATTATGTATCACAGGATGTCATTTTTTATTGTATAACATTAAACACAGAAAACAATGCATAAAATTGAACAACTTTATCACGTCCAATCGTAATGCTCTATTCTTGTCAGATTATTAAAACACTAACAAAAACATTTCAAACATGGTGGAGGCACTCAGTCAGCCTTTCTTAAACCCACAGTCTTCCCTCGGTCCTCCGAGTTGACTATTACCAGGGATTCGGAGTTTATGGTTCCCAGCCGTGGCTTGACATCTGTATGTGATATCGTGCTGGAGGCACAGGCGATGATTCATTTGTCTGCCTGATGGGATCAGGGCGCTCCTGCTTAGTCACAGGCAGACGCTGGCCCAATCAGTCTGACGCTCCGCCCGGGCCTGCACCTCACGGCATCTGCAACCACTAGACTGCTCAAGTCAGTCTGCAGGTTTAGACACCGCCCCAGGGACGAGAGCTCCTGCTTCTGCAAATCCTTGCTGACACTTCTTTTGCCAGACTTGCTATTTTTTTCTCCAGACGGATGGGTATGGGCCTAGCAGTCATCACTGCTTTCATCTGACTCTTCCCGACACCGTCTTTCCCAGTCTCGGTTGCACTGGTCAGTCTGGGTGCCTGTCTGGCCTCGCTTTGTTAAGCTGCTTTATCCATTTTTCCATTCGGTTGTCTTATCCTTTTGGGGTCATAGGAATTCTTTATGCATTCAAAAGACTAACCCTTTGTCAGTTTAATTATTTAGTAGGGCACGTCCCCGATTTTGTTTCTCTTCAAAATTATTGTGGCTCTTCTTAGTTCACTGCTTTTCCTTTTTAATTTTTTTATTGAGGCGAAATTCACACAACACGAAATTCACATTTTAAAGTGGACAATGCAGTGGCATTTAGTACATTCCCAATGTCGTGAGATCACCGCCTCTATCTAATTCTAAAACATTTTCATCACCCCGAAAGGAAATCCTGTACCAATCAAGCAGCGGCCCCCCTTTCCCCCTCCCACCAGGCCCTGGCAACCACAAATCTATTTCTGTCTCTATGATTTACCTACACTGGATATTTCATGTAAATGGACTCAGGCGATGCTTAGCGCTTTGTGCCTGGCTTCTTTCACTCAGCACAATGTTTCTGAGGCTCGTCCGCGTTGTTGCATAAATCCGAAAGGGTTCCTTTCTCTGTACACACCCTGCACGTACATTCCACAACTTGTTGATCTAATCGGACGCTGATGGACTTTTGTCCCGTTTCTCCTTTGGGCAATTGTGAGTAGTGCTGCTATGGACACACGTGTGCACGTGGTTTTTGAGTCCCAGTTCCTGTACACTGGAGTGTATCCCTAGGGGTGGAACTGCCACGTCCTGAGGTAATTCTACATGTAACTTTGAGGAACCGCAGACCGTTTCCACAGTGGCTGTGCTATTTTTCATTCCCATCAGCAGTGGATAGGGTCCCATTTTCTTCAAGTCCCCAACACCTGCTACTGTCCTTTACTGTGACTGTATTAGTGGGGGTAAACTGGGGCCTCATTGTGGTTTTGATTTGCATTTCCCTAGTGACTAATGATGCTGCATCTTGTCATGTGCTTATTGGCTATTTGCTTATCACACTTGAATGTCTGTCTGTCCCAATGCTTGGCACGTTCAAGTAGGTGTGTAGAGGTGTCTCACTGTGGTTTGATTTGTATTCCCTAACTGCTAATGAAGTGCATGTCTTCCTGGGAATTCTTTCCCCTCTTTTCTGTATCGGGCGCCCCCTTGCAGGATCTCATCTCTCCTGCACTCGCTCTCTCCTTTTTGTCCCATTTGGTTCTGCCGATAAGCTGAGAAAAGTTCATGGGGAATACATTGTTTTGAGAACTTGCATGCCAGAAAACGCCGATGCATTATTGGACTGAGGACAGAATTCTGCGTTGTAACTCGTTTCCCCTTGGAAGGCCTCCTCTGGGGGTTGTTGAAAAGGTGGATGTCTTTCTGAAGCCTTTGTTTTGTGACCTATCTCCCATCCCACCTCTTCTCCTTATGCCTGGAATTCAGAAGTGTCACAAGGATGATTTTAATATATTTGCCAATTTGTTAGACAAAACTTGGCAGCTCATTATTATACACTGAAGTCCTGGGGAATTTTTGGTGAAAGGCCAAGAATCAGCTTCTGGATTCCTCTCCACATGCTGAGAAGGAGCCTGGCACATGGTACTGCCCTCGCCAAGTGGAGGGAGCCACCAGACCAGGCATCAGCTAAAGTAGACCCATCTGTCAAGCAGACTGAATTCTGCTCACATTTGCCCCATTTATCTAGTAAGACAACGCTGCTCACTTTTGTGGGATTTTGTTCTCCATGTTCATCTGTTTTACACCATAGAGGAAAGAAAGCAGTTTGGGGCAGTTGTCAGGAAAAGAAAATGTTTAGCATAGATTTTGTTGTAACGCCCCAAATAAAAATGTATTTATGCCAAATAATTGAATGGAAAACTAGAAATCATTACTGGCAAAATTTATATGACTTTAAAAGAATATATATTAGTATTGAATTTCTTATATATTAAAACATGTTCTTAAAGTAAATTTAAAAATCATGTTGAAATGAAATTCATAATAGTGTAAATGATTTATTTGACCAATTAATCCTTAAATTGGATAAAGCTGTCAAAACATGAAAAAATGGGTTCAATAAAAGGTTTTAAATGCAGGTAATCTGAATAATGATGTCCAAACAAGCTAGAGTTACAAACTACAGTTACCTACCCAGAAAGGCCTATTAAAAACTCTGAAACATGGACATTTTGAGACCATTTAAATTTAATAAATGATGCAAGCCATCTAATATACTAGTGTATATTATGTATATACACAATGGGAGGTTCTAGCTCCAAAGCTCCCGGTAGGATACAAAGCTTCTAGTAACCTCCAGAAAGGCTGATGATAAGTTGGGATGTAAACCGATTTGTTTGCGTTCTCCATAAAATTTACTTCTGAGTCTTCTGATAGCTCGCACATCCAGAGCCTTGCCTGGCGGATTCAGAGCAGAGGATTTCCTTGGACCTAAGGCCCCTGGGCTGCTAGGCTGGGGGGCTTCCTGCCCCTGCTGAGAAGGAAGGAATGATGCAGGGAAAGGCCTTTCCAAACATGAAGGGGACGCGGGAAGCCCCCTTGTCCGGTCATGGAGCAGGCAGAGTCTAGAAGGAGACTGTGAGGCTCCCCTGGGTGGCCTCCCTTTCCCACTCTTGGACTGGACGGTCGGTGAAGAGGTTGGGAAGAGCAGATCCCTACCGATCGGTCTGAGGAGCACCAGAGAGTTTGTGGGGCCCAGTGCTCGTTTCCTCGGCCAGCGCAGCGCGGCTGCCGGCACAGGGCGTTAGTCCTGCTGAGAGGCCCCTGGGCTGGCTCGGACCGACGGGGCCTGCGGGGAGACGGGGCTCGAGGGCCGCGCCCAAGGCAGGTGCCCGGCGAAGATGGCAGCAGGGCCGGGGCGAAGACGGCACCCCAGCCCTCGTGCAGCCAGTCACCTCTGGGGTTGGGAGGAAAAGCCTACACCCATGGACACAGGAACGGAGGGGGGCGCGCCCGGCTCTCGGGGGTCCTGGGCGCTCGCGCGTGGCCTGGAACAGCAGGAATTGGTTGTCTTGGCCCTGGGTGCTGGGAGTGTAGCCTCAAGCCTGACGCCCCTGGGGGAAGCCCCCTCGCCAGCGCCCCTGGCTGCAGCCTCTGCTCCAGGCACACGGCCTTCTGCCCTGCGTCCCCCGGGTCTCTTCCCTTCTCAGACGCCAGCCGCGTGGGATTTAGGCCCGTCCTGCTGCAGTGTGGCCTCATTTTAACTTAGTTTCCCCTGCAAGGACCCGATTTCCAAGTAAGGACTTGAACAGGGCTTCTGGGAAGGCGCCTTCAGCCCACGGGCTGATCCACACCCCCGAAGGCTTAAAGCCCCTCTCACGGCTGCCCAGGATAGTGCAAGGTGAGAAAGCAAAGAAATGCAAATGAGCGATAGGTTGTTTCGATCCAAAAGCTGCCTTCTAATCTGCTGTACTTTTAAAGTGTGCCACAGATCTCAGATTTTCAACCGAACTGAGAAAAAGTGAGCACGATTGTACGTGCATTTCACAGAGGAAAGCCATAGGAGAAAAGAAAATCAGGTATTGGGAGAAACAAAACGATGACTGATGGTAAGACCAGAAAATCAGACTTGAAAGAACAGGGGTGGAGGACCAATGTGGGAACGGCGGTCCCGGGGGACTCCGAGACGGTCCTGAGGCTGGACGAGCCTGGAGCCAGCCCGTGCCGGGGGGCTGTGCGGGGAGGAGACAGCCGGCCGAGCCCTTCCAGGCCGCACGGGGAGGGGCTCGGTTCCTGGGGAACGAGGGACACGCTTCCCAGCGGGACGCAAGGCGGGGACGACTTTGCAAGCGCCCCAGGGCTTGTGGCTCTGACTGTGCGGCTAAGCGGCCTGGGGACTTGCTGGAACACAGGCGGCGAGGGCCCGTCACAGAGGGTCTGTTAGAGGCCTTCATCACTCCCGCCTGTGCCATGGGTTCCCTGGGACCCTGGACACGAGCGATCACACCGTTGGCAAACAGGGAGAGTTTTGCTGCTGCCTTCCGGGTCTTCCCGTCTTTCCTTTCTTTCTTTTTTCCTGCCGTCGTGCAACGGTGAACAGGAGTGGTGAAGGCCAACTCTGGGAGGAAGTATCCAGCCTTTCTCAGTGAAGCGTGCTGTGGGCTGTGGGCTGTTCTTAGGTGCCTTTCAGCAGTTCTAAGGCATTCCCTGTTGTTCCTGATCTGCCCAGAGCTTTCAGAATGAATGGTGTTGAGTTTTGTCAAGTGCTTTGTCTGCATCTATTAAAAAGGCCACTTTTTTCTCCCTTGTCTACTAAGATAATGAACTCCATTGACCGATTTTCAAATATTAAACCAACTTTTCCTTCCCGGGACAGACTCTACTTGGTAATGGTGCCTTATCCTTTGACTATTTTGCTGGGTTTGATTTGTTACTATTTCGTTGAGGACTTTGCATGTACGTCCCGAGGCTGCGCTGCTCTGTAACTGATTCGGCGACGTCGCTGCTGAGGTTTGCTGTTTGGGCCGTGCTGGCTCCATGCACCGAGACGGCAAGTGTGCGCCCTCCTCTATCTTACACGACCCTTGCATGAAACTCCTCTTTATCTTCCTGGAATGTTTGCTAGGATGGAATTCATCAGTGAAACCATTTGTGCCTGGAGATACAGTCAATTATTTGAACAGATATAGTTTTTCAGAGTTCCAGGTTCTTCTTGTTGTCTATATTGGTAAGTGACATTTTAAAGTTTGATCTAAGTTGTTGAATTTATCATAAAGTTGTTTATCGTATTCTCTTTTTATCCTAGTGGCTTTAGTGCCTGGGGTGATAGCCCTTTTTCATTCTTGAGAGGGGTGATTTATGTCTACCCTCCTCTCCCTCTCTCTTTTTTAAATCATTCTTGCTAGCAGTTTGTTCATATATTTCTTTGTATTCTGCTCTTTATTTTTTTCTTCTACTTACTTTGGGTTTACTTTGCTTTCTTTTTATAAATTCATAAGGCAAAACATTAAGTCATTGATTTTATATCTTTCCTCTGTTTTAATAAATACATTTAAAGTTATTTTAATAAATGCATTTAAAAATTATTTTCCTCTAAACACTGCTCTCACCTGAACAAAAGTTTTGGTATATTTTAATTTTGTTTTCATTCAGTTCAAAATATTTCTAGTTTTTCTTGGATTATTTAGATTTTTAAAAATTTTCAATTATTTTATATTGTCCGTATTATTCATAATTTCTAATTTAATTCCATTGTTGTCAGATAATACATTTTTTTATTGTTTCAATCATTTACAAATACAACAAGATTTATTTTTTGACCCTGCCTATGATCTTTCTTGGTGAATTTACCATTTGTTTAGAAATAATGTGTATTTTCAATTACTGGATACAGTGCTCTATAAATGTTAATTAGAGTAAAGCAATTGCTAATGTTGTTCAGATATTCTTCGTCTTTACTGATTTTTTTAGTCTAGTTGTTCTGGCAGGTGCTGAGACACAGGTGCTGAAATCTGCTCTAATTATGGAATAGCCTATTTCATCCTTTAATTCTGTCAATTTGTGTCCCAGATATTTTGAGGCTTTTTTATTTGGTACACAAATGGTGATACTTTTCTATGTTCCTGATGAATTGTCCCTTTTATTATTGTGGAATGTCCCTCTTTGATCTCTGGTGATGTTCTTTGTCTTGTAATCTATTTTATCTAGTTTTAAAATAGCCACTCTAGATCGTGTTTGGCATATATTTTTAAAATTTTAAATGCTTTAATTAACAAGAAGAATCTACTAACATAACAGGTAGATGGAATAAATATTGATAAAAGCAGACCTTGCTGAATTAAACAATAGAGAAATAAATGCTAAAAAAACATCAATCTGGTTCTTTGATTAGATCAATAAAATAAAACTCTTGCAAGTCATATCAAGATTTGGAAATGAATAACTGTTCAGTTACAGATACATTGGAGAAATAGAAAGATGTAAGATAATATTTTGTCAATTTGATGTTAATGACATAAGATTCTGAGATTATTTTATGGCTTCTAAAAAATCAAGATATATGGTAAACAATGCTTATTAACATATTTCCTAATGCAGAAGTCCTGCATTCCTGGAATATGTTAGATTTCTTTTGGTAATTCTGATTTAAGATGTGATATTCATAAGTGAGTTGGTGGATAGTTTTCTTTATGACATGCTTTTCAGAATTTAATGTTAGATTTATTTTTTAAAATTCTGCTTTTACATGCAAAAAATGAACATCTTTTATTTTTGTGTGCTCTGATACGATTTACATGGAAGTAGAATTATTTATTTATTATTTTATATGGAAATTTTCTTTAAGAAGCCCTTTGCCTTTGAGGTTTTTAAATTATTATAATTTTTTTCTAAATTAGAGACGGTTCAGTCGTGTGAAAAATAGTGTTCCCATTATGCGCCCTCCCATTGTTGCCACTTTGCATTAGTGTGCTACCTCTGCTACAAATGATGAAAGCAATTAAAATGGTACTTCTATCGTCCATAGTTTCCGTAAGGTATGTCTTTCCCCATAAGCCACCCTATTATTAGCACCTTTTAGTAGTGCCCTACCTTTGTTATAGCTCCTTAAAGAACATTCAAATATTTCCACTATTAATAACAGTTAATCATCCACAACAGGCCTCGCTGTGTTGTACAGTTCCATGTTTTGTCTTCCAGCTTTCATTCTGGTGACACACAGGACCCCAAGCTTCCCCTTTCAATCACATTCACAAACATAATTCCGCACGGTTAATTACACTCACAATAATGTGCTACTCTCACCACCATCGATTTCCAAACATTTACAATCAACCTAAATAGAAATTCTGCACAAATTAAGCATCACCTCCTTATTCCCTACCCCCATTCTATTCCCTGGTAACCTATATTCTAAATTCTCACTCTGTGAGTTACATGACGTATCTTTTTCCATTTACTCTCTACCTATCTGTGCCTTCAGATATAAAGTATGTTTTTTGGAGGCAACACATAAAATGGTCTTGTTTTTTTACCCATTCTGTCTATCTCTGCCTTTTAATGGAGTGTTTAAGCCATTGACATTTGATATATGATATGGCTAGTTTGATGATACAGTCGGATTTAGGTCTACCATTTTATTATTTGTTCTTTCTTTTTACTCGATTTGTCTCTTTGCCCTTATTTCCTTCCTTCTTTTGGCTTACTTGAATATTTTAATTTATTTACTGGTTTGTTTGAAATTGCTCTTTGCATAATTAATTTTAGTGGTTGTTCTAGAGATTGAAATACATATCCCTGAGTGTTCACAGAGATCATCATTAATGTGATCTCACCTCACATGAAATGTAAAGTCCTTGCCCCTTGCCCCTGCGCCCCTGAGCTTTAGGTGGGAGCAGTTGCCCAAATGGCTCCGCATATGTTGGAAACTACATGAGGCAACATTATAACTTTTGCTTCAAATAGTCATGCTTATTTTAAAGAACTGAAGCGTTTATACTTACCCAGCTCTTCACTGCTGTTTTTTCTTCCTTCATGCCCAGAGGTCTGAGTTTCCCTCTGGAATCATTTCCCTTCACCCGGAGGCTGCCAGCAGCAGATTCCCTTAGCTCCACCCTTCGTCGGAAAACGCCTTTATTTGGCTTTCATTCAGGGAGGAGGTATTCGGTGGATGTAGAGTTCTTTGCTTTCAGCCCTTTAAAGATGTCGTTCCACTACATCTTCTGGCCTCCGTGGTTTCTGATGAGAAATTCACATTGTCCCCAAATGTAATGTGTTGCTTTTCTCTGTCTTTGATTCTTATGTGTTTGGAAATGGTTTTATTTGTGCATTTCTTGTTTGGGCTTTTCCGAGCTTTTTCAATCTGTAAATTTGTAACATTTGCTCAATTTGGGGATTTTTCAGCCGTTGTTTCTTCAGATATATTTTTCTTGCCCAACCTCTTTCACCTCACCTATTGTTAAACTTTTGCTATTATTCCACAAATATCTGAAGCTCTCTTAATTTTTCTTCCAATTTTTCTCTCTCTGGTCTTTGGATTAGAAAATTTTTATGAGTCTTTTTTCAGGTGCACTGAATCTATCCTCTGTCATCTCAATTTTGCTATTGGGCCCATCCAATGATTTTTTGAAAAATTTCAGATATCATATTTTTCAGTTTTAAACCTTTAATTTGGTACTTGTTTATATTTTCTATTCTGCTAAAAATTCCTGTATCTTCATTCAAGTGTATTGTCCTTTATCTCATGGAGCATAGTTAAAATGGCATAGTTAAGATCTTTGTCTCAGAATTTCAACACATGGGTCAGTTTGTGTTAGTTATCTGTTTATTGACCTTTTTAATCTTGAGAATCAGCCATGTTTTATGATGTATCAGGCAATTTAAGACTGAATGTTATATTGTGTAGAATCTGCGTCTTATCACAAACTCTGGAAGACATTGCTGTTTTTCTTTCAGCAGCAAATCCAGCTGGTTAGGTTCTTTCTCACCTTGGGGTGGTAGGTCCGGCCTCGGCACAGTTCTCTAAGCCTTTGTCATGCTGGTTTGGGCGTCTTCTGGGCATGTGTCATTGAGAGGTTAGTCTGAGACCTGCACAGCTGGTTCAAATCTTAGCTGTTTCTAAGCACTTGCTACCTTGGTTTGAGTTTGCCATGGACTCATGAAGCTCAGGAGTTAGACTGACATGCACGGGAGGCCCAAACCTAAGTTCAGTCCTCTAAGCCTCTGATGCCTTGGGTTGGATTTGTCCCACACATATGTAGCTCAGATTAGTCTGAGACTTGCACTGGTAATTCAGACATCATTTTAGACCTCAAAGCCTATGCACGCGTACTCAGGACTCATGCTGAGATTTTGTGGGTTAATTCATAAACTTAGAGGACCTCTTTTTCTTTCTTTCTCTCCTGCTGGTTTCTTAGTTTGCCATCCTATCAGAGTTTCACCCTGTCAACATGACTTCACTGTTGGTGTTGACCTTGATCATCTGGCTGAGGTAGAGTTTGTCAGCTTTCCTTGCTGTAAAGTTACTCTTTGCTTGGTTCCCCTTTCCATACTGCTGTCTTGGAAGGGAATCCCTAGGTGCAGGCCACACTTAGGGAGTGGGCCGTTATTTTCCACTTCTTTGAGCGTAGAGTTATCTATATAAATTATTTGGAATTCTTCTGCATGGAAAAATTGTCTATTCTCTTCCATTTATTTATTAACTCATTTATTCTTATCATTATGGACTCACAGATACTTATTTTATACTTGCCGTTTCATTTATTCTCCTGCTCAGTTGTTCCAGCTTGGGCCGATGGGAGCTCATTCAGTTGGCTGTGACCCTTGAACACACACTTCATCATTGTAGGTTGTTTGGTTGGTTGGTTTGAGCATTTCCTTACCTTCTGGCACTCCAAGATGCTCCAGGTTCATCTTGCATATTTCCTGCCCCAGCCCTAGAATGAAACATTTCTCCAGTGAGCTCTGGTTCATTTTCTTGGAGAATGCTCTTAGACCCCAAGCTCTGGGTGTCAGGTGTCCCTTCAGTTTAAACCATCTAATGTGCAAGACTCTGTGGTCTGCTGTCCGTGCCTGTCCCCCCACCCACTCGGCATGCTCATTCTCACCCCAGCTCTGTGATCAGGGAGGCTGGTCCATGTGCACTTCCAGCTTCCTTGCTCTCTGGCTTCTGGTGGCAAGTGATAAGGTGGTGGAGGAGTATTGGTTGGTCCATGCCCACGCTCACCTTCACCTGCCTGGGGCACCTCGCTCCACACCCAGCTGCTGGCTCCTCTCCCAGCTACAGCTCTGCCCGGGCTCCAGACACACCACCCTTCATCTTGCTTCTTCAGGCCAGAGGGCCTCGAGGCCTCCTGCTCCGTTGAGTCCTTGGTGCCTCACCTTTCCGGTCACCTTATCCACTGCCTACCAAATCCCATGCTCTTAAACCCTGTCTGAATGCCACCTGTGCCTCCTGGGGCCCTGACTGGGGCAGCCTGCTCTCTCAGTCAGCCCCCACCCCGTGCTTGCTGCATTCTCCACCGCAGCCAGAGCGAACTGCCTGAAGGTACCCCAGAGTCTCCAGGCATTAAGTTCACCTCTTCTCCCCCCTTCTCTTTATGTCCACTTGATGTATGGCATTTAAACTCCTTTCAGGGTTCACCTCTCCTGGAGACCCTTACCTGGCCCCTGCGTGTGACGTGGATGTCTAGAGTCCATGGATTTTTGTGCCCTGCTTTTACCCCTTAAAATTGCTTAGAGCCTTTTGAACTTCCTTGTCCAGTTTCCTCAGAGTGGGTCATCTTTAGGTCTCCAGCACTCAGGAGGGGCATGTGGCACATATTGGTTTGGGGCAGGGGTGTTGATACTACAGGAGATGATTGTAGTATGACAAATATAGAAGAAAGCGATCTGGGTGCATGAAAGTCAAGAAGGGAGAAGGCAAGGGCTCTAAGGGGTTAAACACGAATACCTCTGTGGACTTGGGTGCCTGCAGTGGTTAATTTTATGGGTCAACTGGTCGAAGCTTCTGCGCCCAGTTTGGTCGAGCACAGCTGTGGTGTGAAGGTATTTTGTGTGTGTGACTGTCATCTGCAGTCAGTGAGGGGAAAGGGAATTGCCCTCAACAAAGTGGTGCCTCAGCCAATCGCTCGAAAGCCTAAGAGCAAAACCTGAGGTTTCCCGCAGAAGGAATTCTGCCTCAGGACCAAAACCACCACTACTACTTCCTGCCGGCCTCCCCCACGGATTTCCCACCGACCAGCCCCCACAATCGTGCGAGCCAATTCCTTCAACTAAATCTCTTTACATATGTCCCGTTGGTTCGGTTTCTCCGGAGTACCCTGCCCGATCCAGTGCTGTGCCGCAGGTTAGGGAGTGCAGCGAGGAGACCACTGAGGAGGGAGAAGTCAGGCCAGGTGACACCTGCCGGTGCAGGTGCAGGTGCAGGTGGAGGTGGAGGGGCAGCCTGAAGCTTGAAGATTGAGCTCAGATTCAAAGAAGGGCGTTTTCTGCTTCTAGGGGTTGAAGCCAATAGAGTGGCTGAGATTCAGAGCTAAACAGTCTGGTGTGAGCCCTGGGAGAGCAAGGACTGGGGGACGAGCCGAGGAGGCAGAGCTGCTGAAGGAAAGAGAGCCGGGCTTCCAACAGAGGGGCTCCCAGGAAGAGGAGGTATAGCCTAAAGTAGGGGACAGGAAGGTGAGCAGGATTTGGGATCTCGCATCCTTGTCACCTTGGAGGCAGAAGTCAGACTGAGGGTGTGAGGCCGGCAGAGGTCAGGAAATGGCCGTGGCTTTAAACAATCCTTGGATGCCCTTAGACATCTGGGAGGAGGGTGATGAGAGCAGGGGCAACCTTTTGAAATGGGTAGGAAAGAAGAGAGGAGATTCTGCCTAGATTCTTTGACATCCTTTCCCAAAGCACACAGGGGCTGCCGTTTCCATGCCCTGCTCCTTTACATTTGCACTTGCTGTGGAATTAGCTGTGCTTTGGGGCACAGGGCTTGTGACTGCGGACAGTCGCTGTTTTGTAACCACCTGCTGCAGGGAGCTGCCCTGCCTTCTGCAGCCTGCCCGTTGGGGGCTTCCCGCCAGTCTCTGGATGTTCTGGGGTCACAGTGGCGCGTGGAGTGGACTGCCTTCTCCTCTCGGACATCCTGACGTCCCTTCCTGTTGGAAGTTTTCTTTTTAGGAAAGGGCTTTTGGTGAACCCCCTAAAGCATTTGATGCTCCACTCAAGATTTGGGTTTTGGAATTAGGATTTTCCAAAATATGCACTCAAGGGAGCATGGCTAAGAGGACAAGAAACATTTCTATTTCCCTGAGTAAAAAGGGGATTGCGAAATTCTTATTTCTTCCTAATAAGCCTCTTTGCCAAATCAAGAGCACTAGGATTTCCATTACAATAGCCGTAAGCATCCCAGGTCTGCACAGCCAGGCCTTAATTCCCTGAATTAAAACCTGGAAAGGTGGCTGGAAAGGTGGCTGCTGTGGCCGGGCTTCCTGAGTAAACAGTAAGCGCTCAGCCGGTGGGGGAGACGCAGGATAAAATAAAACACAAGCACGAAGGCTGTAAATGGGGTGCAAACGCTATTGCAGTCAGAGCAAGTTAGGACATGTTATTCTAAAGTTAAAAAAAGAAGCTCGGAGAGAATAGTAAGTGCTGAAATTGTGGAGTTTGGCACCTTGAAAAAGTGCGTTGGAAAGAATAGACCCAGTGGGGAATATTAAAAAAGACCCGGAGGCCCGTGGAATTCATTCCTTTTCTCTTGCCTTAGCTTTTGAAGATCCGTTCTCGGTGGAGAGCACAGAATCATTTGTATTCCGGCAGTGGAGATAACAATCTCCATGGCACCTCAGCTTGTGCAATCCGAAGGACAGAGCACAGAAATTCTATTACACTCCGCGATGGGGATGAAATGGAGAGCCGAGCTGTATGGTTGGAAGAGGGAGAGGAGTCGTAAATCTTGGTAGGTATTGCACTGCAGTTTTGGAGTCCAGAGATGCAAGTTTTAAAGTACCATATTTTAATATTTGGATGTAAGTATATGCATTATTACACCTGCTTTCTAGCCTTTAAAACTTAGGTCTGGCGGGCAAATGTGAAGAGGTGGGTTTTCAGTAGAATCTGGAATCCAGGAAGCTGATCCTTGTTCAGCTATTGGAGAATGAGAGCTCGCCCTGGACTGCTGAAGGCTTGTGAAAGCATTTCCTACCACGTATTAATCTGACTCCCTTCTTTTCTTTTTTAAAGCATCTCCACTTGGAATTCGGCAATGTCATTTTTTTATTTGTAATGTTTGAATTTTGCTGGCGTTCTCTCCTCAATGGTGATGACACTGATACAGCAGGAAAGGTTTTTCTACCTGACCTTACACTGTATTTCTGATCAGAGTCTTCAGACACTTCAGGCCTTGAACAATGGACAATGGCAGGACCTGTTGAGAGAAAGACGTGCTATGTTTTTCTCCTGGACTTGAAGGTGTGAGATGCAAGCCTAGAGAAACTGGCAGCCACCTTGTCATCAAGAGGAGAGATTGAACATGGCATCAACACATGGGAATCCCTCAGCATAATGAAGAACTGATGCAGTTTTCAAAATAAAGTAGTAATACTACTTTGCTAACATGAGTCTGGTCTGGTTGGTTCTCAGCTTCTCTCTTCCTCTGCTGCCATCGTTCAGAGCTGACCCTCCTTTCCCAGGCCTTATGGCTCTGCCTACTCGTGACTTTTAATTTCTCATTCCGCCTCATGTGTGCCTTGGCTGCTGTGCCACTCTGCCTGGGTCCTGCCATGTGTTTTTCATACTCAAAACGAGATAAAATCATGCTTCTCTCCTCCATTTCCAAGAGGGCAGGAGAGGGAGCCTGTTTGCCCGCTGCTGGGTCTTCAGCAGTTTATGCAGGGGTGGCTGGGTAGGTGGTCCCAAAGATGTGTGACAGGAGTAAATGAGCAAAGAGGTAGGTGAATGAATGAATGCCTTCTCTGGATTTTCCCCTCAGGGAACGGAAGGCCTAAAGAAGAGGTGAGTGACAATGCCTGAGAACCAAAACCAGTGATTGGCAGGCAAAGAAAATGGTCGCATAGCTCTGCCCAAGCTACGGCAGGACTGCACACTGGCTCGGCCTGACGTTGGATGAGAAAGACGCTCTACAGAGAAGTAGCCCTAGGCCCGCCGTGCCCTGCTGTGACAGGACCAGCAGCCCCATCAGTGGTGACCCGTGTCCCTTTCCCGACTCTTTCCAGGCACCAGGTGATGTAGACCTGCCTCGGGCGTGCACAGCACATGGACTCGCTCTAACGCCGCGTGTGCCTCTGCGCTGCCGCTTCCTTCCAGGTGTGCTGAGCCACGGGCTGCCGTTGGAGGGTTCGGGCAAATCAGGGACGTTACAGGTGAGGTAAGACATCTGCTGTGGCCTGGCCGGCCGGGAGGAGCCTGTGGAGGGCCCCCACCCCCAAAGCACACAAACAAACAAACAGCGTGGGCGAGGATGCACATTGCCCAGGGACCCCAGCTGAGGGAGGGCCAGGCTGACAGCCGGCCCCTCGCTCCGCGTTTGTCTCCTTTCCTAGGCAGCTCGGAGCTCCCCGAGAAAGCCCGCCCTCTGACCTTCAGTTCCTCACCCTTACGTGACCCCAGAATCCATTCTTTTAGAGTACTTTGTGGGACTAGTTTTTCCCATAATCCCCTAATTCACGGGGCAGAAATGTACATTTACTGAATAGTTGTGTCTGCCAGGGAAGTGCTGGTTTTCTCTGCCCAGCAACCGTGGGTAGGAAGCACACAAGCAAAGCTCTGACTGTCTTTGGATTTGATTCATAAAGCTGTATCTATGTGGCTAATGCCGGCTGCTGGGAGTTTCCTACCTGCAGGACACAACTATTGGTGGTACCAGCCAGAATGAAATAAACTAGGTGTTGGGATCACAGACAACAGCCTCAAATTAGATCACAAATCATTTCCAAATGAGCCAGGCCTGCCCTTGAGTGAAGAGCTCCTGGAGTCCCCCTTCCCTTGAGCTCCTCCCTCTGGCCAGCTCAAGGCCTCCGCCCTCGCACAGGCTCTCCTTCCTCTGAAGCCCTCCTGTGTCTTGACAAAGGAGGCCCACTGCCTAGGAAACCACCTCTGTCCTCCTAAATACACTTTTCTATCTGTTGGTTGGGAATTTTAATCCAAAGTATAGTACAGAGTTTAAAAAAAAAAAAGAACTAAACATGAGATAGTCATCGACTTCCTCAGAAAGTTAAAGAAAAAAGGCACGAGGCTCGAGTGCAATGAAATGTTTTTTCCTAGCTGTCTTGGCAGCTATAAACTATGAAGGCATTTCTGAGCTACTGTGTTCTGTAGATTCAAGATAACCTCGGCTGGACATGGAGCAGGAAAATGGAAACTGACTAGAGCCTCTAATCTATTCCCCATACCTAAAAGACATGCCCCTCTAAGCAAGTAACGGCCTTCCTGGAACTGGTCTGTGGTCTGAGACTTCTGCTTCGTTCAGACAGAGCTGCTGGTGACAAAGCAAAAGCATCTCTGAAGTATTCCTAAGCACGTGCGCTAACCATGTGTCTCACCATGAATCTTTATCTTTTTAAAACTCCAATGGATTTAGAGAGGTTCTTGTATGCTCTGTTTTTATATAAAAAGAAGGAGGGTGCATTTCAGATGTGATTTCACTGGGCTGTAATTTTGATCCAGCAACAGGCAGCTTTTAAGGACTTCCCTAAGCAGTGAATGGGGCAGGGGCCCCCCTGCAGGGCGCTCGCTTCTTGCCCAGCCTTGGCAGGCACGGCCGCCAGCTCCTGCACCCCCTTCCAGCTCACATTGGGTCCTGGAGTGGCCTGGGAAGCTGAGTGCGCGCGGGCCTCCAGCTCCGCCAGTCCGCAGCCCCCGGGCTGGCCTTGCAGGGGCGTCCGCCGCCCGCGGCTCCCTCCTCCCGTTTTCTTCTCTCAGTCGCCTTCCGTCTTCACCTCCTTTTCCTTCTCATTTCAGCTCTGCTTACAGGCTCCTCGCTTCCATCTGGCCCATTTTTCCTATGTGCCAGCCACCTGGACCAAAACCC
>JAKSZT010000049.1:3912625-3995033 GCA_026826555.1 Tolypeutes matacus | reverse complement strand
CCCCCCTTTTCTTTGCCCATAACCCTTGGAGACCCAGCTCAATGTCATTTTCCCTCCTCATCTCCTCTTCCAACTTTGCTCTTTTTGTTCTTTACTCATTCCTTAGTTTATGGCCCTTTCCTAATTGTGTTGCATGTAAGTGCCACGTGCTTGCTTTTTTTCTCTCGATGGGAAGCTTGTGACTCAGGGTTTAATCTGGACCTCCCACTGTCTCCACCCATTCCTGGGAGTGTGCAGAGTGTCCAGTGCACAGTGGATGCATGTCGACCCTTTGTTGCATTGAAGACATTGGGGTGCCAAATGCACCAGCTGCCATCACACAGGGGCTCAGCAAAGGAGGGAGTCAAATCTGAAGACCTTCGTGACTCCAGTTGGAAAATATGGGCCACAAAATGAAAGGGCGAAAAGCTGTGCTAACCCTGGTCGTCTGGAAAATAAAGTGGATACTACCTCAAATAGTGGGGCTCCTGAGGGCTCTGGAGACACCCAGGAAATATGGTCAGAGCTGATAGCTCTGGATTTTGGTTCCTTGCCAGGGGGGGCCTACTTTGGAGTTTGTGCTCCTGAGAGTGACACAGTTGGACTCAGTTATGGCTTCTCTACATATGGCTCATCTGTCCCTTCTCTTTGAACCTATACTTGGTGCTGGAGCTGGTAGGTGTATGTCCAAGAGCCTTGAATCTCTGGGCTGTCCATGTGCCAGCTGGGCCCTGAGCCTCAGCAGAGTTGCAACATCTACTCTCCAGTTCGTTGGACTCACCCAGGACAACTAACAAGGAGGTGAGGATTGACAACCACCATACCAAGGAAACGGGAGAGTCTACAACTGCAAGCAAGAGAGTCCTATCCATCGGCCTATGGGACTGAAGCCCCCTCTCAATTAGAGGTGGAGTGGACATCACCACCCCAGAATTCTCAGGACTGGGGAAAGGACTATGGACTAGAGTGGGCTTACTGGTATTCTACAGTAGATTTGATCCGATTCTAGCAATGAAATAAATTACAGCATTGATGTGGAGGCAGTGGCCACTGGAGGCTCTGGGGGAAAGGGGAGGGAAAGACAGTGTAATGCGGGGGCTTTTTCAGGACTTGGGAATCGTCCTAAATGGCACTGCAGTGACAGATATATGCCATTATATATCTTCCCAAAGCATGCAGAACTGTGTGGAGAGAGTGTAGACCACAATGTGAACTGTGGTCCATGCTCAGTGGCAGTGCCCCAGATGCATTTACCACTTGCAATGAATGAGCCACACTAATGAAGGGTGTTGTTTGTGTGGGAGGGTGTGGGACGTGTGGGGAAAGGGGCATAGAGGAATCCCTATATTTTTTGTGTAACATTTGTGTAATCTAAGTATCTTTAAAAGTTTTTCTAATTAAATAATAAAATTAAATTAAATTAAAAAATAAATTACCCGAAAATGGTGAGCTCCGTCATCCTTTTGCATCCCACCTCATCAAATAGCTTCCTAAGGAGCAAAAAATATCCGATGGTGCTTCCTTATCTTTATAGGTGAGTAGTTGGAATGATGAAATTAATGGAAAAAGATTTCTATATAAATGTGGAAAGCAGGGCTTATTTCTTTGTATTGCTGTTTTCCATTTTGAGAAAAACTTGTGAACTCAAATTTTGCTCTATATCTGCATGGTAGGTAGCTGAAGCTTATTATAAGGGGATAAGAACATCTAGGCTAGATCCTCAGTTTCCCCTCTATGTGTGTTTGCTTTCTTCATTTTCCAGATGTGTTAATGTAATCCAAAGTATGGTCAAGTCAATGAAGCTGCTGATCCTCTAATTTTCTCATTTGTAAATGGTGATACTTTTAAATCTGCTTTATAGAATTAGAAGCAAGGCATACAAGTCACAGGCACAGTGCCATGCATATAGCAGGACCCCAATAAATGGTTATTTGTTTTATTCTTACTATGAAAAAAGGCATTATCTTGTTTTTCTTAAACTAAAGCAGTATTATGAGTACTTTCACTTGTCATAAAACATATTTTTGAATCATTATTTTTATGAGCTACAATATCTTTATATTATGCTCTTAATTCATTCAACAACTCTCCTTTTTCAAAATTTATTTTATTTATTTATTTTTTTGTCAATTGTTCACTTGTATATATAACCCTGCAGAGAATATCTTTTATAAAAACCTTATTTAAGCTTCTGCTTATTTCTTTAGGGGTGATTCCTAGAAGAGAAAATGCCAAATTTAAGTATATAGACATTGTATCATTTTTTTTGACATTTTATTATTATTTTTTTGAGGTACTAGGGCCCAGGGAATTGGCTCTGAAACCCTGAACTGCATGGGCTCCCCTAAGTTGGTTTGTTCATTTTTTTTGCTTGTTGTTTGTCTTTGTTTTTTGGGGAGAGTCACCAGGAACCGAACCTGGGACCTCCCATGTGGGAAGCAGGTGCTCAACCACTGGAGTCACATCCGCTCCCCTTGGTATATTGGCAAATAGCTTCCCAGAAAGTTAAACCCAGTTCACACAACTCCAATTATGGTATAAACTGGTACAACAACTTCACTGCTCCCTTGGAAACTGGAAGTGTCTGTTTTAAACTACTTCCTAATTTTGTGGTCAAAATAGCATCTTGTTGTCATTGTAATGTGCCTATTTGATAACCGGTGCTTTTGAGCATTTCTACATCCTTGAAAACCTTTGCCCATTGGCTTCTGGGATCCCCCACTTGTCTGCTTCTCCTCATCCCACCATCTGTTTTCTGTCTCTTTAGCTGTTCCTCCTCAGCCCCTCGACATCTTAGTGTTGGACTGTCCCAGGGGCAGGCACAAGGCCTCGTCTTTTCTTTATCTACACTGAATTCCTGGATGATCTCACTAGCTGAGATGCCACATATATGTCAAACACTCCCAAATTCACCTCTCTGGTCCAGACATCTCTCTTGAACTTCAGACTCATAAATCCATTTTTCTGTTCAACATCTTTACTTAGTCTAAAAGGAAGACATTTCAAGCACAGCATGCTCTAACTGGGCTCCTGAAGTTTCCTACCAATGTCTCCATTTTGCAGCCTTCCCCTCCTGATTAAGGCAAGCCTGTCCTTCCAGACTCACGCTCCAAACCCTGGAGTGCTGCTGGCTGTTCTGCCTTTCATCTCCCACAGGTAACCATTGTCCAGCCCTGTGGCTCTTCCTTCCAAAGTGAGCTGTGATCCCAACACTTCTCTCCCTCTTCCCTGTGCCGTCACGGGAAGACTGCCGCCTGCCTCTCTGCCTCACACCATAAAACCAGAAGCCAGAATAGGACTTTGAGATTGGAAGGCACATCTTAATTCCACAGCTCAGAGCCCTCCTTGGTTTCCTGTCTCACTTGGGATCACACTTGGCCTTGTTGCTCTCTCTTGACTTCTCTTCAGAGACTCTCCACTTAACTCACTTTTCACCAGCAAATGCTGACGCCCTTCTGTTTCTTGAGCATGCCAGGAACGTCTCCTCTGGGTGGACTTGTACTTGCTGTACTTGCACTTGAACCTTGAACACTTTCTCAGCTCCATTAGATCACTTTCCAAACATTAACTTCTGTATTTATTAAAATCAGTCATCAGCTTCTCTAACATTTTTCATCTCCCTTCTTTGTTTTATTTTTCTACCTAGCATTTATTTTCTGATATAATTAGAAATAGTGTTTTAGTTTGCAAATGGTTGCCAATGCAAAGTACCAGAAATGTGTTGGCTTTTATAAAGGTATTTATTTTGAGTAAAAGCTTACAGTTCCAATGCCATGAAAAGTCCAACTCAAGGCAACATAAGAGGTGCTTTCTCACCTGAGTGAGCTGCCACATGTTGAAGCAAGATGGCGGGCGATCTCTGCCAAAGTTTCTGCCTTCCCTTCCTGGCTGCAGTTTCTCCCCTTGAGTTGCTCTGTTGGCCCAGTCTCTTGGATCTTTGTGCTTAAGCGATTCTGTAGTCCTCTCTCTCCCGGCATAGGGCTTGACTCTTTCTGGGCCTCCTATATCAATCTCAGCTGTGCTGCTCTCTTCCCAAACTCAGCTGTGAGCTATCAGGCAGTGGTTCATCTTTCCCCTGGGTCTGAGCTGTTCTAACCTTTCCTTCCTGTCACATGGCAGGATCAAAAGTGGCAGAGCTTTCTTTCTCCTCTGAGTGAGTCCATTTATATTAGACCCAGCAAGGGGTGGGGACTCAACTTGAGTCCTGCCTCACTATCATAGTCCAATAGAAAGCCCTACAGCAATCTTAACAGGTAATCTAACCAAAGTCCCCTCAACTGAATTTAATGCAATCAAAAGGTATCACAAGCAGAGGAATAGATTAGTTCAAAAACATAATCTTTCTTTTTTGGGATTCATAAAATAATCTCAAACTGCCACACTTAGATAACTGTCTTATTTTCTGTTTTGCCCCACTAGAATGTAAACACATGAAGGCAAGCATTTTTGTCCTTTTCCTCCACTGTTTTGTCCCAAAGGCAGCCCCGAGTAGTGGGTTTGAGTCCAGCCTCTGCCTCTTACTTGCTGGGTGTCCTTGAGCCAGTTGCACAACCATGAAGTCCAGCCCCTTTCTCTTCTCAACAGACAATTGACTCAGAGGATTGCATAATTTAATATTTGTCAAGGGCTTAAATCCGAGTTTGGTACAAGAAAAGCACTCTATAAGTGTTTGTTAACTCAGTAAATTGCTAAATTTCCAGCACGCAAAACAGGACTTGGCTCTTGGAAGGTAATCGGCAAACAGTCATTCAATGAATCTTCAAAATAAAATGTGACAATCAAGATCCAGTTCTTGATTAGAGGGTCTGCTGACCAAGTGTCATGTTTGAGTTGCTTCCCGCCTGGCGAAGTTCATTGCGCAGGTAAACCCCTGTTGTTGCAAAGCAGGAGAGACAGGTCACCTAGGAGGAGCGGCCCAGGGTGAATGGTAAAGGTACCAGGACACAAGGTCTGGGCTCACCAGCAAAGCTGGCTTGCGTAAGCATCAAACATTCTACATCTTCTAAGTTTTATTTTAAACTACTTGGAGATGTGTTGAAAATATTTTCCTTATTTTGAAATTATTTTGAAATTAGACACAGACCATGAAAATCAATTTTAGGATAACACTTAGAAGCCTTATTTTATTTTTCTGTAAGATCATAAATAAATTAAATGAATAAAGACAAAAATAGGCAGATGCCTCTTTAAAATCTACACTCCATTCTCTGGCCTTATTATAGACTTGTGTCTCGATTCGTGACTTTTTAATTTTCATCCCTTGGTCTAAAGTTCCATCTCTTTCCCTCTGATGAATCTCTTTGAAAGGGAAAAGGAGAGAAGTGATGAGGATGGTGGAGATGGTGGAGAGAAAGACACTCGGGGAGGCTGAGGAGAATGACTTCAGGACAGCAGCCTTCCTCCCCTGCAGTTTCTAGTGTGAACTGCCAGTTTCCCGCCTTTTCTTCCAATTCCTTCTCCCTCTCTGCTTTTTTGCCTTAAATCCATCTCCTTAAGGACAAAAACGGCCTCTCTGATGGTGGAGCCAACTTTTGTTGGGTGTCAGGGCCTAAACGAGGCTAACCCTAGCAAGCATGTACTCATGTTATCCTCATTTTTCAGGTGAAGAAGCCCAGGCTCCCAGGGGCTCCACTGGGCCATGTCACGGAGCCACTCTTTCAACGACATCCTCAGATAGCAAGTGGCCAGAGGCTCTTATTGTTGACACAAAGAGACTTGTCTCAGGAAACAGATTCTTATGACACGGGTGTCCTGGTTTGACACTTAGCAGAAGGACAAAAGCAGCTGCCATGGAGACGGCGTTCCATCTTCGAGTGGGATCGGATGGTCTCGTGCCTCGGAGCAGGACAGGATGGCAGTTATGGGCTTGTGGTTTTATGTCCAGGAGATCAAACTGACTGCGGCAGTCTGTCTGAGTCCATGAGCTGCCAGCCCACTGCCTCCACGCCTCAGGAAAGCTTCACATCAGGCCGTAAAGTGGAGCAGCAGGACAGCCCCGTGGCCCCCAGCCCGGCTCCACACAGCCCTCCACCAGAGTTTATTGTTTGCAGAGCTCTCATTCCAGTTTTCCCCTCTAAGAGCAGGGCTCCTTGCGCATTTGCCCTGTCACTGTTTAGCCTGCTACGATCTGGTCTTGTTCTGAGAAGAATGCACATTTCCTCAAGAAAGTTGACATCAAATTAAATTCCACATGACACCGTCTTACGAAAGGGATGCTTAGATTTTCTGCGAGACTCTGTTTCTCTTGCATGTGCTCCTCCTGGCTCAGTATCTCCCTCATGGCAATCCAGATTCAGATTTAAGACATTCGGGCATGAAAGGAAGATGTAAGGCCCTCTGGCATTGAGGGTAATTTATGCAGCCCATGCTCTAGGCTTCCAGCCAAACTCCAGCAGGGGAAACTCACATCACGTGCTCTCAAGGCCCATGGCACTATGGAATCCTTTTGGAAAGAATAAATTGCAATTGTACAAAGAAATCTGGGAAGGAAAATATCCCAGTGCTGTTATGCAACCCCAAATGTTTGTCAAGTTCACCATAAAAATGTCAGAAGACTGTCTGGTAGAACTTCAAAGGCTCCCAGTCAAGTTTTTGCTGCCCTAGGCCTTAGAATAACACACATTTAAAAAGGGGTCAATTTCCATTTCTCAAAGCATGTTGGTCTTTCTGAAGTCTATTTACTCGGGAAGGCCAAGTACATGTGTGTCTCCAAAGTGATGGCGACTCACAGAGAAAATAATGAACCAATAACTAGACAAAGCTGGAGGTGGTACATGTCTTAGATTTGCAAACTCTCATGGGTTTTCTCCATTTTAGAAATTCCTGAAACATATAATTTACCTAGATTTAGTCTTGGAGAAGCAGACGTGTAGATGACATTTCTTAACGTACCTGCTCCCGGAGCAGGGAAGCAGCATCATAAGGCAGGGTTTTCCTATGAGCACTTCTATCTTTTCCCCATCCCTGCACTGCCATGTGCCCCTCCCGTGTTTGCTCTACATCATACACTGCCGAGTATAAATGGCATGATGGAATCCGGCCTTCCGCAGATGGGAGGCCAGCAGGAGGATGGTAACTCGGGTTGGTCCTGCTTCTGTGAGCCGTGGCCATCAGGAAGGCCAGCTCCTCTTCCCTCGTGGAGGATGTGCTTGAACTGTACGAACTGATACCTAAAAGCAGAGCCAGGTCCATGGGAACCGATGGTCTCCTCTTTGGATTCAATTTTCAAATCTTTGTGGCTTCTCTGATGATTATAAACCAGTCTTCACCCACCTCCTTGGAGAGCTCTGAAACTCTTCTCTTCCATGGAGCTCTCAGGTTATCCAGGTGGAGTTTGCGTTCACCCATAAAATCTACTCATTGTGGATTGCCTAACACCTGAGGACCCTGTCTTTGGTTTCTGCATTAGTTATGTCCCCACTGAATCTGCCCTTTCTGGCATTGGACTACACCCATGGTCTCTGGCCCCATCAGAACGTGAAACCATTTTGATCTTTACAATTCCTTTGTTTCATTCAGATTTGCTGAGCTTTGTAGTAACAGCATTGTCATGGTTTGAATTTTTGTGGACCCAGGAAACCCTGTTCTTAGAGCAAACCCATTCCTGTGCCTGTAAACCCATTGTAGATGGGATCTTTTGATTACATCGCTTCAGTTAAGGGCCTTTGATTAGCTTTTGGGACCCAGGATGGGTCTTAATCCATTTACTGGAGTCCTCTATAAATGGAGGAATAAAAGCCTCAGACACAGAGAAAAAGCCACAGAGATGGAGAGAAGGAACCCAGGAGCTCAGAGAGGAACCAGGGAGCGAGGAAGCCCCAGTGGAGCAGCTGGACTCGGAAGCCATGAGACCCAGAGTAGAAGCAGATGGCTCCACCTGGCTTGCCATGTGGAAGACAACTCCAGGGTCACCGGTGGCTGTTCTCCTGATGATGCCTTGATGTGGACACTTTCCTGGTCTCAGAACTGTAAGCTTTAAAACTAATAAATCCCATTTTAAAAACCCACCCCATTTCTGATATATTGCTCCTAGCAGCCTTTAGCAAAATAAAACAAATAGATACTCCTGATTGAACATTTATTAATTCATTAATTCTAACTCTGTGGGTAAAGAACTAACATTTAAACAAAACAAAACAATCATTGCATAATTCACTGCTTGGACCAGACGTTTATGCTCAAACCCAAATGATGTAATGATCGAGTCTATAATGACAAGGGGAAAAGGATGCTCTGTTCCATTTCTCTGACTTATTATCATCATGGATTAAACTTGACCTTCAACTCAGGAAGCCTTGGTTGTCCAGACTGCCTCAGGCTTTTTTAGGAGATGAAAAAAGGAAATCTTGTGCATGGAGAGATCCATGAAGCTGGGTCCAGCTGATTGCATGAGAAAGCCTGTCGAGCTGTGTTGTGCTGTGTGGCCCTGGACTTGTACAATTTGCTGGAAGGGGTGACTGTGAGGGGAAAGGAGACTTTCTCACATGCTGCTGCTCTCAGAGCTTATCAGTCGGGGGCTATTTGTGGGATGATTAAGAAATAAATAAAATCTTAAAAAAAAAAAAAAAAAAGATCTGAGACCCACAAAGGACAAGCAGTCACGGGGCAGGAGCACACATGAGCTCGTGTTTCGAGAAGGGCCTCCCAGCCAGCTCCCCTGCAATCCATCCTTCCCACTGCCTACCTGGTGGTCTTCCCACTCATGAACTGGGCTCTCATGGCCCTCGGCTTCAGAGCTTTCGGTGAGGATAAGCTCTAACGCCTTATGTGTGTCCTCACTTATCCCTTTGGCCCCACTGCCTTCTGCTCCCTGTGCCATGGCAAGTCCATTTGCTCATAGCCCACTCTTGCCTGGGGGGTGCCAATTTACCCGTCAAGCTTGACCTCCTCCTTGGAGAACTAACTCTACTTCCTCCTCTGTGGCCCTGCCCCGGGAACTATTTGGGTCCTTCACCTGCCCCACCCACCCCCCATTATACCGTAGACCAGCTGGAAGCAGCTCCTTGTGCTGCGTGTTTTTGTGGCGCTGGAGTCAAGCACACAACACAGCCCAGAAAACACATGTAATGAATGTTTGTGGAAATAAGCTGCTGTCAGCAGGGGCAGGCTCGGGAAGCATGGTGGAGTAGCGGACTTCTGGGTGGCCCTGCCCCCCACATCTTTAAGAGACAAGTCCACGGCGGATTTAAACGCTGTGTGATTGGCCTTAGCAGTTTTTATTTTTCCTTTAACGTAGCCTTGAGACCTATTTCTACTGCATTATTTAAAGAAACAACATACACTAAATGATTTTTTAAAGCACTAACCCTCATGATTTTAATGTTTTTCTCTAGTTAGGGAAAGTTGCAAAGTTTGCATGAATTAGTTTTCCCATTTGGTATCGTGAAGATGATTCACACAAATGTAATAACACCGTGGTTCTGAATTTACTCTCTGATACCGAAGGTTAATGGATACAGTCCAAAAAACCTGGTACAGAGCCGAGGCGGGAAAGCCCACATCACCTGCGTCCAGGCTCGGCTGCGCTCCCTGCTTCTCGGAGGAAAGTCCGAGAAGGCGGATGAGGAAACGGGACCGGTATTTGGCATTCAGAGACCTCACTTCCCACGGGAGCTGAGGCTCACACTGAAAGGGCGCTGAGGAACAGGTACCGCCAAGCCCAGTTTGGGGCTGGGGGATGGAATAATAGAAACGGTTCAGGGGAAAAGCCTGGGCGTCCGTGATGCACGTCTACTGAGGAAAGCAAGGGCTGCGCGGGAGCATTTTGACTTACCTTTTCCCGACACCTAACATCTCACCTGGGAGACTCAACCCCTGGTCCGGTGGGTTGGGCGGGAATCAGCACCACGCGGGACACCCTGGGCCCTTCCCCTGCTCCAGTTTCCCCTTGTGGACCTCTGTCCCCTCACGAGAGTGGGTCGGGAATCAAAAGGTTTGCCTACGCGGTCTTGAGCCTTAGGGCTCTGGAAACGGCACGATGCATTTGTTCCACAAGAGATGAACTATTTTGAAAGCTAGTGGTGGCCAGGAAACAAAAATATTTTGAAAGACAAGAGGGCACACATTTAAGAAATTAAAACAAAATGCTCATTTATTGTTTCACATGTCATCAAATATGACAGCGGTATTACACAAATTGCTCCTTTCTCCACCTTCCAAAATCCCCAATTTGCTGACTCCAATTGAAAGCGAGAGAACACGATTTAATTCTGAAAAGAGCAACCGACAGAAAGAACGCAGGCGACATTTGGTCACCACCAGTTTCCAGACCTTTGAAGATGAACTGTGTCACTGTGGCAGTCAGTACATTGATTTTTTAATATAATTATTACGAGGGGGGCAGAAAAGCTTCCCCACATATTGTAAGCAGAACCGAAAGGCCGGCAGAATGAACGACTGCGGTGAGAACAATCCCGAGGTCAAAGAGAGGCGGCATGTGAAGGGCCGTGCTGAAATACGTTCAGACGGGTGACTCATCTTGAGGGAGACTAACGAGGAAGCTTTGGAAGTAGGTAGCGGCTGCATTCCTGAAAGTCAACAGATGATTCCAATAAAGGCCACCCCTCGCCTGCTATCAGACATCCGCAGTGCAAATCCAGATGCAGCAGTTGTCACATGTCCAGTCTTGGGTATGGCATGCACAGGGTCATCAAGGAGTATGTGTGTTTTATTTGATCGTGGAAGGATGCAGCCGTGGAACAGGAAGGTCTTGCTGGCTCGATGGAGGAAATAGAATGGTGTCCAGGGGACTGGGAGACACTCAGAATGCTCAGGGTCGCAAGTCCTGTTTCCAGTGAGGTTTTGGAAAACGTTTGCAGAATCAACCTCTGCCTGGAAGACATGTCCTTCATTTGACGGAGGGCTGTGGGGCAGTGTGCTTCGACCACGGGGTGCAGTCACCACCACCGCCCCCAAAATGCTGGCGATACTCTGCTGATGTGTAGCCGCCCAGAACGCGGCTGGCTCCGAGTGCCGGCTTCTCCTTCTTCACACTCACTCCCACATCTCAAAAGACTCCACGCAGAATCACCAGAAACAGCAGTGCATGCCTGGCGTCTGAAGTTCTCATGATCCCAGCTGGCATGCAAAAAAGGCCACCGTTCTTCTTTTCCTGAAAAATAACATCCTTCCCAGGCTCTGCCCAGATGCCTCCACACACGCAAGGGAGAGATTTGCTTTGACCCACCATCGAAAATCCCTCCCCGTCTGAGGGCGCGAGGCCCCGCTACAGTGCACACAGCGTCTGTGTCTAAGGAGACTTAGGTCCCCAAATGATTTTAACGTTTCCTAGCAAGGGAAGCTTGACTCTGCTGTGACCATATCACACTGAGCAGGTTTCCCTTCAAGCCCGTGCAGTGGCCGTGGGCGCTTTCCGCCACGTCTAGACAACAGCGCGTGGATCTGGGCCCCTGGGTGGAAGTGATCCTTCTTAAACTTTGCTCGGGAACACTGCGTCTATTTTTATTTACTGGCCTGTGTGTGCTTGGCTGGCTGTAGTCTCTGGGCTAAGAAAACCAAAGACCACGGCTGGCCTTGGGGGAAAGACGGAGATGAACGGAGGCCCTTTCTGGCCTTCCCTAGCCGCAGTCAACCCGTCTCCAGGGAGCAAGGACATGAGACCGCAAGACACACGGATGGGTGGTGGCTGGGGCATCCCTCACTTCCCGTCTCTCACGGGTCTCAGCCAGCGTGCAGGACTGGAGAATCTGTGCTCTAGGGGCCGAGTGCCTCACTCTGGGCCAGTCCGCGTTGAGTATTTACCCACACATTGCTTTGAAGAGCTGAGAACGTTCCTTGAAAGAACTTTCAGATCTTTACTTTTCTCCATGAACCAGCCCCCTTCACCCACTTATATCTTTAAATCTCTCCCCACATAGCAAATTTTGAAAATGAGTTTCATGCTTTCTCTCTCTCTCTCTCTCTCTCTCTCTCTCTCTCTCTCTCTCTCTCTATATATATATATATATATATATATATATATATATATAGGATAGGCACAAAGATTTATAGCTGCATGATCAGTAAATGATGCTTTGGACATGAATATATATTTTTGTGATGCTAGAGAAAAGAGAGCTGTTGTTAAAAATCAACCATCCAGAGAGAAAGAGAAATGTCACTGACACATTTCAGCCTTAATATAAATGAATATAATATCACTGTCTGCCAAGCCAAAAATTTTTACTTTATTCCATTAGGAGGGACTTTTGGGGGAGTAACTTTCAAATGCTAATAAATCTTAGAAATGATTTTCACTTAACTTTTTCCAAGCCCTTAACCCTGGATTTGAATTTACTTATAATAATGAATTTTGAGAATTTTATTCCCCAAGACATAATTTGTTCATTCATAATAAATACATTATTGAAAAGCCACTATGTTAAACTGCTTCAAAGAAATTATGCAATTTTATTTCAATAACTGTCATCTTACATTTCAGCCATAATCATTGTGAGAGCAGTGGATCTGGATGCTTTAAGAGTATATAAACCAGGCAGTGGTTTGCAAAATGCATTACAATTTATGTTTAATTTAGAAGACTAAATCTAAACCTTAAAAAGTAACACCATATTGTTTAACATGACAGTGAGTGGGAAAGTAAAAAATTACGTACACGCTTGAAAGTCTTCTAGTTTGGAGTTTTCTGATTTCCATAATTGTCTTATAAAAACTCATTCCAGGCCACTCCTCAATATCCTAGAGCCTTGGTGATGAAGGCTTCAACTGTGTATCCCTTTGGCAACTTCTAGTAAATAATTATGAATATTTTCAAGCTCTGGGCTGGTCTCCTGGTATTCCATTGGGGGTTCTGCTGTAATTTGGGGGGATACTCTTTGGGGGTCAGTCTGGGTAGAACTTCACCAAGTTTTCCAATTCATGCAGACTAGACACACATACAAACCAATTGGATTCGGAGTTATCCCTCATAAATCAGTGATCCCAAAGGACAACTGACATAAGGCACGGAGAATGAACAGGGAACTTTGGCTTGACAGATTAAAAATCCTAACTCTGACATTTCCAATTTCCAGTTACTTGGGAAAAAGTTGGTTTTATTTACTTCAATGGGGACAATAAAAAACCAAGGTCACCTGCTACTGTTTTGAGCCCAGACTCAGTAATGGAAGAGAATATTCTGATGATGCAAACAAGGAGATTTTCAGAATTTGAAAGCAGAAATAGAAAGCTCATCCAGGTATATTTAAAATTAACTGTTACAAGCATCAGCTTCTATGCACATTTTGAAGGCAAAGACAAAGGAACAAGATTTATGTGAAATGATCACAGGAAGATGCCCCAGATACCCTCTGACATCAACCCCATACTGAAGGCAAAAGCCACCTCGGCAGCTTTTACAGCAGCAAAGTGTATTTACTGAACGGCCTTATCTCTAGCTATGAAAAGTCAGTTCCCAAGTGTCCAAAGACAACCAATCTCCCTTTCTTCTCTCAATACATTTATAAATCCCACAGATGGAGTCACTGTTAAGGGTGATGGGTTGTGGTTGAGTAAGTGGTTCTTGCCATCCTTTCTAATTACAAGTTTATGATTTCAAGTCTTGCTGTAAATAAAATCTTATCTATGGTGAACATTAAGCAACAAGGAAAAGAGAAGCATTCCTTTTTGACTCCTAATAAATTTTGCTCACTTAGTCATTGTGACAGTTTGAGATTATTTATGAATTCTAAAAAGAGATATTATGTTTGTAAACTGGTCTGTTCCTCTGGGAGTGATGCCCTTTGATTGTATTAGATTCAATTGAGACGTCTAAGATTAGGGATTTGATTTGACCACGTCGTTAGAGTGTGACTCAGTGCTGAGTCCCAGCCCCCTTGGTGGGCTGATAAAACAGACTCTCACAGGGAAGTAGACACACAGAGAGAAGATACACAGAGGAAGTGAGACGGCTCATTAGACATGGCAGGGGCCCCAGGAAGAGAGATGAGCCTGATAGTTTACAGTTGACCTTGTGAAGAGAACAGAGCAGCTGAGGCCGGAAAGAAGTGAGCCCTGGGGAGAGAGCCGAGCCCTATGCCAGCCTAGAGCTGAGATCAGAAGAAGTTGGGACCATGGAACCTTAGGAGGAAGGAGGAAGGCTGAACCCTCACAGATGTTGCCCGCCATCTTGCTTCAACACATGGCAACCGACTTTGGTTGAGGAAGTAACCTTGAGTCATATTCTTTAGGGCCTTGGGACTGTAAGCTTCAACCCCAAACAAATACCCTCTATAAAAGCCAACAGAGTTCTGGTGCTTTGCATCAGCTCCCCTTTGGCTGGCTAACACAGTCATCCAGCAGTTGTCACCAGGGGTGATTTGCCTCTCTCCCAAGGGGACACTTGCCCATGTCTAGAGGCACCTTTAGATGTCACAGTTGGTGGGGATGCCATTGCCATCTCAGTGTAGAAGCTGGGGATGCCACCAAACACCCTACAATGCACAGTGCCCGCCCCCCAATAGTCACTAGGTCCCAAATTCCAGCAGAGCCTAGGCTCACATAGCCTTAAAAAATGACAGAACAGCCAAATACACCCACAGATGCCTCTTTGACATGTCGCTGCTTCTGGAATGCCTTAGAGCAGTCATGCTGATGACTCAAAAAGCCACAGGACAAAGCTTGGCACAAGAAAGTAAAACGTGAGGTGCCGTGCCTGGTCAGTAAGACTCTAAAGGGGACTGTACAGTTCTCCTGCGTCTGGGACCACTCTGGATGAGTAACATTTTTCTTCTCGTAAAAGAAATTAACAGGTCATTTGAAAAGCAAAGAGCACAGAAGGACAATGATAGATTGTATTTCAGAAACATTTTTCACCAAACACTAGATAGTTCCCTAAGTGGAATAGAATGCTGGAATTGGAAAGTGGATGGAGTAATATTGATCCTGCCTCTTTGCAAAGATGTATTTGATGAGTTCAACATATTATAGTTGTCAGGTTACATGCCTGACCCCTCATTCCAGGCTCCAAGATCTGGCACATTGACTTGTTCCAGTGGGCGCTCAATAAGTGTTTAAATGAATTGAGTGACGGAGTGAATTTAAAAAAAGGGATGATTCAAAGTGCTCCTTAAAAGAAAAAGTGCTTTACAAACACAAGGCAGCATAGCATATAATAGGTAAAACCATGGACTTCATATATCTGCTCAAGAAACCTTAGGACAAAAATGTTTCAAATACTTTAAAAGACAAGTAAAAATTTTAATTATATAAGTTGTAAGAAATGGTAGAAAAATTTTAAATGGCAATAGATAAATAATAATGCTAATTTAAGTGGTGGAGAGAGTTGGGAAAGGAAAAGCCAAGCAAAGCCCCTGTGATAGCTAGAACTTGAAATCACTGGTTCCTCTGAAAACGACCCATTCTTAACACAGCAACGTCCTAGAGAAAGGCTGGTCCAACGCACCACGCTGCAGCAAATAAAGCTAGCTTTTGGGGGGGTTGCACCTTCAAAACTGCTCGTTGGTCTTAAATGCTGCCGAAGGGGGATGTGCAGTGAGACTTGGAACAAAATGACCAGCCAGGAGCTTTACGTCCAAGACCCATTCCTGACACTGGGAGAATTGCTCTCTCTGGGCCTCGGTTTTCTCCTCTGTAAATGAAGAGTTTGGTTTCAATGCCCTGACGTGCTGATGCCAAAAAGGAGGTGTGGGTGGGAAAAGGAGAGAAAGAGCAAGATTTTAGGATTATTAAAAACACATTGCAATAAAACACCTGGAAAAGGCCTAAGAAATTCAAGGCCAGAAAACTTTTCCCAGGAGGAAGAACTCCTAACCATAAAATCTATTTTTCATTATTAGTCTTATTTAAATATTAATTTCCTATATGGAATGTAAGTGTCCTGAACTAAAGCATGGATTCTGGCATATCGCTTTTCAAACGGACATCAGGCACTAAGGACATTTCCAAATTTATACCCCTTCAGGAAGAAATATAAGCTTTTTAAAATATAAACTGATTAATTATACTAATCCAAAAAAATCTATTATCTGAATCCTAGAGTTTTTAATTTTTATTCCTTTTATAAAGTCTGCATTTGTAAACTTTCACATTTAAAATTAAGTTTGACATGTTTTTATATTTTAATACAATAGCACCTTACACTTGTGTAAGAGGGATAAAATAAATATTATGCAATCATTTGTGTTTGAGGTATTTCCTTCTAAAGAGAAGCGTGCTGGTCAGCTCCTGGGCCTCCCAGTGCAGTAAAGAGTAAACTGGGAACCAGAAGACCCCACAGGATAGGGGACTGGACCATGAATAACTGCACTCCTGGGCCACTTTGGCCTGAGAGAGCAAAGATAATTGGGCAGGAGTCATATGGAGGAAATGTGAAGGGGAGAGATGGGGAAAAAAAGAGAATTTACACAATCTTGCCCTGTGTTTGGAATGCATTCCCTTCTGGCAATTTCTCGGGAAATGTATTGATTTGATCGCCTATGACTGGTTTTGGACTGATGGACTATTCTTTCTTGGAATGCAAGTTTGTGCTGGTGCTGGAGCAGTAGGTAGGCTTTATAAGGGCAGCGTTTATATAAGGTTTTGAAAGTCTTTACACATCCATACATCCATACACATAATCAGCTTGCATGATGATCCTACAAGGAAGACAGGACAAAAATTACTTTTATTTTCCAAAATTACAAATGGGGACTCGTGGAGGTCAAAGTGATTTTTCCCAAGATAGCAAAGAGGAACACAACTGCTAGTTGTTACATCAACTGCTAGTTACTCCGTGCTGCCTCCCTGAGATCAGAACCACTTAGATATGCCCAGGAAGTACCAATCCTTCTCCTTCCTCCTCCTCTTTTTTCTTCAAGGAGCGATAATTAAAAGGGAAGACTGTACAGCACTGTCCAGGAGCACTTCCCATGGTGCTGGCAGTGCAGCCATGTCCAACATGGAGGGCCTAGCCATGTGCGGCTGCTGGACGCTGGAGATTTGGCTAGTATGGCTGAGGATCTGAATTTTTTAGTTGACTTAATTAATATTAATTTAAATTTAAAGAGCCAGCAGTAGCTAGTGACTACTATATTAGAAGTGACTTGAGAGACTGGCAAATATCCCAGGTTTCTCAAACCAAAAGAATCATTGGAGAAAATTGTATATTATCATTTATCTTTAGTTTTCTATTTGTTAGTGTCAAAGTCCACACCCTTTATAAACAAACCAACATTATGGTCAATGTCATCTGGACAGCTTAATGTATTTTTATTGACTTTTAATACTTTTAACCCAATCACTGACTTTTTTTTACAACTAATTAATATGAGATAATTACCTTTCTCTGAGTTATCATTTACCTGACTTTAATAGAACTTTGCTATGCTTCATCTTTTATTGCGATTCCCTCTCTAGTATGATTACTGCACATGAGGTTTCCATAGTATATTAAGTAATATACATATGTGCCCTCCCTAATACATAATACACGTCAAGTCCAAGGAGCAACATCCGTTCTGAATTTCAAGAAACTTTGTGTATTTGTCTTCCTATTGCAGCCAATGGGCACAGAGAACAGACCTGAAGTACAAAGTAGAAGGAAAGTTTTGTGAAAGAAAGGAATTCAGCCAGTAATTTTCCTCATACCAATAAAAAAGATTCACATCCAGCAGACACTTCCCACTACCTTTAATTCCTTGTTCCGCTTGGAAGTTTTCCCAAACTTAGCAGTGCAGCTCTTTTACTTCCAAAAAGTTTTCTTTATTACTCAGTGCTTTAGGTAACTGAACAATTCAGAGGGCTTCATATTTTTTCACAGAATTGCCAATCCTTTAAAGTTTAAAATGGAAGATGAACTCTGAAGGGTGTAAGAATAACGCAGTACATAAAAGAATTGTGGAAGGAGTCAGATACACAGGCAGGGTTATATAACTGTCAGTCCGCGGCTGCTGGGAACCACACCAATGCACAAGTTAGGGAAAGGAGCGTCGTCTTATCCTCCAAGGAAGTCGTCTATGTGTCCCTTATGTATTTGTAGAATACCAGTTGCACCAGTTACTTTGGCAAGTCATTTGGATATTGTATCCCACTATACCTACTCCATAAGGAATATGTCGGGATATTTCATATAAACTGAACGTAGTTACGGCAGAAAGATTGTCATCACATCCTTCAATCACCTTGCTTTTCGCATTAACTACACAGTTAGGAAAAAGTTACCAGCCTCACCAGATACTTTAAAATGTTAAGCAAAATATACGTGGTAGAAACAGCACTAGTTACTGGAGGCAATTGTGAATGTGGACAGTGACAGGTGAGTGAACTGATGTTTAATGTCGACACTGTACAGGCGCCAAGCGGTGAGGAAAGAGCTGCTTGTGTACCTGAAGCTGCAAACGCCGAGCCGTGTACCTTACAAGAGCCAACGGCCCCTTGGCACGGAAGGTCAGGGTCTGATGGAATTACACACAGAATGCCTGAATTGAAACGGAGGAGCTCCGTACATACTAACTCTTCCCTCCTCCAGCGATGTCTTTCCTTGTTTCACTCGGGGGATTCTCAAAACCTGGGTTGGGTTACAGGGGAAATGGCCGCTGGAGCTAAGGTGCTTTGGGCAGCTGCTGTATCGAGGCAGGGAGGGCAGGGCTGGTGTGCCACAGGCAGAATGATCGGCACTGCTAACTGAACTGCTTTTGCTAAGTGACATAAAAATACTCTAATATCCAGGATTATTTTACAACTCTAGGCAAGTATGCAGCAATGCATCCTGCATTTGTTTTGTCTGGATGACAAAAAGCACTCAGAGTCACAAGATCCGGCCTTGTGTTAGTTATAAACAAAAATATATTTATATATTTCTATATATTTATGTAACTACTATGTGCTTTAAAGAAAATCACTGTATGATTCAGCAGGGCTTTGAAACACTCATTCTACTTTCTCACTAAGGGTGTGTGCTGGACTGGAATGGCTTCTTTGATAGGAATCGACAGCAAAATGGGCCTTTAGCACTAAAATGGCAAAAAAGAAAAAATATATAATGTATGTTTAAAGCCCCTTAACTTTTTGCTTCAAAAATGATTAAGGAACTCTCCAAATTCTTTCATCTTGTTTCCTTTAGCTAAGAGCGCCTGCGGCCCTCCCGTGATGTCACAGGTGGGAAATGGAGACAAAGCATCTTTAAAAAATGACATGTTTTATTCTGAGGCAGGAGAACTGAAAGCCTCTCTTGCCACACCCTCTTTCCCACTACTTAGCTAAAAGTTTGGACATTCTGTCATAGCTCGTGGAAAGAGAATTCATCACCAAGGAAGAGGCTGGCAGAGGTTGAGCCTCCTGTACAGATGAAAGATTGACTCCCAAAAGTCGTGGACTTGTTGAACAGGCAGCTCTAGACCAGGAAATCAAAATCCTTTGGCCGCTTGTCTGTTTTGAAAAGATAGAAACTTTCTTATTTTGTATTTTTGCTCCTGCATGAACTATTTTTCTCAGAAACATTCATCGCTGCTCTTTTGCGTGAAAGGGCTCAAGCTTTGGAATACAGTTAAGTTTGCGACATCAGAGGAGAACGTTTGAACCAAAGGTGTAGACCCCTTCTGAACTAAAGCTTTATTATTACTATTTTCTCGATCCCTATGCAACCCTGCCCCTAAGCCCATAGCATTGTAATCTTGTCACACTTCTGATAAATCCACAGGAGCTGTTCCGAGTGAGCTATATAGACCTGATTCCACTAAGGAAACGTTCGGTGGTAGTACGGTATCTTGTTTGAGGTTTTTTTCTCGTACCCTTCCTGGGCTGGGCTTGTTCAGAAATCTCATCTCCTCAGGCCACAGCAGCTGAGGGCTCCTGTGTGTGTGTGTGTGTGTGTTTTAAAGTGTAGGCAAAATTTTAGTCTTAACACCTGTAGGCCAGTACGGTGCTGCTTTGTCCTAGAAGTTTCAGCACTGCTCGGAGACAATGAAACCTTCTTTCTCGCCAACGGGTTCGACCTCGGCGTAGGCGGGGTGCCCGGAGCCTCTTCGAAACTTCATTGCAGGCCACCTGCTCGGACGCCTCTGCAAGGGGAGACGCAAAGATAATCAGCACCCAGGTGACGATCACATCACAAGACAAAAATACCCTCGCCAGCGTTTTAGGTTATTTCTGAATTAAATGAGCACTTTGAACGGTCTCTTATTACCACAATGGCTGGAGGGAAGCGAATCCACTGTCCGCCTGCAAAGCCGTGGGCTGCACCTCTAAAATGGCACTATACTTATGGTTTGAACCGAGTCCCCCCAAAAGCCCTAACCCTGGTGCTGTGAATGTGACCTTGTTGGGAAATAGGGTCTCGGAAGATGTGATTAGTTGAGATGAGGCCCAAGTGCACTAGGGTGGGTATGACCTGGGCCCTTGCAAGGAGGGGGAAATTTGGACACAGAGACGTGGGCACACAGCAGACAAAACCATGTGAAGATGGAAGCAGAAACTGGAGCGGTGCGTCTTCCAGCCAAGGAAACCAAGGATGGCTGGCAAACGCCGGAAGTTAAGAGGCAAGGAAGGAGTCTGCCCTACAGGTTTCAGAAGGAGCATCCAGAGTCCATTTCCGCCCACCCCTGTGGAGATGAGAGCGACACAGAGGCAAGGCTCACGCATCTTTACGTCTGCAGTATTCCGTAAGTGCCCAAAACATAACTAGGCAAAACTGAAATGTAATAGAAGAGACAAGTCCTCTTAATACATAACCACAGAACTCTATCTTCTGTAAAGCCATTAATGATGTGACTTCATTTATTTATTAATTCACTTAAAAATTCTGCATGGCTCCTAGAAGTCTGCTTCAAATGAGGTGCTAGACTTCCTAGCAAATAAACAGATGAAATATCACTTAATATCTTAAGAACTGTTTACTAAATGTGTGATCCCATATCTGAGCTTCTTGCTTGAGCGCTAACAGATGCCCTCCTTTGAAAACTGGCTGCGCCGTCAGGGCATGGAGCCCCGAGCCTGGGTATTGAAGAGTGCACAGGGCAAGCCCCGTCTGCAAATGCAGTTCCTTTGCGGCCACAGAGCAGCCTTTCCCCACAGCTCCACGTCCAGCAATTTACAAATAGAAGCGCTGCAATGAATTATTAAGTTACAGCCACAGAAGACAACAAAATGCATTACACAGCCTCCGTGACACAGACATAATTATTCCATTTATCAGAGTGCCTGCAATATGGGGGTGAATAAGACAATAAATATTGCAGGAAGTTTATTTCTACCTAAAGAATTTTAATATGAAAAAGATGAAATATCAGTGCAGATATCCTGGCAATTGGCAACTTTGTAGAGTGTCCAATTATACACCATGGCCGATGATTGATGGCTGGGGAAGAATTTTCCACACCAGGTAGGGATGAGTATTAGCTCTACATTCTGGAAAAACACCAAGCAAGGTAATTATATTCTGTCTACTAATTATATTGTGTGCTGTGTATATCACACATGGCCACAAAGCTGTACAGTTATTAGCTGATTAAGTCTCAGGAGGGAAGTGAAATTGAGTTATCCTAATTTTCCAAAAGAAGTTAAAACTAGAGGGGATTAAATAATAACAGTGTGTCATGTTGAGATGGACATACCAGTAGGCTGCTCCAGGGAGCTGACCTTTGCTCTGGCTCTCCACCTCTCCAGCTGGCCTGTGGGTCTAGCACGGGAAGCCAAAGGTGACTTTTCATTCAAAGGACCAGACGATGATGGTGCTGATGATGATGCTTGTGAAAGTTACAATTTATTAAGCCTTCTTTATAGTCCATGCTTTGCAGGAGGCAATTTCCACACATGATCTCAATCAATATGGACACCTCTATCGTTTACATCTGCACAAGCTTGTTAAGCCGGCAGTGGCAGAGCCGAGACGGAACACGAGTTCTACCTACTCCTACAGTTGATTCTTGCCACTCTCCTACACCATCTCAATTTTTCCATTTTATCACTCTATAAACATCGAGATTAGTTTGTGAAATCCAGTGGTTCATGTAGATTCTGGCATGCCTGAAGCTTTTCATAACTCATCCAAAAATTTTTTGGATTTTTTAAAAAATTCAGTCTTAAAAATATAACATCTTTATCAACTTCAGTATTCTATTAAGAAGTAAGAACTACTAAGGTAATAATTCTCTGTCTTAGGGGAAAAGGTCAAAGAGTCAATGATTGAGCTTATATCTGTGCCTTGGGAGTGCACCACGGAGGTCCTCAAAATAGAAAGCACAAAATTCTGGACAACGAATCTGCCTCTGTTAACACGATACAAACTTATGTTTTGAATGAACTTACATATCCTTGAAGATAATTTCTCATGACGTTTTTTATGACTCAGTGTAGAAAAAAATATAGGAATACACCAATAATATTTAAGATCACCAGAATTTCCACCACTCTTACAAATTTGGTTTAATCTATTTGGTTTAACTGATGCACCCGTACATACGCCTTCCGATAAACATGACCTCATTGCGCAAACTGTCTTATGAATTTTTACCCCACTTAAATTGTAAAATTTATTTGTTAACTATTCCTCCACTCTACATTATTTAAATGTCTGTAGAGTAGAATATTTATAACTAAACCACAATGCATATAGTCACTTAGATATTCCAAATTTTTTGGCAATATAAACAATGTTACAATTAATAGCTTTGTTATAACTAATAGGCATATCTCTGACTACTTTTTCAAACTCTCAGAAGAAGAATTATTGGGTCAAATGGAAAGCTTCTGTTATTTACGAAGCATCTGAAATGAACAATATGGTGCTAGCTGTCATGTTGAAGGGTGTATGACCAAAGAAAGTTCTGGGACATGGAGTCTGGTCCACGAGAGAGAGAAAATAACATCAGGGGAAAGGGGTTTTCAGTGTCGCTTGGGAAGGTGAGGAAAGTACAATGCAGGTAGATTTTAGGTAGGTCTTAAATAAACATTACTAAAGATGCACAAAATAGAGTTGGAATAGGTGCCATCCAGCATGTCAGTTTGCCAGGCAGCCGTGGCAAGTGCACCATGGGCTGCTTCGACAACGGGGGTTTACTGGCTCACGGTTTTGAGGCTCGGAGGAGTCCAAAACTGCGGCATCCACAAGGCGATGCTTTCTCCCCAAGTGCTGGACCGCCCTGCGCTGGCTGCCGGCGGCCCTTGGGTTCCTTGGCTCGTCTCCCTGGCTCACGTCACGTGGCCATGTCCTTTCCTCTCTCTTCTGGGCTCTGCTGACTTCTGGTTTCCGGATCCTCTATGTCTGAATTTCTTCTGCTTCTAAAGGACTCCAGGGACCTGGATTCAGGCTTCTTTCAGTTGGCCACACCTTAACTGAAACACCTTCAAAGACCCCGTATTCAGCGGGTTCACATCCACAGTGATGTGGATTAAGACGAGGAGCATGTCTAAATGAGGGTACACAATCCAGTCCCCCAATCCCCTGCTCCAAAATTATTCAAGACTGCTCTTTTATTTGAGCTGAGTGGAAAATTTATATTTATGCCTATAGTTTTTGACTAGATTAAAAGAAAGTTCATTTTCCACAACACTATCTAAAATTGGTAATGAAATGTGCATGCAGAGTTTTAAAGCTCTGATGAGCCACCTGCCCAGGGGTCTGGGGTGGGCTTGGAAGGAGGGTCTCGGCGCCTGTGCGTGGTGCCCAGCGCCCCACGGACTCGCAAGTGTGACTGAGCACAAACAAGGCTTTGAGGGAAGGGCCACGTGGTACCTCTCCCTCAAGGCACAGACATTTCCAAAGCTGTGCTCTTTTTAGAATGACTGATTCAAACCGCTTCGGGAACCGATGGAGGCCACAGGCTCACTTGCTCACAGAGCAGGATCCGTGCTGAAAATGGAAAAATTCAAACCAGGCTCTAAAGTTAATTCACTCCAGAGCTTCAGGATGTAATGCCTTAAAACGTTCCTGGGCGTCACGTGTGGCTGAGCCCAATTTCATTCTGGGGATTATTTGTGTGATTAATTACATGCAGAAGAAAATCCTCACGCTGATAAGCCGGCCCCAGGGTGGGCTGCCCAGGCGGGGAGCCTCCCTAACTGCGCCTTCAGTGCCGTCAACTGAACAGCCACCCCCGCCTCCGTCTCAGTGCTCCGTGGCAAGGAACGTCCACAGACAGACCTGCAGCCCCTCACCTAGCTGGGGGCACACGCTGCGGCCGCGCTTCTTGTGGGCTGGCTGTGCCCTCCAGGGAAGGTTCTAGCAGGAGTGGGAGAGCAGAGGGCTCTTCTGCAGTTCAGAGACAGCTACAAGAGCCCTGCGCATCTGACGGCCGTGACGGCGGGCGACTGGAAATGCCCAGTGTCTTGGACACAGTGCCAAGAGGCTGGCTCAGCAGACCTGGACAGCACTGTGGTCCCAGCACTGCCCGGCGCTGGGCGCGGGCAGGGCCCGGACTTACCTTCTCTGGTGCGCGGCGCGCTCCGATGAACTAGGTTATCGTTTCTCAAAACTTGGTTTTCTTTGAAGCCACAGACGCTTTCTTCCAGTCCAGTTTTACCTGGGAGCTCTAACAGACGTGCGCCGCCTGGCTCTTTCCACGTGGAGGCGGCGCCCTTGCTTGCCCTGCCCTCCCTGAGCGTGCGTGGGGCCGGCGCCCCCGGGGCATGGGCTTGGGGCGAGGGGGCCTGAGCAGCAAAGCCGAATGGTGCTGAGTCCCTTCAAACAGCGGAATTCCACCCAAGTGAGCGGAAGAGAGAACACGGAGCCTCGCCTCGGCTTCGCTCCTGGTGCCCCTCGGGGGAAGGTGGGTGGGTGCTTCTTAGCACAGCTGGGCCAGCCTCTCGTATTTAGCTCCGATAAAGCTTGTCTGTCCAGAGGAAGGGAGCTTCTTTCCTTTCGCCTTCCTCAAAACACAAATTATTCTCTACTCTCCTTACTTTGTGTTGAATGTTTCTTCTGTCAACACATTTTAAGGCTCTCTGGGTAGGGTTGTTCAGATTCAGCAAATAAATATGCAGGATACTGGTTAAATCTGAATTTCAGATGAAGGGCAAGCAATATAGATACATATATTTCATGGGACATACTTACACTAAGAAAATTACTCATTGTTTATTTGAAATTTAAAATTTGGCAACCCTCTCAGCAGGGAAATAAGATGGCTCTGGGCCCTGGCCAGTAGACTTCCAATCTAATTAAAATAAACTACTGCTGCTCGGAGCTGTGCCTCTGGGCTGCATGAATTGTAGGACGCTTTTTCCTTGCAAAGAATGACTCACATTGATTTATCTGTCTTCTGGTGCGGCTAAGAATTCCAAGCAGCAGCTCTCGTATGAAGCAAGGCCTGTGTGCTCTTTGACGTGTCTTCTGCCTGCCCTGGTTGGGGGCCCTTCCAATGTGGAAAGTGCCTTCCTGTCCTGCAGCTGCCCCTCCTGCCACCTACATTTGACCCTTGACATTGGAACCTTGCCTTTACTTTAGGGCCGAAGTGCCAATGGTTAATAGAACCTCAGCTGACGCGTGACCAAGGTGAAAATGGTCCTAACACACGCAGAGGGCCGCTGTTTACTGTGATGAACAGAATCATCCTCTTACTCACGTGATTTCCCAACAGTGAATATATTCTAAACGTAAATGCCAGATGACTTCCCATCCGATGCTAAGTCAAGTACAGGCTCTTAAACATGGGAAGAGATGTCTCCCTGTCACACATCAAACACCCAAAGCCCTTTCTTTTCTTCACTACCCAGTGGTTCAGACTGGACTGGAAATAAAGTCACCTGGGGAGTCAAAAAAAAAAAAAAGAAAAAAAGTAAGTACTGATTCAGGATCTCTGGGTGGGGCCAAGCATGTTTTGTTTTTAAGTTCTTCAGGTGAATCAGATGCACAAGGAGAGTTGAGAGTCGCTGTCAAACTCTACCCCTCTCTGGCCCTTGCCCGTGTCCTGAGCCTCCCTGCAGTATTTCCTTGACCTGGACTTCCACTCCATCGTCGTTACCGATGAAAACACTCTCCATTTCACATCATTTCCAAGAAAGCCTTCCTGATTCCCGCCCAGAGATGGAAAGTCCCTCCTCGTTCTTCTGGTTGTCAGGCATTTCCGGGCACAGGCCGCGGTTGGGTCCGAGGGCAGGTCCCATCTCCTTTGCTCCTTGGGGACGGCCTCCGTGGGGCATGCCTACGAGATCTGATGCTTGGAGTGGATTTTCTTGGTAACACCGCCCATCTCTATAAGACAGCTTTATTTTCATTGATAATCATGAAAGGAGATGAACCATAATGGTCAGAAAAGAAATGCGGACAATGAGAATTTTCAGTTTTTGGACTCCATGGTTGTAATCATGCCAGTAAAAGATATTAAACATCAAAAAGAAAATTAGCATTTTGGTTCAAAAGGAAACACTGAATGAATGTATGCAAGCTTTTGAAAAGAGGAAAAAAGATGAAGGACTATTGCCAAACGAGTGAGCTCCAATAGGTTCAGAGAGTGATCTGCAGACTGAAAGAAGCCAGGCTGGCACCTTCGTCTTTTCAACCACGGCGCTATCAGTCTTCAGGTTGACTCTATTGTTTCCGCACGGGGATGTGTAGTGCCACACAGGCTAGACACACAACGGAGCCAGCAATGAGTGTGAGGTCCAGGGCCTGGGGAACTTGCACTCTAAACGAGGGCCGTGCCCAAGCCCACCCTCAGGGACCAAGCGTTTAACCAGGAAGTCTCTGAATGAACGTCCATGGAGAAGACAATGTTTACTAAATGGTAACTCATGAGGGTGCTAAGTTTAAGGATATCACACATATATAAATAAATGTTACATGTATAAATAAATGATATATATATATATTGTTAGAACCCAACAGTAACTCAATCAACACTTTAGAAGTTAGATGAGCAAAAGTTTGTTTTTAGGGAATAGGGACTATTCTCCTACTAACATGTGGACTTCCCAGCACAGGGTAATGAGAGAAAGCTGACTTTGTAGACTTGGTTTTATGACTCCTTCGGCATTCCCTACAGCCTCCTCATCTGCCCCTGCAGCAGACGGTGCCCTGACCTGCACGATGAGACAGCTTCATGATGGGCCTTTTTCTACAGCTGGGGGCCCCAGGGGGCAACTAGCCACATTCTTGAGTGACAGCCTGTCTTCTAGATTTTCTCCTTTCCCTTTTTGGCGTCAGCTCCTTCTGAGCCACTCTGTGCCTAAACTGAGAATGACAGATGCATGCATCCAGTCAGCCAAAAAAATTGGACTTTTTATGCACCCAGATATAAAACACTGTCATAAACCGAAGGCATTTACAGTCTATTTAGGGAAAATAAGATATTTGCATATAATCGTTTGAACAGAAACAAACCAGTAGCAGGAGCTAAAAAAACACGAACAAAAGATTCGATTATTCACTATAAAATCAAGTAACCAGCTGAAAGCCACAGAGCCTCAGTGCTATGAACTTCCGAAATACCTGTCACTGCGGCTGGCAGGACCCCCAGATCTTTACAGCACTTCAGTGGCGGGCTCTGAGGGTCCCCCTGCCTCCCCTGCCCTAGCCCTGCAGCAGCCACCCCAAGGACTCCAGCCTCCTCCACCCCAGAGGCCTCGCCCTTTGCTAAGCCACACTCCCGCCTGGGGCTGTGGCCTGCCCAGGGCATTGCTTCCCCTCCCCTGGCCCAGGGCATTTCCTCCCACTGTCTCTCCAACTCCTCCGGGCTCCATGAACTGCCTGAGGTCCGTACTGCTCTCTCTTCTGTCTACACCCAACCCTGGCTGAGTCCCCTCCACCCTCATCTCCCAGATTTCCTACCCCAGACCCAAAGCACTTCCCACGACGACAGAAAAGCGTCCCCTATCCAGGGGAGCCCAGCCCCCAATCATGCTCTCCTTTCAACTGGGAGTCAGTTGGTGACTCTGCCCTGAAGGGAGCTGTAAAGTACCCTCTGCTGGGGCGATCCCACCTCCGCCTGTCACTTGCCAGCACTCATTTCACGCTGGCCGCCCGCCCTCAGCCTGGAACTCCACCGCCCACCTTTGCTGAGAAGACTAAGCTTAAGAAGCTGCTGGTCTGGCCCCTCCTCTTCATTAATGTCTTGTATCTACTCGTCCTTCCTTCTTGTCTGAAATAAGACATATGAAACTGGGTTTTCTTCTCCATGGCTTTCCCGACTCCGTCCTCTCTCTGCTAAGAGAGCTTCATTCTTCTTGCTTCCTAAGCACCTGCCAACCCTGCTTCGTGGCTCCTTTCCCTTATTCCCACACTCGACATTAGAAAAACCCTTTATTTGATGTGCCTTTGTGACCTCAGGACTATATTTCTCTTGGAACCCGGGCTGAACTCGCTGCCTTCACATTACAAAACTGTTTTTCACCTGCCTGACATCCGGTGCCGGTTTTCCCTCTGGACATGGCGCTCTCCCAGGCTACAAATGAGCTCCTCCCGTCCCTCTGCTGCCCTCTCTCCCCGCTTCTGCCCGTGACTTCTATAGAGCACTTGAAACTCTCTCTCCAGGCCGGAGCCTCCCCGCTTTGTTGGCTTTCTCTGGTGCCAGCTTCTCCTGCATCCTGATGTTGCTTAACTTGGCCCCGTTTCTGCCTCACACGCACTGAATGTGCCCATTTTCTAAGGTCTCCTCCTGAGCACTCTTCCCCAGAAGGCGGCCCCAGTTTCTCGTGGGTCTCAACGGGCACCACTGCCACTTCCGTACTTTCCCACCTGACTGCTTTACCTAGCCCCGTTCCTTTTCTTCTTCTTTTGCTTGTTGAAGAATCCCAGCTGTGGTGTGACCTTCAGCTCAAGCCAGACATGCTCCACAGTCCACCTCCTCATGTTCCTTCCTAAACTCACTTGGCCTTCTAGCATCTCTGTCAACTAGAAATGTAATCTCCCAGCTCATCAGTTTCTGTACTTTGAAGCCATCTTTGACTCTTCCTTCTCCATCCACACAGTCAATGGAAAGAACCAGGGCATTCTCTCCATAGTTACCACTGATTTGATGTAGGATTTTCGGAAATCACTTGGTCACAGACTCTCAGTTACCTTATTGCAACATGGGGGCAAAAGGAAGCCTACATTTACTGACCTCATTGCTCACATTCAATCCCAATCCCCAGTCCATGGGTGGGCACCCATTTGCAAGCAGGATCTCTGATTCCTGATAAGAGGAGGCCAAATGGAATCTGGGTGAATCTTAACCCAATATGGCTGGAGTCCTTGAAAGGAGAGGACATTTGGACGTGGGTGTAGAAGCCAGAGGAGTTGGAGGGACAGAACGCCATGTGGTGGAAGGTGGCAGGCAGGTCCCGCCAGGATGCAACAGGCTTGGAAGAAAAGATGATCTCACCAACACCTTGACATCAGACTTTTAGCTCCAAAACATGAGACAATAAGTTCCCGTAGTTTAAGCCATTTGGCCTGCTGCATCTGGTACAGCAATGCTTGCAAACTAAGACAGGAGAGTAGAGGCAATCAAAGGTAATGAATGGGTTTAGTTGAAGCAGTTTCTGTCACAAAGCTTTATGCAAATGAAAATAGCTGAGTTTGAGCTTCTTCTCTCCTGAGACTCTGGAATATGCCTGTTCTGTTTGCTCATTTGGCTCTGAGCTACCACCTCACACGCTGACTGACAGAGCCTGCCTACACTCCAGGGGCTTTCTCGCTTGCCCTAGCCTTCTCCAGAATACTTCCCCACCACCGACCTCACCTTCTACTTTATTACATCGCTGATCTTGTCTGAAGCGTGGATCCCAGATTCCTTGGTTGGCCCTGAATTCAAAGCCTGCCTTCTCTACCCTCCACCTACACTGAAGCCATCGCCAACCCTTTTCCAGAGGTATCCACAGGGAGCCGAATAAGTTTATTTGTCGTGTCCTGATTTAATATTTTCCCACCCTTCCCTCTGTAATGCCATCCCCTCACTCTTCACTCTCCTTCAAGACTGCTCAAATACTACCTCTTCAAGGGAGTTTCCCGATTCACGTCCCTCTTTCTGAAGAATTCTGCAGCACTTGACACCACTCTTCACTCAGCATTGGGTGCTCCCTTGTCCCTTTGATGCGCCTTCTATTATTATTGAATTCATATGTGGCTATTTGGCCTCTAAAGTTCTGATGTTCTATATCTGACTAATTTCCCTGATACACGCTCAGAAGGTTCCAGTCTTTAGAATCCGCCTTAGCTGAGGGCATCATGTTGATATTGCCAAATGGCTTGTGATCTCTCAAGCCCCATGGCTCAAAGGGGTTATTTCCTTTAAGAGAGAGCCATAATTTGCTTTCAGACAGACAATTTATGCTAAGAAAAAGCAATGTGCAGCGAGCGTGAACAACAAGCCAGTTCTCCGCTGCCGGATAATGCTGCCCTGGTCGATCTGTTCCGTCAAAGTGGAATATGAGTCGTCCTGGCCACGGACAATGAAACTGGCTGTGTCCTCGAGAGGGCGCCGTCACAAAGCCGACCGCGCTGGGGCACAGATGTGCTCGCCAGGGGAGGGCAGAGGGAAGCCGCTGAGACCTGAGGAAGGCTGAGCAGGGAGCTTGGCGCTTTGCTCTACACTCCACTGCAGCATCAGGACACACGAGTGGTAAAGAGTATCTGAAGATCTGGAATGACGCTCGTGGATCTAACCAGGGCAAAGCAGACCTTTCGTATTGGACGTGTTTCCCACAGCATGTTTTAAATCTGTGTATGTTTAATTATATTAACAGTTTTAGAAAAATTGAAAAGGCAGATAACAAACTTTTTTTTTTTTTTTTAACCTATTTAAGGTAATGCATTAGAAAATGGGTATCCAGAATGTAAAATTCCTTTTAAATCAGAGGAATTTAATCTATTTATTTTGGAATTTTGGATACATGTTCTCTGTTGCCAAATCAGTTCAGAGACTGAAATGAAAATGTGATGATGACTCTGACAAGAGGGAAAATGCATCAGTATGGAAGGAAATGAAACGTTAAGGAATATGTGGGGTAGAAGATCCAACAGAGGCACTCACTGGTTTATAATTAGGTTTTCCAACAATGATAGAACTGACTAATAGCAAGTTTACTCATTCCTCAGGGCCTCCAGAAATGTTCATTAACTCTCCTTTGCAAAGTTTCACATAATTTCCACAAAAGCCTAGTTGTGACAGTAATGCACTCATCCTGGGATGAAGAAGTACTGGTGACCATTATAAGGATATTATGCAAGCCAGACTACAGTCCTGGAAGTAAGATTACCATTTTGCAGAATTTTAAAACTGAAAAACAAAAATAAAAAGGCCAGATGTCTGCGATATACCAATTAGAACCTATATCACAGCTTTTTATTGCACAATCGATGGTGTAATATCTAGAGGTTGATAAGATGGTTTGTGAATTATTTAGATCACTTGGTCTTTTCCCCTTACACTTATCATTTGGATCAGTCACTAATGATTGCTTAGAAAAGAGGCTAGATGTGGAAAATAAATGAACCCCTCCAACAAATCTTGAAATTTATACAATTTTGGGCTGAGAGTCTTGACTACTATTTAACATAGTGCTTTTAATACAGTTGAAGGCTGCTTGGGAATGAGCAGATCTGACTTCAACTCCTGGTTGAGGTTTATATTGGGAAACCGAGTTTCAGAGGGATTGGCAAGTTGACCAAGATTGCCGTTAGTAAGCTGAAGCTGGCACTTATACACGGTCTGCCGAATTGGCGCTGCAGTCTTTCGACCGCAGCTTGCTGGCTCCTGGATCTGCTATTGCCAAGTGCTGCTGCCCTGATCAGGTCACTTCCCATTTCTTGTCGGCCACGTCCTTATTTACAAAATGCGAAAGCAGGCGACCATTGGCTCGCTACTCAATACGGGCCTACACCTCTAGTCAGCTTTAAAGGCTGATAAAAACGCCCTAATGATTTTCTAGAAGACCAATATTTTAATCAGTGATACAAATGTTATGCATTTAAACCCATAAAAAAAAAAAAATTACATGCATCCTAAGAGTAAATAAATTTTCATAGACTGAAAAAAAAAATAATAAAATAAAATATATTGTGAAGGATGCAACTAAATATTTCTGATAAAATTTACATTTAAAATGCTGAATGCATCAAATCCTATAACAGCAATGATTCCATTTTGGTCTCTTCCTTCCCAAGGGCCTATGGGAATCCAGTCATTGGAATGGGAGAAAAAGCATGAAAAAGGCATGCCCAATTTCTGAAAACCTTGGCTCAAGAGTGGCATGTATCATTTCCTGTTGGTGACAAGTAGTCACATGACCACACCTAGGTACAAATGTGCTTGGGGAAGTCACAAACTTCTATGGAAGCGGGAATATGAATCACAGTGAGAAGTTACCCATTTCTGCTTCAAATACTCACCTCTTTTTAGTGGTTTATATGAGGCTCAGATTTTACAGTGTAAGGCATCTAGTACAATTATGCCAGACTGTGAGCAGTAGAAAACGATTGTTATCACTTGTTAACATTATTAACACTCAATTAGTGGACACTCAGAAACTGCATATGTATGCATAAATTACCAGATACTTTTTAAAAAATATAAATGGAGTAACATATTGAAAAAATATTGTAAACATTTTCCAAACATTTCCTAAAAGTGAAGTCATGTGGGGAAAATGTTTAGATTGCTTCCCTTTAGGGGAAGAAACCACAGATCTCATGTTCTAACAAAACATATAGGAAGGTTCCAGAAGGCTGAACTGAGTCCATCCATTCTTATTTAATGTTTTTCTGGTCATTGTTAATCAGAAACTCTTATCTAATAGATTTCTCATGAAGGGCTCATGAGGACAATATTGCCAGAGCTCTTGCACGTTGATAGTAGTTCATCTGTGCTCTTCATTCTTGAGAGTTAGTTTCAGTGAATACAAAACCGTGGTTTACATTTTCTTTCCTTAAATATTGTCACACATTTTCTTATGGCACAAAGACTTGCTGTCAAAAAGTCTGATGATTACCCAGTCTATTTTCCCTTATAAGTCGAGTTCTTTTTGTCTATGTGCACAAAAGATTTTTTTTTCTTTCTTCTTAAAAAATTATCCAGTGATTGATTAGAACAAGTCTTAATGTGGTTGTTTTGCATAAATAATCTTTGCTACATAGTGTAACTTTTCAATATTTATATTCATTTTTTTAATTGCAGGAATGTTAAAAAATATAGATTGTGGTATTTATTTTTTCTCTTGCTTTGGTTTTCTTTCTTAGGGACTCCTATTATCCATAAGTTGGATCTTCTACGCCAATTTTCAATATTCTTCATCTTCTTTCAAATCCTTTTTATATACTTCTTCAGTACTTTTTGATTTTTCAAACTTCCTTCCTGCTAACCTTCTATTTCACTAAAGGCATTAAGAATTGTGCTTCTGTTATTCCAGTTTTACTCATCATTACTAATAGGGCTTTTCTTTTATTTCTAATTCTTAAGTATGTTCAACTTGCTTTTGAGCTTTTCTAGTGCAGATTTGTGTTGTTCTTTCATGTTTTACAACATTTTCTTAGTGCTCTTTAACTAGTTTTGAAATAGTACTGTAGAGTTTTTATTTATATGTCTGCCTAATACACTTTCATTCTCTGAAGGGAAATTATTCTCATCTTAATTCTCTTCTAAATTGTAGTATTTTCTGCATGGGATTTGGCTTCCAAATACTTCATTTGCTCATTTTTATGTAATTTAGTTTTTCTGAAATTTTGGGAGGAATTGGTTCAGACAACATTTGCAGTTTCACAGTTCCCTCCTCTGTCGTTCTTGTGTTGTGTTAAGAACATGATGGCTTCCTGGTAACCCCGACTCTTCCCCACCACAAGTTCTATCTCAACCTTTTTTCTTCTGCACTGTTGCCTCTATTCTACTCAATTTTGATTCCACTTACAGTGTTTTCTCTTAATGCACAGCCTTATCCTGGAAGACAGCCCTGGCAAGTCAGCTTTGAGAGTTCCTTGGGCTTCAGCCCTTTCATAAGTTCTCACCCAGGTCTCTTGCACTCACTAGCAGCTAGGGTTGTCCACCTCCTCCTGCTTTCAGATGCTGTCCTCACACTGTGCCCTCCAGAATTTATACCAGTATTGGGGGCACACCTTGTCAGCTACCTTTCATTCTGGAAGACATAAAATTTATGCTGCTGCTACTGCTGCCATCTTCACAGAATCTTCCAATAATATATTACTTTTGAGGTTTAAATAATTATTTTTTGTATTTACTGTTAAATCACATCATTTATTCTTATAAGATCTTTCACCAAATTGATTTTAATGACAATATTACTGAGGCTATTTTCCTATTATGTATACCCAATATTTTATTGAAAGAAAAATATAGACAATTACTGTACGTGCTGAGATGCATTAAAGAAAGAAACAATTATATATTATCTTATATATATAAATATATATATTATATTCTAGACTCCTAGGCTCATAAAGGGAACAAGGTTGATATATTTGTCTTTCCTTCTTTATTAGTTAGAGGTCAATAAGGGATAATGATATATTTTCCTAAGTGGAAACACATGGGGAAAAGCTAACAGAGTAGCTGTAACTCTCCCCTTAGCTCTTCCTGGTCAGGATTGGAGATTTCCACTGTCTTCTATGTCAGAACCATATTTTCACATGTCTGGGATGTGACTCAACTGCATCTTTATCAGCATATGGGAGTTCCAAATTGAATAAAGTCTGCACTTGAAGAGAATGTGGGAGAAGAAAAAGGCAGTGTCCATAGGGAGTGGTTATAATACAAAGATACTAATGATCACAGATTTGAATAAAATAGGAAAGGAGAAAATGCCAACTTAAATTTCAGAAAATATTTTGAATATCTTGAATGCAAAGCCTTTAAAATTCCCTAAGATTCTTTGACAGAGTATGAGAGGGAAAGAGATAGAGAATAGCAGAAGTAATTTTGAATGTCCAGAGCATACATGTTCTACCAAAAGCTCTCAGAGCAGTTTTAGCCTTAGGAGAAAGAAAGTTTTGTAAAGAAAAGAAATAAAAGGAAGGGAAAGGGAAAGGAAGGGAAGGAAAGGGAAGGAGATAGAATGAAAAACACTAGTTTATTTTTAAGTGGAAAATACCATGTATGCTTCTGCTATCTAGTTAAAAGAAAGCATACACATGTAACTGTGAACTTCTCTTCTTCATAAAATTTGAGAAATTTGTTTGCTGAGAGGACTATGGGAGAAAGCAAAGGACAGCAGTTTGCATCTCTGATTCTAGATCATTTTCTCCTGTTTCAAGTGATCCCCTGATTGGGAAAGACTGGTCCTAGGTATTTTATGTCATCTGCTACTTTCATAATAAATTCCTTTCTGTATGCAGAGATTTTACCAAAGGCCAACTTTTACTTCAGAAGTAGCTATGTTCTCTTATTAAGAGACCAGCTATAGTCCTCCTTGAGTTGTGTGTGTGTGTGTAATATTATATATTTTTTCACTGTGGGTTACTCAAAGAATATAACATACTCATAAATTGTAAACATATATAATCATGCCTTCCAGTTTACTTTGCTGTTTTTATATCTTTCTGAAACATATGCAGCTCTGGGAACGGGGAAAGGCAGAATACCTAGGCTCACAGGGAGAGGATGGATCATAAATTCTTTCTAGTCCAACCACTTATAAAGTGCATAAATGCCCTCGAGGAATCAGTGGCCTTCTTGAGAGCTCATCATTCAAGAAAGTCTGTCCCATATCGGAGAAGCTCTGGTTATTAGAAAGTCTTCATGTTGAGCCCATTTCTGTATCTTCACATGCCTCTCCCTCCGATCCATCCGGAAGAAGTCAGGCATCCATAAAGCGGGAACTCTGCTGCTCCTACATCCACCCCTCTCTCTGCTGGATCCTCTCTGTCACTTCATTTGCCCTGGCATGGGTCTCCAGTCTCTAGAGTCTGAATCCCTCTCCTCTGGCCACAGTTTAGGTGGGGAAAGGTCCTCCATGAGCAGGATGTGGAGAATGGAACCTACTCCTCCTTGAAAGAAGCCATCCCGATTTAACGAAACTCATGATGCATTTTCACATTGACAGCCACACACTAAAATGGACTGATGTTGAGATTACTTTTGACTAAAATTCAATGTTCTTTACTTGTTCTCATGCTACATCAAATGTGCTGAATTTATACACATTCAAGATTCAAGTACAGTTACAAGCAGCTGAATCACAGTTAGAAATTTCAAGGTCAACAGCAAGGAAACTTTGAAACACTAAGGAAAAATTTAAATTCAACTCTCATAACAGTTAAGCGTTAAGAGAGGATTAGTTCATACTAGAACACTAGAACTGTAAGTTGCAGCATCATTTTTAATAGTTACGACAAATTTATTTTCTCTTGAGAAGAAAGTGATTTTCCTTTCTATAAGACAAATATTTCTGCTTCAAAGTTTGTGCCAAGGATAAACTTGGCACAGAGCCAGCACTCAAAAATCTTTTTTTTTTTTTTTTTTTTTTTGAGTATCTGAATGGCTTTTTCATTACAATACAAATATAGTCATTAGCTGAGAGTAGAGAATGTAGAATGAGAATGAATAATTCTATGTTCACTGACTGTGCAATGTAAGAAAAGATGTTTTAATTATGCATGGAAAATTTACCCTGTTTACATTAAGAAAGTTGTAACAGAGTGATCATACAAGAAAGCAAAGCAAAATAATCTTAGTCCATTTGTGAATTAAAAGTACCAAGGATTAAGCACTTCAAATAGAATTACAAAAAGTATGATTGCTAGCATCATTTATAATAAATTTGTTTACATTTGTATCCCTAGATTCTTGATTTTTGATTCCATAAACCAATTTTAAATTTAAATTTTCTGACAATCACAAATCATTATTTCTAAATCAAAGCATTTCATAATAAAATCATTATTTCTAAATCAAAGCATTTCACAATAATCAACACATTTAGCTTCGTTGTTTTGCATTTCTGCCAGAAAAAAATTAGCACTCTGAAGATTAGTGGAAAAATAATTTTATAATTGAATAAATCATTAACACCGCAGAACAATACTTACCATTAAAACTAAATTTTCTATTATCTGTCCCCACAAATAGAAAGGGCCTAAATATCTATTTAAACAAATAAAGAACAGCAAATAGGTACCCAAGTCCCAAGGAAGAAATTACTCTAAGCGGAGTAATCTATATAAGCAGAGTAATCTTTTGTAAAAAAAGTAGGAGGAGGAAAGGATTGGAGTACCTCAAACATATATCATGTAGTTAAAATGACATCATTCCAATGACAGATGCCCAAGTGAACTGTAGCTTTGCAGGATTTTATTTGTTTATTCACTTGATTTTCTCATCTATTAAGAACTTTCCTGTGGATAAATATATATTTTTCCAGGGCCTCATGAATCATTAAAAATAATAAGTTAGCGAAGTGTCAATTAAGAAGGAATTAGAGCAGAGAACTCACTGAAGTAAAAGATATGTCATGCAACATTTTTAATAATTATTTCCAATGAAGGGAAGAAAATATTTCATTAAAGTAGAAATACTATATTAGTTTCAGGACTTTAAATTAAAATGTCACCAAGATTAAAATAAACATTACATCTATAAAAGCCATTTTATTTTGGTGACTACCTATGTAAGGCAGTCACCAGGAGCTTGAGCTGATGTCTCAGAAACATTCAGGAAAGCACATGGATAAAATCCCGAAATTTCAGTCTCTCACTTAGAACAGGAAGTGAGGAAAGCAAACCACGGCTTACAAACTACAGACTTCCAAACTTTCAAAGCAACCCGGTTTCACCTCTTTTCCCTGATATTTAGCTCTATTTCTGGAAGGAAAGCTGGCATCTAATAATGCAGGCTTTTAATGAGGGTCAAACCATTTCAGGCATGTTTTTCTTAATCTTTCCTTCATTTAGCAGTTCATCAACAGTGAATCTCACTTTTTTGCCTCCTCTAAGAAATAAAATAAAGAGTATTTTGTTTCATGAGTCAGTGTCTTTCCCTGAGTTTTCTTTAAGTTGGAAATAAAACTAAGAAATATCTTGAGGGCAAAACTCAGTTTTGAAAAAAAACATTTGATTTCAGCATTTAAAAAGGGACTCATGGGTCTATGCAATCGTTTCCTATTTCCCATTTAGGTTAGTCCACGGAGCTTGTCTTCCCGCTGCCAAAGTATAGTTCATCCAGCAGGTGCAAAGCACCCCGCCAAGGTTTCTGTAGACTCTTTTCTCCCGAGCAGCAGCTTGTGAATCTCTGTTTGGCTCCTTTCCCGGGGGGCACTGTTGCCTGCCAGGAAACGTTGAGGGCCTCATCTGCCTTTTTCCTTTAATCATAATCTCCATGGGTCCTTGTTATCCACAATGTGTCTCGGGACGGGGAGTCCCCGGAGTGGCGAGTGGCTCAGGGGAATCTTGCCACGATGCCGCTGTGGCAGCGCCGGCGAAAAGGCTCGGCATGGGCAGCCCAGAGTTGGAGACTCAGCTCGTAGCTGAGTGTCATGGAGCCCAAGCTTCTCACCACCCTGGGTCTCCATTTCCACGTTGGACTCGACTCCAGCAAAGTGGTACACAGGACACTTCCCACTTAAGTCCCTACAACAGAAGTGTCTGCTGGTTTGTACTTGCCTAGGACCTTACAGAGTTTGGAGCTCGGCAACTGGAGTTACACAAAGGGATACACAGAATTAGGGGGAACAGATAAGGATCGCATTCTGGAATGTTAATTTTCGTTGAATATTGGGAAGAATTCCTGAGTTATAAGCACACTGAGGTTTTTTTTCTGTTTTGACATCCTGTGATTTTGATGATAGAAAATACTGGACACGTCCACTAATGGCAGGTATTTTGATCCCCTGGAACAGTAAGAAGTTTAAGCAGGATACGACAATGGCTTCGTACTGTACACCATTGCATCACTTCTAATTCAAGTCCGTGTGCACAATTTAGGGATGGCGAGGCTGTTTTCTCCAGGAAAGTTAACTAGCTTTGGAGACAGTTCTTTGGTTTCTGTGCATATCCAGAGTGTGAGCAAAGGTCCTAAGTGGTAAAGTGGTAGGAATGGTAATAATAATGCTCATTACCAAATTATAAGCTCAGACAGAAAGGTCATCACAACCTCTTATGTCCCTGCTTATTTGGCTAAAAACGTCTCACTGCTCAAAGAAGGCATTTTTCCTCCAGGTATTTTATGACTGCCTCGTTTATAAAGTAAACATGCTACTCAAAATCCACCCCTAGCTCAGAAACAAGCCCTCACTGAACAGACGGCATGCTTCACTTTTATCTTGCTGATGGTCCCTCTCCACCCACTGGAACAGAAGCTCCGTGGGGGCAAGGACGGTCTCGTATTCATTCTATCCACAACCGGCACACGGCAGGAACTCAACCAATGATGAATGAGTGAATGAATGAATGATCAGCGCTTGGGCGGCTCTGGCAGTCTGTTCCCTCCTCATGCTTCTGATCTCCTCCTCTCTGACTTGCTGGAAATCAGTTGCTTTCCTACTTTCAAAAACTATGGAGAGAATGAGTTTCTTTGTAATTCTCTCTTCTCTACCAGGTTCTCTCCCTATACCAGCACTGTCCAAAAGAAATTAGCATGAGTCCCCTACATAACTTCAAAGTGTCCAGAAGCCACATTAAAAAACAGGTAAACTTACTTTGTAATAATATATTTTATTTAACCCAATATATCTAAGATATTATTTTTAAACACATAACTAATATGAAAATTATTGAGATATTTCACAATTTTTTTTACACTCAATCTTCAAAATCTGGACCTATAGCACACCTCGGCCCAGACTCGCCAAGGACATTTCATGGGCTCGATGGCCACGTGGGGCTAGTGGCTACCACACTGGACAGCAACTGCTCATAAACCCTATATTTTTCCCAGTTCTCACAGGGAAATTTTAACTTCTCTATAAAAGCAAAATCCATCACTACTGCACCATCTCTTTCTGAAACACGAGGGCTATTGTTCCTATAATAATCATTGCTTTCTTCTATACCACCTTTAAATTAAATCCTTTCTCTCTGAAGACATTTCAAATAGTGCTGGACAGCATCACTAGTGGGACCAGGTACTCTTAGTTTTTACTTTTCTATTATTTTTTTAAAAACTACAATATTTTACTTGTGGAATCTATTTTCCAAGGTATTACTCATCTTTACTATTAGATTCTTCTCCACTTCTCTTCATTTTTATTAGAAAAGAACAATTAAACTGTACATAAATATCTAAATACCAGTCATTGTTTATATATACCCATGAAGAAAATCAAGGATAGGGTTTAATACTGATCCTTCTGTTAAGATTGCTATTCTATATAATTCAGCTTATAGTCCAAATAGAATTCTCTTATAGGAATGTTTATGCCATATGAATATCACATTAAAGTATGATTTCTCAACCTTCAATTAGATTACACTTTAGATATTTTATTTAAATTCATAAATAGCTATATATGAAGAAAAACGTCAACAATGAAAACATTTATGTTGCATTGTGACAAATGCAAATGTTCACTATGCAGCAGGGAAATTCATTGTAAATCACCGAATCAATGCTCAGGAATTTTCAGCAATCTCCAAATCTAATGTGGAACTTAAGGCATATTGAATTCTTCCAAATACATACTAGTTTCTCAAGAGGCCTTATAAATTAAGGAATGTGACTATATGCATATTTGTCCTGTGTGTCTGCTATTTTATTTCAAGACAATGGACTTAATTTTTAAAAGGGTTCAAAGCCTGTGCAGCCATTTTTTGTATAATATGATGGATTTGGGTCAAAATCAGATATACTGTTGGAAACTACTGGGAAAAGCCAGGCAGGCAAACACAAAACACAAGTGCTCACTTGCCTTCACTTCCTAATCCTGTGTCTGCTTGCTCAGGGCTTGAGCTGAAGAGGATGGTGGAGGTGAGTAGAAAATAGAGTCTGTCGAAACATCCCCACGGTCAGCTTCAACAGCAGGAATCGGCGGTCTCACAGGTTCTGAGGCCGGAAGTCCAACACGGTGCTTTCTGCAAAGTCTGGAGCCGCCTGCGGGCACCTTGCCTGCGCCCCCAACTCCGTGTCTGCCTTGGCCTCCCACTGCTGCCAGGGCTGAAGCCCCTGGCTCCAGGGGCCCTGCCATGTGGGATCGGCTTGGCCTCCCCTTGACGAATGACACCTTCAAAGGCCCTATGGGCAGTGGGCTCCCATCCTTAGGACAGGGGTCAGGACTTGGCCACGTCTCTGGGGGGACATGACTCGCCCGTGACACCCACCGTTCTGCCAGCCTGATTCTATTTCTAGACGCTGTGTGCCTTAGGGAATGGACTCTTGCCCGCGGCTGCATACGCAGACCCCAGCCAGCCTCGCTCAGGGTGGGCACGCGGTTTGCTCCGCCACCAGGGTCCCCTGCCTCGCCTGCCTCTCTCTCTCGTCCTCCGTCCCTCCTGCCCCCTCGCGCGCCATCTGTGCGCCCATCAGTAGATGCTACTTCCCACAAACCACAGGCTCAAAAGCTAAAGCCGTCGGAGCACTTCGAACGCAGGAGAGCGTCTGTGTTCAGGTAATAGCTGGAGGGCAGTTTCTCTGCCAGGACCAAGCACAGATAAGACAGCCGTAATCATCGTCCCCAGTCAGGCTGTGATGACATCGGGCGGAAACTGGCACAAACCTTCGGGCAGTGACTTTGGTGATACTTATTAAGTGCCTTAAACCGTGCATTTCTCTCCTCGGATTCTGTTTTTTGGCATCTGTGCTAAGGATGTGATCCAGTGTAGGAAGAAGAGTCTTTGCACACCGAGGAAGCACGTCCTGGTGGTTCGGGACGTCTCTGGAGCCCGGGGCCTCGGCTGAGACCTGCTCCAGCATCACCAGCTCGCAGCGCCTCGCCCGTGAGCTGCTGCGACCTCGGGCCCCAGGGGGCTTGGCTGCCGCGCTGAAGTCCTTCCACTCGTGCATCTACTAGATGGTGGCCGCTGCCACCACCGTGTTCCTAAGGGAGGCTAATTGTAAGGAGCCGCCCTGCTTCCCGGACAGTGATCCGGGAACGCGCCGTCTGCTGCAGCGGAGGCCGTGCGAGGCCGCTGGCACCCGGGACACGCACCCAGGCCCAGCACCTCTGGTCGCCGCCTGCCTCCAGCCAAAGGCCCAGGGCGGTGTGGGGGAGTCGGAATGCCCCAAAGCCGCCCGGACCCAGTCCAGCCCCTGCGGCTGCTCCTGGCACGGCAGCAGGGATTTTGCAGCTGAGATCACTGGAGGAGCCTGAGAAGGGAGGGTGCCCTGGAGCGCCCGGGGGGACCAGTGCAATCAGGGAGGCCGGGTTAGCTGTAGGAGATGTGACGACAGAAGCGGGGTGGAGGGCCGCAGCCACAAGCCAGGAACGCAGGCGGCCAGGAAACGCGTTCCGCGCTGGAGCCTCCGGGGGCCCAGCCCGGCCGGCCCCTCGACTGGCGCTTGGTGACACTGAGGGGACGTCTGAGCTGCAGAACGCTGAGATCAACGTGTTCCGCGCCACTAAGTTTGCGGTAACCTGATACGGCATCAGTAGAGAACTAGTGCACAGTCTTACCTTAGATGGACTAAGGTTCCTGTCGACGTGGAGGCTGTGCTAAGCCCCTGGAGGTTTCTGAATGACCCCCTGGCACCATAAGAGGACGTGGACACGGAGCTAGTGAAGGGAGGCTGGAGGAATAGTGCACGGGCACGACAAGGTTTACAAAGCGCTCATAATAAATTAGAAAATGCTATTAGGGAAAGATGTATTACAGTAAAACGATACATATAAACATCAAATTATGCATATAAACATGCCAGTATAAAATAAACTAAAATACTAACAGTGATTGCTTCTGCATGCTGGAATGCTAAAGGACTTTCATTTTTCTGTGTTTTCCAACTTTTCCATATGAGCAGGAATTACTTTCATAATGGAAAAAGCAAATCAACTGCACTTAAAAATCAGACAGCAATATACTAGGGAACATAAAAAGCAACTTAAACAATGCTATACTCACCTCTTTATTTCTGCACCAACAACTCTTGTGCAGCCAATAATTCAAGCCCTGCAAACTCACAGGTCTAGCATGTCACACTGCAGTCACCAAGGATCTGAGTTTCAATTGTGCCAACAGTGTGGTAGATTGAAGCTGTATGTACCCCAGAAAAACACGTTCTCAAACCTACTGCATCCATGTGCTTGAGCCCACTGTACGTGGAGCCTTGGGATGAGCTTCAGTTAGGGTGGGCCCCACCTCAAGCAGGAGGGGTCTCAGTCCTATTACTGGAGTCCTGTATGAGTGGAAGAAGATTTAGAGAGAGACAAAGCCACAGGAAGCAAGGAGCTGAAGTTCAGTGGAAACCGGAAGAGAACACGGAGGCCAGCAGAGGCGGTCAGAGGAGGCCTTGCCAAGAGGAGCCCAGGACCAAGGGTCACTGACAGTCCGCTGCAGGCCAGTCTTTGGGAAGAAAGCATCGCCTTGGTGATGCCTTGACTTGGACTTTCGTTTAGCCTCGAGACTGGGAGCTAGTAAGTTCCCACTGTTTATTTAATTCAACCCATGGCCTGTATTTACTTGAGCAGCCCGGGAAGCTGAAGCACATGACAGTGCAGTTATGATTGTCAGCTTCCAGCCCCGGGGAGCGGCTTGGTGGTAGTGGGTTCACATCAGAGGACGAGTGATTTAAGCAGAAACTGGTAAGTAAGACAATGGGAAGGAAAAAGCCAGAGAGGAGAACAGCCGAGGCTGCAGACCTGTTCTTCTTCGTTGCATGTGGGAAGGCGAGGAGAGATTCATTCTGGCAACCATGGCTTTTTGACCTTGGATGAGCCGTTTCACCCTGACCCTCAGTCTCTTCCTCTGTGTTATAAGGGGTGTGACCAAACTATTCCTAAGAGTCCTTCCAGCTCCATTTTCTATGAATATATGTGTACACATGGGGACATACAGGCTCTGAATATAACCCAATAAGAGTGATTCAAAAAGGCATGCAAAAAATATTTTACAGTTACACTTTGTATTCAAACAGGGGTTGCTGTGAATTTGTGTTCACTGGGTCTTTTGCAATTTGCCACTAATACCATCAACACCAGGTATCTCACAGTGTCTTCTCCACACCGTGTATGGAAAAGCTTGGAATGTGAGAAGTCCAGGAGCAGCCGTCTAAAGGCTGGCTGTCCAGCGAAGCTGCTCAGCTTGTCACTTGTCAGCTCCCTGAGTAAAGTGTTCATGACCTCAGGAAGAGTTTCCTTCTCTCATGAAAAAATAAGCACATCGACCAAATCCCATAACAGCTTTCCAACTAAATGCAATGCCTGATCATTTCCCAGTTACTATAATATTAGCGAGGATGCCATTTTGGGAATGGGCCTCATGTGAAATTTCACTGGAAGCTTAAAATGTCCATGAATATTTATTATCCGTGCTTTTTCCCAGAAAATATTTACAGAATGCTTCTTATGTGAAAAAGACTTAAGTTATTTAAGCCAGGTCTTGCGGGTAAGATACGTCATACATAATACTTAACTTTAATGCAAAACAGAGAGGCTAATGTCATTAATAATGATTAATGGGTGCATTAATAATGTGGAGTTTCGGAGGACAAAGAGGCGATTTCCAGTTATCTGGACAGGGAGATGGCCCAGGAAAGCTTTTCAGGTAAGTGGCATCGACGGCTTACCTGAATTTGGATCCTGAATTCAAGGATTAAGGAGGAAGGGGAGGGCGTTTTGGGTGGAGGAAATAGAATTAGCAACGTCTTGGTGGGATGGAGAATCTGGGGTGTTATGGATTGAACCTGCATCCTCTAAGAGAAGTCCTTATCCCCAGGATCTCGGAACGTAAACTTATTTAGAAATAGGGTCATTACAGATGAAATTAGGCAAGCTAACATGAGGTCTTACCGGAGTAGTGTGCACACATGTTTTAAATTAGAGAAGTTCTAGGTTTACAGTAAAACCATGTGAAAATACAGCGTTCTCATATACTCCCCTTTTGTTGGCACTGCATTAGTGTGGTACCTTTGTTACAACTGATGAGTGATTATTAAAATAGTCCTATTAACTATCATCCATAGTTTACATTAGGTATATTTTCCCCATACACGATCCTATTATTAACACCCTGTATTAGTGTCATGCATTTGCTATAATCCATGAAAGAACATTCTTATACTTGCATTATTAACCACAGTCCATCATTTACAATAGGGTTAACTGTGTCATACAGTCCTATGTTTGTTTTACCTTTAAAATTTTTATTCTAATAGCATATACAACCTAGTTTCTCTTTTTAACCACATTTGCCTATATAATTCAGTGGTGTTAATTACACACAATAATGTGCTCCAACACACATTTAGTTACAATTGTAAACGGATTTTTTTCTTGATTTCTTCCTCATATTGCTCATTACTCATCTATAGAAACACTGCTGATTTCTGCATGTTTATCTTGAACCCCACCTCTTTGCTGAATTCATTTATTAGCTCTGGTAGCTTTGTTGTAGATTTTTCAGAACCTTCTCTATAGAGGACCATGTTATCTGCAAATAGGGAAAGCTTTACTTCTTTCTTTTCAGTTTGAATGCCCTTTATTTGTTTTTCTTGCCTAAGTGCTCTGACTGGAACTTCCAGCACAATGTTGGAAACAGTGGTGACAGTGGATCCTTGTCTTGTTCTAGATCTTAGATGGGAAGTTTTCAGTCTTTCACCATGGAGGATGATATTAGCTGTAGGTTGTTCATATATGCCTTTTATCGTGTTGAGGAAGTTTCCTTTTATTCCCATTTTTCTAAGTGTTTTTTATCAAGAAAGGATGCTGGATTTTGTCAAATGTCTTTTTTTTTTTTGTAGATTGCCCCTCTTATTAATATATAGTGTCCTTTGTCTCTTATAATAGTTTTTGACTTAAAGTCTACTTTCTCTGATACTAGTATAGCTACCCAGCTCTTTTTTGGTTACTATTTGCATGGGATATCTTTTTCCAACCTTTCACCTTCAACCTATTTGTGTCTGGGTCTACAGTGAGTCTCTTGTAAACAACATATAGTTGGATCACGTTTTTTTATCCATTCTGTCACTCTGTGCCTTTTGACTGAGGACTTTATTCCATTAATATTCAGCGTTATTATTGTAAAGACAATGCTTAACTCAGCCATTTTGACCTTGGTTTTTATATGCCATGTCTATTTTTTTTTGTATCTCTCTCCTTTACTGCAACCTCCTTTTCTGTGTATTTGATCTTTTGTGATGTATCTAATTGATCCCTTTCTCATCTCTGTTTCTGTACATTTTTAAATACTTCTTTTGTGGTTACCCTGAGGTTTATATTACACAACCTACATCTATAACCTACTAATTTGAAAAGAAACCAACTTAGTTTCAATAGCATACATGTTCTCTGCTCCCATATCCCTCGGTTTCCCCTCTTTATAATGTCTTTGTCCAAATTTACCACCTTTATATTTTGCATATCCATGATCAGGAAATATGCATTTTCTTCTTCAATTGCATTACGATCCTTCCAGGAATTAAAGAGTAGAGCTGTATATTGAGGATATAGTACTATCTGGGTTTTGCATTTTCCTTTTTAGTTACCCTTATTGATGATCTTCCTTTCTTCATACTACTCCAAGCCACTCTTTCCTGTGTCTTTTCTTTCAATCTGCACAATTCCCTTTAGTTATTCTTATAAGGCAGGTCTTTTGTTTATGAACTCTCTCACTTTCTGTTTATCTGTGCATAAATTCATCTTCATTTTTGAAGGACTGTTTTGCTGGATAAAGAATTTTTGGCTGGCAATTTTTTCTTTCAGTACCTTAAATATATTATCCCACTACCTTCTTGCCTCCAAGATTTGTGATGAGCAATCAGCACTTTGTCTTATTGTGAATCCCTTGTATGTGGCAAACTGCTGTTCTCTTGCTGCTTTCAGAATTCTCTTTTTTATCTTTGGCAATTGACATTCTTATTAGCATCTGTATCAGAGTGGGGGGATTTAATCTGTTTGGAGTAATTGTGCTTCTTGGACATGTATATTAATGTCTTTCATAACAGTTGGAAATTGTCCTCAAATATTCTTCCTGCCCCTTTTCCCTTCTCTTCTACATTGAGACACCTATGGCATGTATGTTTGTGTGCTTTGTGCTGTCATTCAAATCCCTGAGAAACTGCTCAATTTTTTTCTATTCTTATCTCTATTTGTTCTTTTGACTATATGCTTTTTCATGTCTTCTCATCTGCTGATTCTTTCCTCTGCCTGTTCAAATGTTGTTGAATGCCTCTAGCGTATCTTTTATCTCTACTATTGTGCTTTTCCTCTCCATAATTTATTTTATGTTTCTTTTTATACTTTCAAATTCTTCTTTATGCTCACACATTGTCTTCTTAATATCCTTTATCTCTTTATCCATATTTTCCTGCATCTCCTTGAAATGATTTAGGAGATTTGTTTGAACTTCTTTGATTAGTTGTTCCCCAATTCTGTGTCTCCTCTGAAGTTTTAATTTATTCCCTTGACTGAGCCATATATTCCTGTTTCTTAGTATGACTTGTAACATTTGCTGATGTCTAGGCATCTAATTATCTTGATGACTTAACTTTGAAAGTCAGTTTCTCTCTAGGGTTTTATTGTTGATTGGCTTTGTTTTAGGGCTCTTCTTTGATGTTTAGTCCAACTTATTGTTGACCTTTAGAATAGTCCAAGTTTAACTGATCAGATTTTCTCAGCTCTTTTTCATCTGATTCTTGCCTTGGATATGCAGTATATTTTTTAAGATTGCAATTTTTGTGCAATTGTTCCACCTGAAAGAGAAAGCTTCCTTTCCTCTGTTCATCTCTAGAAAACTTGATCTGTTCTGATTGTTTTTGTACAGCATTTTCTCTCCAGTTCCTGGGATTTGTTGAAATTCCTTCCCTCACTCAGTATATGTTTTCCCTATACTTTTCATTTCTGGGAGCCTCCTGTCTTACAACAGTTCAATTTTATCCTCTTTATTATTATTTTTTTCTCTGTGAGGTTTTTCTGTTCCTGATTTTTTTCTTGATAGTGTATCCTGCCCTAGGCATCCAAGTGAGGTCAATTCAGAAAGGTGGGTTGTTCCAGAAAAGTCTGTTTTGTGTTTAGGTGTTCCAGCCAACAGAAACTGGATTGAGTGTGTGCATGTGTGCATTTATATGTACATTAAATGTATAAATACACACATTTTACACAAAGGCTGGCGGGACACACCATTATGCCACTGTTTTATCCCTTACTTTGCAGGGCAAGCTACACTTTTCCTAACTAGGCTGTAAACTCTTGGAGAGTCAGTCAATCACATTGTATCATGCATATAACTAATACTCAGGTAGCATTTATCAATCAATTGATTTAAGATAAGTCCTTTAACATCAGCATCAGCTGTATTTCCTTCTAGGATCAGAAGAACAGCTGGTTAACATACTTGCCATAATAGGGCAATAAAGGATGGTTCCTATTTTCTTTAATTCTGTAAATGGCAAGATCGATAATTTCTTTAAAAGCTCCTGAGATAAGGTAACTGAAGTCATCATATGGAAGCAATCGATCAATACTGAATGTGTGTGCATGTGTGTGAGAGAGACACCAGCCAGCTCTCCACAGCAAAATGGAAAAATTGCATGCAAGTATTAAATGCAGGCAGTGCGAGCGGACGGACGCAGCTCGCCAAGCAGCCTGGCGCCGGTGCCTACCTCGATGAAGAAGATGCTGGCTGCTGAGGTCGGGTGGTGGTACATGTAGAGCGTCACGAGCACAGCCGCTGCTACGACCAGCACCGGGATGAGGATCCCGACTATGAGGCCGGCATGCAGGCTCCCCGCCTTCTTCTCGGCGGCGCGGTCATCTGTGGAAGCTGAGAGAACAGCACCCCTGTCAGACACTCATGCTGGCCTTAGGGAGCGAATCGTGTTCCCCCACACCACATGTTCAAGTCCCAGCGCCTCTCCCGTGCGTGTGGCTGTTTGTGGGAAAGGAGTGATTGCCAGTGGAATTCAAGTTAAACTGAGGTCCTTGTCCAAAAGGACTGCGGTCCTTACAAGAAAGCAAGGGGAGAGGCAGACAGACCCAGAATCCAGATGGCCAGGTGGGGACGGGGCAGAGACTGGGCTACGCCGCAAGCCGAGTGACACCGAGGAGTGCCCGCCTCTCCAGCGGCCAGGACAGGGGTGCACGGGACCTTCCCTGCGAGGAGCAGAGGGACCTGGCCCCTGCTGACACCCTGACTTTAGACTTGTGCCTCCAGACCTGGAAGGCAACAGAGTTCTGTCGTTTTAAGCTCCCCGGTTCATGGTGCTTTATTAGAAGCCCCAGGAAACCAAGACCTGCAGCCTTCAAGTTTGCATTTTCATTTGGGAGGAGATTTGTTTTTAAGAAACTTCTTGATTTAGTCTTCTTGACTTTCTGCATAACTTTTAATTTCCATACCACAAAATGTAGAAGTTAGGTGCTCTTTATTTGGACAATGAAATATCCATACTATCAATGATTAAAATTACATGTGTCACTGCAGTTTTAGTTTCCAACCATAAACAAAATTAATAGTCTTTATTCTAAACGTGCTCTGTGGAGTCTAAAACCCCAATTAACCAGACAATAAATTAAGCTTTGATTTTCTCATGAAACCACCAAATTGACCCACAGAAAGATGATCGAGTACTTTCTGAGAGCTTCTCTCTCATTTTCTTTTGGAAATCCTGAACTGAAGAATATTGGACATCTTTTGGTGAGCTACATGGACATTTTAAGAAAGTCCATGCCTGAGCTCAGAGGATCATTTTCAAAATGCTTTAAACTGAAATGCTCTTTAAAAGCAAAACAGATGGATGCTAAATTACCCTTAAATAGTTGTATCATGATCTAAAGGAAACACAAAGCATATGAAAATATTTCACTATGTCACAGACCAATATCATTTTCCATAATTTCTACTGAGATGCTTTCTACTGCAATACACATTTTCAGAAAATTAGGAAAGGGAGAAATTACATTTCTAAAGTAATTGCTATACCACCTAAAGTCAATCAACCAAATAAAACTTATCTCTAAAGTATCTTCTTGGTCTAAAATTTGATCATCTTTTATGATGACTCAGGAATTTTGAGATTGCCCTAAACTATATGCAGGAAGTAACTGTAACTTAGTGCCTAACATGACTGGTATATTTAAATCCCTGGATAATTCCTTAAGAGTCACAGAATTTCTAGAACAGGGGTTAGCAATCCTTTGTTACTCATTTATTTTATCTCCTTGTTATTTTACCCTGTAAAAGTTTGTTTTTGTCTATTAGACATCAGTTAGTACACAATGATATATTATTTTATGTTTTGTTAATAAACAACAAACCTGTCTATTGGAATGTGTGGTCAGTTTGAGCAAATGGAATCTCAGATAAAGCAAAGAAACACAGACTCTCAATTCTTCACACTCATCCTTTACATTGTTTTCTTGTTGCTGCTTATTCTTTGAGACCCATTCTAGGTGTTCAGTAATCCTTCTGCAAGTCTCTTAAATCTCAACATCATAAGGCTTCCCTTACATAACAGAAAGGCGTTAATGGAGAGAATATCACATGTAAAGAGTAATTCATTATGTAAAAATTCATTGACAGTGTACCAGGCATGTTTCTAAGTGCTTTACATGTATCAGATCAACCTAGGGTAGCCATCATTGTTATTCCCATTTCATAGATGAGAAAACTGAGGCATAGGGAGATAAGAAATGTGCTAAGTTGCCAAACTACTGACAGAGAACTGGGCTCGGGCCAGCAGTCTGGTCTCCAAGTGCGCTCAGAAGCTCTGATCAATATCACCTCTGTAATAGAGCTTGCTGCACTATTTCCCCTCAATGCATGTTTTGGGGGTTCTTCTGGCAAAGGTTTTTGAAAAGAATCGGTGAAAAAGGGAAGTTAATTTAGAAAAGGTTAAGGAATTAACCTCTTGTGGCTGTGCTCAGCTCAGTGTGGTGGAAAGGACAGGCAGAGGCAAGGAGGAGGGAGAGGGAAGGGAACAGAAAGGCTGCTCAAAGCGGCTTGCGATTCCTTGGAATGAGCACTTCTCCAATACAGGTCAAATGAGGCTATGACACATTAACTCATCTGTCTGGGCCTCAGTGAGCTTATCTCTGCCCGAGGGGGACAGTGAGATAACTACCTCCTGGGCCAGCTGTGAGAATTAGTAATTAATGCACACAGCACACTCAGGAGAGTGCCTAGCAAATAGTAAGCACTACGTAAATGCTAGCTATTATAGTGGCATTGCTACGATGATTACAGAGGCAGACTGAGGCAAATTACACTACCTGATTCCTGACACCATATAAAGGCGATTTTTGCCCTTAACATTAATTACTTTTAAAAGTTTAGCCTCATCCTTAAGTGTGCTTGCCTAATTGCATCTTGTGGATTTGTTTTTTTTCTTATCTTTGAAGGGTATGATACATTAGTTTAATGGGACAATAAGATTAATTGAAAATGTTGGTTGGGAGAAAATGCTGCATAAACATCTATTTTAATCACTAAGGGTAGCCTTGAATGTTTCTTCAAATCATTTGTGTAATTCCATCCATCCTTCCCTTCCAAGCATCTCTCCACCCATCCCTCTATTCATCCATCATCCCTCCCTCCATCCATCCCTCCAGCTCTCCATCTTTCCGTCAATGCATCCATCCACCCTTCCTTTCATTCATCCCTCTATCCATTGATGTGTCCCTCTCTCTACCCCACCTCCATCCCTCTCTCCTTCCACCCCTCCCTCCCTCCAACCACGAGTCCTACATTCCTTCCCTCCTTCCTTCCTCCATTCATGCATCCCTCCACCCACCACCCATCTTTTCTATTTTCTGGGTCTGTGGTCCTTGATAAGCAGCATACCAAGTTCTGCTTCACTTCTTTTGTGTCTGCCAAATAGGCATAGCAAAGCCTTGTGACTTGGCCTCAGGCTGCCACTTCCCTGTTGAGGAGGCAGCAAGCAATGAGCTGCCCTTCATAGGAGGAAGAGAGCAAGGGGCTATTCAGTAGGAGCCCTTGGGAAAACTAAAATTATCTTTGCCATGTAGCACACAGGGTGCCAGTCTTTGGAACATAGTATCATAACCAGATTTGCACCTCCAGTGCTGTGAACTTCACTCCCTCTCTTTACTGAGGCTCAAATATTTACTTTCACAATTATTTCCTACCCACTCTTCCAGGAATGGGTTACTTATATTATCTCCCTTTTACATCTTTCCTTTATAAAGGGGCTGTCATGGATGAAACCAGCCTGGTCATGTCTGGTGCAATTTGTAGAGGCTATTTTTTTACTAGACAAATAAGCAGTTGATAACATTTTTGGATGATGATTTTAAGAAAATAAACTCTCTCCAGGGATTCTCAAAATATTACTAACAAATAGATGAAATAAATATTTAAAGATTTTGTGTGTATATGACTTTATGATGTGTCACAATTAGAGCACAGCAGTTAAGGAGAAACAGCAAATTCAATTGCTATTACAGTGGGATCCCCGTGTCCCCTGCTCGTGCCAATTTCAAAATGATTCAGCGTGACCATCTGAATGGAGGGGCCAAAACTGCACCCTCGTGTTTTCTGTCTTCATATTCTGTAAGCAAGGTCTCTGCTACTGAATGATTCTACAACTAGCCTTTTCCCACAAAGCAGAAGCAGTTCCCGCCAGCTGCCGCCTCTGGGCTGTGGGTGCTGTATATTAAGCAGTACCGTGTCAGTGACTTAGAGCTTGTGGAGTCTGGAGCCGAGGTAAGCGCTGCAGCGATGTGCTTGGTCTTAAATCCCTTCCCTATTCTTGTGTTCAGTTCAGTATCACTACTTGATAAATGGCATTGGTTTCTCACACTCTTGGGTACCTGCCGACAAGGCAGAGGATCCTCTGTGTTAAAAGTGATGAGCTCCTCAACTGCCAGAGTGAAATTTAGAAAGTGTAAGCAAGCGGTAGTCATCTCCATAACTGAAATTTAGTTCATTCACCTCAAGGTCAGACTCCTCGAAAAAATTGATTTCACTCCTTTGACAAAGTCAACAGGCAAAGGAGCTGACTTTGGGAGTAACCCTTCTTGCAAATCTGCAGACTGAAGGGGGTCAGAGGCCACTCTGCGCCCCTTTCAGGTACCAGCTTCTTACTAAGCTGATCAGAGCCTACCGGGAGGCGGGGCAATATTCAGAAAAGACAAGAAGGAATCTAGGCTTGAGGCGCAAACTCCACTCTTAGGGATTCCTTATGCTCTTTCAATCACATTCCTTCTCTTCATATCCTCCTCTTCATATCACGCACAGGAGAATTCAAGTATGTAGCTTTTCAGCCTTACATTGAGTATTGAAATAAGAGGGATGAATGTAAAGGGCAAAGAGACACCATAAAATGGGGCCTCCAGGTCAAAAAGGAAAACACACACACACACACATACACATACGATAAAGGAAGGGTTAATGTCATCAATATATGATAAAATTTGTTACAACTCAATTAGAAAGAAATGACCTTGGATTTTAAAATGAGCATAGGACATGGACCGAATGTTAACCATAACAACGAACAGTGAACATTTGTGAAAAGTTTATTAGATCCCAGGGACTGTTAGGTAGTTTCTAGTTTAAGTCTCTCATCAACTTAAGAAGTAGGCATTGTTATTCAATTTTCAGGTGAGGACAAAAACTTAGACGCATTAAATAACTGGCCCAAGAGTCGAAATGTCACACCAGAGCCAGGTGTTCAGCTTGAACGTGATCTACAAATTAGCCCCTAACATCGACATGGGCCGTAGTACAAGGTCTTGCTCGGGAAATCGTGTTTAAAATTCCACCAAGGTTCACGCCGTGGTAGCTTGTCCTCCCAATCTGCCAAAGGCGCGTGGCTGGGAGCCTGCTGGGAGCCACAAGCTACTTAAGCAAACCATCGCCAGGCAGCTGGACTTCACAGTGTTGCCAGGTCAGATTCCAAAAGCCTATAAAATGAAGGCCTTTTCCCCACTCTCGGACATATTTAAAAACATAAAAGACACACAGAAAAATCGATAGTATCGAGGAGATAATACACTCTCCTTTGCTCCATTGAGTGGTCTGGGTAGTGCTCCTGGATTTTCAGTACTTGATGAAGTGCAGATCAATATTTAGACACAGAGAAGTCTGTAAGAACCATCAAATCCATCCAGGCAATCTGTTATTTTGGGGTAAGACTTAGCTACCATGGCAGCAAAAATGTTAGAAAATATTCAAGTCTTCAGGTAAATGTGTTTTATTCACTACACTCCAAGGGAAAGCAATGATCGAATATCCTGATAGGAGAAAAAGATTACAGACAATTTAACATTTTTCTTGAAAGGGAAGCATTTAATTTTAAAGATCTATGTCTCCTTGCTCTTTCTATGACTAATTTTTTTCCAGGATTTATATAGATGTGGCATTGATATTCTGTATTTGGAATTATAATTCTCAAATATGTTAAATAGATTTTAATACATTGCTAAGTGATCGGTACCCACTATTCAATCTTGCTAATAATTAAAGTCCAGACCAGAAGTAAAGTAAAACTAAAATAGGAATATTCCTCAATAGAATTTTATTCACATTAGAACTAATTCTTCTCTTGGCTTTAAAATGAAATGCTACAACCCACAAATTCCCTAATATATTAATATCTTTTGGGGGACCAAGAAGCTGATGTGTTGGACAAAGCCTTGCACAAATTTACTCAAAATTCATATATCTTATACAGAAGATGCCAAAATGTTCTTTTAAAGCTTCAGAATGAAGTTAAGCTATAAATGCTAAAAATGTTCCTTCTGTTCCACGTTTGGAATAAAGACACACACAGACACCCCACTTTCCCTGCAGAATATCGTCTAGCCCAATCACAAGCCAAAGCCTGTAATGGAAGAAAATCAAGGGATGGAATTGTAGCTAAACTGACTTTCCTTGGGAAGTTTCACTGGGAACTGACCTCATTTCGTAGCTCAGACTTTCCCCCTCTGACTTCTTATAGCCTGACCTCATTCGGCATTTCTCCTGACACTGCATATTTTCTTATTTGTATAATTCTCTTAGTTCTTTCATTTTCTTTGTCATGGTGTTAATATTTTTTTGCATGCACACCAGCCTGCCACTGTCATTCAGGAATTAGAGGACCTTGGAACTTCAGCAAGAGGTACCTTTATCACAGTGACAATAAATTCAGAGTTCCCAGAGTGACCTCGCCATGGTAGGGACGCAGCAAGGTCTGTGGACAAGTATCAGAATGGGCGACTGGCCTGCGTGTGCAGGCTGTGCTGGTCCCAGGCCCACTCTGAATTTGTATTCAGGGAGACACAGAAAATGCTCTGGGCTGAAAGAGCTTAGGTTATGACAATCTTTTCAACAGGAATCCGTTACCCTTTATCTTCCCAAAATGATGCTAAATAAAATTAAGTGTGAAATCACATTAAGAGAAAAGCTTGATTCCATCAAAATGAGGCACTCTGGATGACCTCCTCTCCCCCTCCCGTAAATGCACACGCATGCATAAGCATCAGAGAGGAAGGATTGATGGGGCTTAGAGAAACCAGAAGAAGGGAAACAAATCTTTGGAATAACCCATTATCATTTTTCACTTCTAGTGACTCTAATATGATTTCATGACATTTTCAGCCATGGAGATCTTTATAAAACCTAACTTGCAGATTTTTCCTAAGGTGCTTTCTATACCAAATTGTTTTTCCCTACTTAAAGAATACATTGAAAAAATGTTTTTGTAAAATAAAATGTGTCTTTACTTCTACAAAATAATTCACACAAGAAAGTAATCTTCACACCTAAATGCTCCAGCTAAAAATTAAACTAAAAGGGCTTCGTGGAATGCAACAATTTTTCTTTTAATTCCATGCCAAGTCCTTGCCTGGTTAGGAAATTAAGGTTTTCAACTACAGTAAAAGTTGAGCAGAGTTTTCTTACTGAATATATTCACAGTGACTGGAGAATACCAAGAAGAAGGTTGACAACGTGTTTTCAAGGTCCGGGCTTGTAGGAAAGAGTGACTCCTCATGGCATTTCAGAATAGCTACTTCTGCTAAAATGCCACAACAGTTACTTCTGCTAAAACCCCAGAATAGTTAATTATGCTGAAACTCCAGACTAGTTAATTCTGCTGAAACCCCAGAATAGTTACTTCTGCTAATCCTGCTTACTCATATGCATCATCTATGATTATCTCAAAGAATATGCCCTCCCCTCACAGATCCCTCGGGTTTCTGCGCACGAGGGGAGAATTCTTTCCATCATGCCCCTAGCATATGAACTGACAGAGGTGTGCTCCCGTCGCCTCCTTCACAGGCAAACTTTGGGCTCTCAAAACAGCATAATGGTCCTGCATAGCTTGACATCAAGGGCAACTGCTCTCATATCCCCTCTTCTCTTCTGCAAAATGGGTGTAACAGTGATGCCTGTTTCAAGATGGCCCTGTGGGTTACAGGGCATGACGCTTGTGCAGCGCTTAGCACTGCTGAGATGGTGGCTGTTCCTGGTGTCACGAAGACTGATTGCCAATCTATTGATTACCATCCTCTTCTACAGCTGTTCTATTGTATGGTTAGTAAGTCTATCACTAATGCTGATTGCCATCCTATCGATCACCATCCTTCACTATGCCGATTCTATCGCCACGACCCGCCGCGCCGTCACTACTGCGGATCAATAACATCAGCAACATCCTCACCCCAGGACCCAAGGCCAGGGCCTCTCGGGCCCAGCCACCCATCCCTGGCCCCAGCTGTAGCTGAGCACGAGACTGAACCTGCAGGCGCAGCTTGACAAGTATCAGTGCAGTTGGTGAGCGTCACAGGCCGTCTGCGTAAAATCAACCTTCAGTGACTGCAAGCAGCCTCTGCTCAAAACTGCAAGGCCCTTTTACTAACATTAGCAATTTCACAAGAAGATTCTAAGCAGGTAGAGCAAAACATCAATCAAATAACTGGAACTGCTAAACTTCATGCTCACTACTTAGAGAAGCTGGTTTACGAAGGATAAGCCTTTTGCTTTAGTTGAGAATTTCAAAGAGCTTGGATGAATTTACTCATGAGGATTTTTAAAAATAACAATAGTTTATGAGAAGCCCCTCAAAATGCCTCACCCTTTCTTTTGTAACTGAGGTAATATTTCCTTCATTGCAATGCACAGATTTCAAGTGTGCAATTAATAGAATTTGATAACTGCAATTACCCAAGCAAGCATCTTTTAAATCAAGATAGGGAACAATTCCACGGCCTCCAAATTTCTCTCGTTCTTCCTTCCAGTGAATCTCTACCCTGCCATCAACAGCTGTGCTGGTCTCTGTTGCTGTAGATTAGTTTAACTTTTACCTGAATTTCCTATTTCTTGAACCATACCATGTGTACTCTTTCATGTCTGGCTTTTTTTTTTTTTTTTTTTTTTTTTTTTTTTAACATGATGTTTTTAATATTTATCTGGCATCACGTGTCAGCAGCTGATTCTTTTTTTCTACCCATTTTATGAATATACTCTGTTTTTTCTTCTGTCAATGAAAATCTGGATTTCCTACTTATTGGCAATTATGAATACAACTTCTATGAATGTTGCATCCACGTTTTCGTGGATATGTTTTCTCTTGCATCAATACACAGATGCAGGCTCAAAAGGCAGGTCTATACGTTAAACTTTGTAAGAATGAGCCAAACAGTTTTCCAAAGTGGCTGCACCATTGGCCACTTCAGTCAGCAGGGTGCAAGAGCTCAATAGCAGTGGTGCGGCCTCCTCACTTTCAGCCCCTCTTGTAGGGCTGAGACGGTACCTCACTGAGGTTTTGGTTGTCTGGCTTTTGATTGTTAAGTTGCAGGAGAGCTTTCTACTCTGCATGCAAGTCCTTTGTAACATGTATTGCACTTTTCTCCTGTACGTTGCCTGCCTTTTCGTTTTCTCCACACAGCCTTTGAAGAGCAAACTTTTAAAAGTTTGGTGAAGTCTAACTTATCAATTTTTTTATCAGTCTCCCTAGAGGCTGAGGGTGTGAGCCCATGTGTAAATAGGGCCTTTGAAGGTGGGGACACCTTTGTCAACAGGATCTTAGGACATCCTGTTTAGATGGGGCCAAATCCAGTCAGGGTGCGCCTGAACCCCCATGCCTGGAGGCCTCACAAGCAGAGGGATTCGGAGGAGGTGTGTCAGGGAAGGCTACAGGCGGAGCCCAGGAGACAGATGGCAGGGGCGGAGGCAGGGGCACGACTGCGGTGAGCCACGCCAGAGCCCACATGCTTCCAGAAAAAGCATGGCCTGTTGAGTCCTTGATTTGGACTTTTAGCCTCCAAAACCTATAGGGAGTAAGTTCCTATTCTTTGGGAGTCAATGCTCAATTGATATGGGGTTTCTGTTTGGGGAGATGGAAAAGTTTTGGTAATAGATGGTAGTGAAGATAGAACAACATTGTGAAAATAATTAACACCACTGACTTGTACACTTGACAATGGCTACAACGATTAATTTGAGGTTGTATGTGTATTACTGGAATAGAACTGTACAACACAGAGAATGAATGTTCATGCAAACTATGGACTACAGCTAATAGTATACTTATAATAACAGTGTTTCATCAATTGTAACAAAGGTACACACTAATGCAAAACGTTAGTAACAAGGAAAACTGTGGGGGGGGTATATGGGGATTCTGTACTTTCTGCATGATTTCTCTGCTAAACCTACAAGTGCTCTGACAAAAAACTAATATTAAAAGTTCCTATTCTTGAGGTCAGTGCCGCGTGTGTGCTTGTCACGGCAGCCCTGGCAAACCAAGGCAGGAGATTACTAAATTATTGAACTTTCAGAGAAACAACTTCTGACTGTGTTAATATTCTCTACTGTTTGTCTATTTGCCATTTCATTTTCTTCTACTCTTTATTATGTCCTTCTTTTTACTTAATTTTAACTTAATTTGCTTATTTTCTTAAACTTCTTAAAGTGGAGGCTTGGTTCATTCATTTTAAACCTTTCTTTCTAATATAAGAATTTACAACTATAAACTTCCTTGCTAATATTTTTAGTAGTTTCCCATGAATTTTGATATGCTGTAGCCATCATCATTCAGTTGAAATATTTTCTAATTTTTCTTATGATCCTTCTTTGATTCACATATTTGGGGCCTTCTAGGTATCTTATTGTTCCTATTCCTCATTTGCTTCTTTTGTAGTCACAGAACATAGTCTACAAGGCTTCAGTCTTTTGAAATTTAAGGCTGTTTATGCCTCAGCACATGGACTATGTTGGGGACAATCTCACTTATCCCTGAAACACTTTATTCTACAGTTGTTGAGTATTGTTCTAGAGATACTAATCAGATCAAAGTGGCTGGCTATATACCAAGTCTATGTTCTTCCTTTTTCTAATGTTCTTGTGTAATTTTAATATGAAATTAATGACTTCCTGAAAATGTCCTCTTTAGATCTGTCTTGAAATCTCCTTTGTCTGATACCTACAGGGCCATTCCAGCTCTCCTTTGGTGATGTTTGCATGTTATATACTTTTCTATTGTTTGACTTTGAAGCAATTTTTATCTTCTTACCTTTAATTTTGATATACCTCTCCTATACATAGTCTTCAGAGCCTCAAGTTCGATCTCGCCTTTTCTTTTATTCTATCTACATTTAATGCCACTGTTTGTATGGTTGTATTTGGTTTGCCATTTGCTATTTGTTTTCTTTGTGTCCAACTCTTGTTTAGTCTTTTGTTCCTATTTCCCACCTTCTTTGGGGCTAACCAAATATTTCTTAGAAATTCATTAAAATTCCTCCAGTGATTTACCATGCCATGTTTATTTTTTATTTAGTGGTTTTCCACACAGTGTTAACATGTGTTAAAATAACTTATGGTTGAAATTTTATCCAACAAGTTGTTAATTTATTATTGTAACTGAAATATAACATTTGGCCAGAGTAGCTTACAGCACTGTTATGAATCAGTGTAAAATAATTAACTCCAGTCCTTACTACCCAGTATACTTTAAAAATCTTTCACGGTATTATTTGAGCACTGAGGAATAAAATGAAAGCAAAAATTAGCCTTAATGGAACAGCAAACCATTGAAACTCTAGCTGTTGGAAAAGATTAAGCTAAATTTACCATCTAATGGATTAAACGACTCTCTTCAAAGTGTTATGCTTTTTTAGAAATAGCATATCTTTTCTGCCCATCAACACTTCACCATTTTTTGGTTTAAAGGAGCCTGGCATATTATGTGAGCAATGCACAATGGCAATCCAAGTGCGCGGAGACCGAATGTCACGCGGCTTCACACGATGCCCAGGAGGGCCACTGCCGCGGCAGGCGCCAAGCACGCCTGCATCTCCGCACACAGCCACAGGAGCCTTTCCCAGGGCCTCAGAAATGGTTTACGGCTTCTCTCAACTCCTGGACACCAAAGGCTGACCGCCCCCCTCTCATGCTCTCCTTATCTCTTTGCTTCCTTCTTTACTGAGAGCAGTGCTGGGACGAAGCCCCTCCACTCTCCTCACCGCCTCCCTCTGCCCACCCACCCACCCATCCTGGCAGACTCCTCCTTCACCTCAGGCATCTTTCCCCTTTTTCTTATTCAAAGGGTCTTGGAAAAGACAGACACACAAATATGCTCTGCTTCCCTTTTATCCAGGCTTCTGTCCCTGTTGACTCTGATTTCCTTGGACCCACAGACATCCCCAACCCCGTCCACGACTGGGCAGCTTCAGCTCTCCAGCTGAGGGCGATACTCATGGAAAGGTCACTTTTCTGTTCTGATTTTCCTCGACCTGTCTGCAGCATCGATACCGTCCCCCACTCTCTCCTTGAGCTGATCTTCCCCTCTTGCTTCTGACACATCTTCTGATGTCCATGCTGCTTCTCTGAGCCTCTCTTCACTAACCTTCAAACATCATGTTCCCCACGAGTCCTCCACTCTTTTCATTTTTGTGCCACACCTCCATGGCATCATTTACTGCACATCTTAAAAAAAAAAAAAAAAAAAAAAAAAAAAGCAGCAGAAAGAAATTGGGAATTCAGTGAGCTCTGGATACTCCGAGTGTGATCCGCGGACGGGCTATACTGGCATCATCCAGGAGCTTGTGACAATTGCAGAGGTTTGGCTTCCCCTCAGCAAATCTATCTCAGAATACACAGTTTACTGATATTCCCTTTGATTCTGATGCACTTTGATATCTATCAGGCATTACATCAGACCATTTGTCCTCAACTTAACTTTCTACTGGAATTATCTGGGGAGTTTAAAACAATATTGATGTCTGGGTCCCACTTCCACAAATTCAGATTTAACTGGTAGAAAAGTAGAAACACTGGGATTATTATGAACAGAGAATAGTAAAATTAGGCTGGAATGGATAATTCTGACATGCAGACAAGATCGAGAACCATTGCTCTGCACAAAATATAAAGAGGGAAGTCCTTAATCCCAGTGATTGATTTCCTAGGGGAAATTTTTTTAAAGGATAAGAAAACGTCCCTATTTTAGTACATATATGCTTATAATAGAGTTAGTGCTACCATGAAAAGCAGCTAAAAAGAGCAAAAGATAAAACTAAATGCCAAGGTACTTTATAGATTTGGAAACAGAAAGTGATAGATATTCAATAGCCTGTCAAAAGGAAATAACAGTTTCCCTTGGCTTATAAAACTGTGATCTATGTGCAAGAAGAGGATTAAAAAAATAGCAAGGGAAGGTAGGGAAAAAAAACCAAAAGCTGTGTTATTTTGATGACTTATGTATGAAAGGCACAAATATCATTTGACTGAATGATGAATGGAAACCTTAGACACTTGATCTGTCACTAAGTTCTATAATAAAAACAAAACCTTAGAAGTATTCCACTGAAAAAGTCAGAGGAACATTCTTACATTTTATCTTTGGATGAAAAGTACAGTATGCACAGAAATAGGAAACTCTGACACAATGGAATTAGAATTTCGACCAGCCTCTCTGTAGGAGCATATTCTAAGTCTATCTGTGTTAGCTCTTTGAAGTAGATCACTTTGCAGATTCGTACGCACGAAATTTTGTAATCATGCCCCGCAGATGGCTTGCTGTCTCCATTAGCAATTTCAGCATCTGTGAGGGAGACATCACCTTCTGCCTCGAGAATTTGCCTTTCAGAGTCTGGGTTTAGTAAACATCCACGTTGATAAGAAACGACACAATATCACCTGCCTAGTGCACCTCGCTGGTATGGAGGAGTGATGCTTTCAAAATTGCTCATATTTAAGAACTTACATTCAAATAGTTTTTGAGAAGGAACTTGACTCTATCAAAGTGAAGAACTTCTTAAGGAACCAGGAGAAAATACAGTTTGGTGCTTTGAAAAATCCCAATTTACAAATTCTAGAGTAATTAAATTGAATCAAAGATTTTAAATCCCAAAATAATTTTAACATCTACAGTGGGGTGAAGTGGTGCAATTCTGTTTTCTAAATTGAGCAGCTTCTCTCTGAAGACTTTAATTCTCAGTTTAAAGACCTTGCCATCGGTCTGACCCGCAGCCCCTCACGGCCCTGGGTCTCCGCATCCTGAAGACAGTCATGTTTCTCTTTAGGTGGGAAGCACTGCTTGGAAGCACCCTAAGCAATTCCAAAGAAGGGATTTGCTAGTACCTATTAAAATATATAGCTAGGTCCAAACTTAAAAATGTAAACCTTCTAATAAGCTTCTGCCAGGCTTGACAACTCCCAGAAGATGGGGTTTTAAGTATCATAACCATTATACACAGAACTATGCATGTGCACAAAGAGTAAACTCTGAGGCTCCTGCTACTGGTGAATTAAACCCGAATTTCTGGAGATACCAAGACGACGGAAAGAACTCTAAGTTAGATGTTGGACATGAACTACAGAGACGCCTCAGAGTGTGAAGGCCATGAGTCAATGGTTCTAGCCTGATTCCATTCCACAGGAGAATCAGTGCATCAAGGCTTTCATAGAAGGAGAAAATAGAGACTAATGCATAATTCTGGGGGAAAGGAAATTTCATTTCCAAATACTTGTAATGTAGCCAGTTCTTATAGAGGATGAAAGGTTGCAGTAAGTGAAGTAGAGCAGCTGACAGTGCCATTTACCCCGCAAGGCATGACTGAGAGGGACCCACGCGAGGGAGCGGCCGGTGCCCAGGGCTCCACCTGCGTCAGGACTAAACGGCTCCAGCCAGGCCGCCTAACCTCCCGTCTCTCTGCTTCCTCAGCTCTCAGGTAAAAATAATAGGCGAGGAAATGTCTGCACAGCACTTAGACAGGGCCTGGGACGCGGGGAGGACTCAGTGCGTGCCACCGCCCCCACATCTCCTCCTCCTCCTTGTTCTGCTGCGGCTGCCTTTTCTTCCCCATCGCTCTCTCTTCATCCTCCTCTTTTTTCTGTTTTCCGCATAAACACGGGACAGGCATGCTAATGGTAAAGACTATGCATTACCTTTAACTTAATATTATAAAATGCAACCGGCAATGTTTCAGTTGGAGATAAAATGAGGTCTCCATATCGGGTCCTCCAAGTGTTTTTTAATCCATATACACTGGTCAACCAAGCTATAGCTTGCTAAGGGGCCTGCAGTGATTAGATAGCATGAACTTAACTTAGAGCCAAGGTGTTGTTTTGGGTGTTTTTTTTTTTTTTTTTTGCTTTCTTTTCCCCAAATAATTTAGATAGCTTAGAATTTCTACTCACCTAATTAAATTTCCCCAATTAAACAACCAGCCTGAACATTAGAAGGCTCTGCCTCAATGCCGTCTAAATGTATCGGGAAACACAATGCACCACTGGATTCTTTCAAAGCATCTGAGCAGATGGTGACTCAGCTGGGGTCCTGGGCATGCGAGATCCCCCCGTGTGACTCTGGCTTCCAGCTGCTCAGAAGTACTTTATGCTTTCATATCAAAGAGGAAGGAAAATCCCCTGGAAAGGAAATTGTGTAATAAAGTCAGCTCTGGAATCTACTAAGGAAATCAGCTCCTTTTGCCCTTAGAAATATCCCAGGAATACTTGGAGTCAAGGAAGCCCGACACCTAAAGGAGAAGGCGCGTATCAAGGCTGTCTCGGATTTGTATGCACATGTTCATGGCTTTAAAAACATCACCCCTTCTTTTCCAGAATAGTACAGAATTCTAGATTAAAATGCTTTTAAAAATAGCAAGTTATATAAAGAAAAAATGTGCTAAATTTCTTTGTGACAATCTAAAGCAATTTACAAAATATTAGCATGCATCTCTTCAAAAAATCATTCTCAAGAAATGTTAGAGAACATTTCAATTTGGCATACTTTTTATGATTACCTTAATCTTGCAAAAATGTTATACTGGAAGGGGAGGGCAATTCTGAATTTTGCTTTCAACATGCTTAATTAACTAATTAAGTAGAATTTAAATTGGTAACTCTTCCTGTATCTCCATATTCCATAAAATAAAGAGCAGTGACCACGTAGAGTTTTTATGAAGGTGCTGTGAAAAGTGTGATTTTAACTTTAAGTGCTTTTCTGAAGACACATTTATCTTTACACAAGTCAGGAGGGGCTGTTCCAAGTACACTATCTTGGACACGAGAGCTCTAGTGTATAGACACAGTTGAAGTCATATGGTGATATTTTGGAATTCTGATGGATGCCTGCTGCATGCCAATTATAGAAATATCATGTGAAATTCCAACTTTAGAATTTTCATTTAAAAAAAACCCTATGTTGAAATCTTGCGATTTACCTAACTTGATTTCTCAGCATCAGAAGGTAGTCCTAATGCACTGCTTTAAGAAATCTTCAAACTTTCATGATTTCTTACTGCACTAAACAAAAGTAAGGATTTTTCTTGGGGTAACTGGTAACATTCTAGACTTCCCAACATTGGGCTCATGAGATGCTACTCCACAAAGGCTGAATAGTTTGGAGAAATTCAAAGTAATAAATTCTTAGCACGAGGTGAGATCCTTTAGAATGCATGTTAGCAGAAGGCAGAGAATTTGTCTAAGCACTGTTCACGCCTCCGGCTCAGAGCCTGCAAATGTGCTTTGCAATTGGTAGGCATTCTGCAGGCAGGAAGGAAGGGAGAGAGGGAGAAAGGAAGAGAGGGAGAGAGCGCGGGCAGGCAGGCAGGCTTTGAACAGCAAAAAAGCCTCTTTCATTTTCTTTCAGCCAAAATATCTGATGACAACTCTTTGATGGCAGGAATCCTCCGGGTCTTCTGTTAGCAGTTTGGAATACTTTAGGCATTCGGTGAAAGTGTGGTGGCTGATATAGCAAAAACACACATAACCAGCACCACACTTAAGAATTAAATGTCGCAAATACAACGGAAGCCACTGCGGCACCATTCCCCACTCCATTCTCCATGTACCCCAGCCCCTCCCCGAAAACGAGGCCCCCACATCAGGGCTTGCTCCCCTAACTCCTCGCCATTCCACTCTGGAAGGCCCTCGCCAGGGGACAGCTGCCCTCTCTTCAAGCGCTAAGATTTTAATTTATTTCTACCCAGCATGTGGTTTGCAAATGACCCCCTCTAAACCTACCCACTTTCTCCAGGAATACACTAACCAGTAAGAAATGAATGAAATAAAACACTACAATACAGAAGCAAGGCAATGGGCAACTGATGTCACAGTGATATTTTCAGAAAGGCTCAGCAGTTTCAAATGGACTGATAAGAAATCTAAAGATATAGCTTTATACATTATATATATTAATTTTTCCTCAAAACTTTAAAGTACCATTATCGATATTTATTAACTGTCTTTAAAAAAATGTTAAATATGTTATAATTAGATGTTCTGTTCTTTTGGATATTTAATTTTTGTGCTCTGCTTCATAAAACAGATAAAAAGGACTAGCACGATATTTCCCCACAAGTACTGCTACCTTTCTTCAGTTTTATGTATAGAGGACGTTGGCTAACCAGTCACCCACACATACAGCATACGGACAAGCACAGCAAAGAGCAGCTGGACGTGGGTGGGTTTCCCACTTTGTAATTGGTAATTGGTGTCATGCAGTTTTGTAGACAAGCACAATGATTAGGGTTTCTTTCCATTATAGAAACCATTCCACCCTCCTTTTCGAGCCAACCCACTAAGTCCCTCCCCTGTCAAATACCAACAGGGGATAAAATAAGAACCCACACTTTGTATTCAGAAGTACCCAAGTCCCTTCTCATATTTAAATGAGTGAAATGGATTCGTATCTGAAATGGTTTATGAAAGAGAAGTGTCAGTTCCTACCTCCATTGTCTTTTAGATGTAATGCTATCTTGGTATCATCTGGAAGAGAAATTTAAAATTACTATAACAGGAAAAACGGTTGAATTTGCATAAGTCTCATGACAGCTAAATTTCTACTAACTGCCTTAACTTTACCATGTAATACTACAGTTACAGCTACAGTTTTTAAATGAGTTTTGCAATGCGACCGCGCTGGGTCCGACGTGACGTAGTGCTAAAATACCCACCGTGATTTTAGGGCCACGCCTTTCGTAAAGGATTGCATGATTGCTAAGATCGGTGAGAAAAGCAAATAGTTTTAATTTTAACTTTCGGCCTTATTGTAATCATTTTAAAAATCAAAATCAAGAAATGTCCAAATTAATTGGAGGAGTAAAGATTTGTCGGTTTTACAAATTTCATTTCAAATGCTAAATATTCACGTCCAGTGATAAACAAGACCAAAATCATCTACTAAAAGATCTTGTCCTTCCCAGACAAAATGTAAAATATATTTCTTTTTCATTTTAGTAACTATATTTCATTCTAGAGGGTAGGATTGAAATTATGTAAATCTTTGCCCAAGCATTAATATAATAATCCATAATAATATGGATTAAAGTGTCACACTGCCTTCAAAAGCAATAAAATGCATTTGGCAGCCGCCCTCTGACTTTATTTCAGTTAACTTTTAATTGACATTTCAATTAAAAGCAAAAGTTTCAAATTTCAATTTAATTTCTTATTCACATGAGAGCAAGGCGTATGACATCAAGCAAGGCCATTTTTCCCCTTAGGTCTTCCTCTTGGCCAGCTACGTGCAGCTGCTGTGTGCTCTCGTGGCACCACCGGTACCCCTGAAGGGACACGGGGGACAGCAGGCGGGCAGGTGTGGCTGGCCTCAGCCCTCCCCGGTGGCTGTGCCTTAAGGCCCTGAGCATTTCCGCCTTCCCTAGCTCAGGAAATATTTTCCAAGGGGCATACGGAGTGCCCCTCGACAGGTTGTGGAGCAAGATGAGTCCTTAACTCTACTCAGGAAACCATTAGAAGTCTATAGGAGTGCTTAGCATCCAAAGCCAGGGGACCTTTTGCAGGCATTTTGCCTTTCTATCCTGCGACTGAAATACTGAATTTGTTGACTGCAAAGTGTAGCAATCTTGGGAAAGTCTGTCTTTCTTTTCTAGGGGAGGCACTTAGCAGGACCATCCCGAAAGCAAAGTCGTACTAAAAGGCTCAGTGTGTTAAGAGAAGCCTAGCACTTCTCCGTAACAATTTGGTTCTTTCCCCTTAAAACACCCCTTAAAAATTCAGTTAGTCAAAGAATGCCTTTTCCTCTACAGGCTACTCTGGTGCATGTCAACACAGTCATTTCCCTCCAAAGAAAAAGGCGAACCGGCTCTAGCCACCTTCCGTGGGCAGGCTGGTGGGCAGCTGCGGCGTGGCCGCTCGCCGGGTGGTGGTCAACGCCCGGAACTGGGTGGCTGTCGTCTGCGCGAGCGTGGTGGTCTGGGAAGGTCCCACTGGCTCTGTGTCCTCACACGTCTTCTCTTTTGACTGGCAAGACAAGAATTTAAGACTCTGGTCATATATACTTTGAAAATCAAATACACTGGGCTGTAAAGTAGAAAGGGCTCTTGAGCCAAGATGAGGAATAAATCATTCTTATGCAGGATTTATATATATTTAGGGAGAGAGAGAGAGAGAGAGAGAGAGAGAGAGAGAGAGAGAGAGAACTAATTTAAAAAGTCTATAAAATAGGCAAGAGAAAAACATTGAATGTATCAAAGCATTTTCACCTTTAGATATTTGGATTTCATTTTCTGCTATTAATCTTTCCCATTACTGTTCCTTTTACCCTAAAATTTATACCGATATTTTTATAAAAGACACATTAAAAAGGGAAAAGTTCATACTTGAATGAAAATATGTGCATAAATACAAGGCTTAAGCATGGAAGACAAACTGCATTCTCATTACATTAAACTGATCCTGTTAAGTCTTGAGAATTTGGTAACTGCTCCATGCTATCATTTTTTTTTAAAGATTTATTTTGTTTATTTATTCCCCACCCCACCCCTCCATTATTTGCACTCGCTGTCTGCTCTCTGTGTCCATTTGCTGTGTGCTCTCTGTGTCTGCTCGTCTTCTCTTTAGGAGGCACCAGGAACTGAACCTGGGACCTCCCATGTGGGAGGGAGGCGCTCAGTTGCTTAAGCCACCTCCACTCCCTACTTTGTTATGTTTCTCATTGTGTTTCCTCTTTGTGTTTCTTTGTTGCATCAGCTTGCTGCACCAGCGCTTTGCACCAGCTCACTGCCTTGCTTGTCTTCTCCAGGAGGCACTGGGAACAGAACCCAGGATCTCCTGTGTGATAAACGGGAACTCAATTGCTTGAGCCACATCTGCTTCCTTCCATGCTATCTTACTGTCTCAAAATAATCGTCCACAGGTCAAATGTGTAGTTGAAACTGTGTTTTCTTTTATGAAACATTCAAAACCCCAGAAGCAAAGGGCTGAGGGGTGTCACTGCTGTCACTTAGTCTTCTGCTTCCCAGGGAGGCATCCTGAGGACACCAGGGAGAGGGACATAGCGTCGATTTCATTTAAAACCCACAAAAGTAAATGCTCTGCTTTGGTAACAATCTCCAACCCCCAAACTCTTCTAGTTTAGCAGGATGTGTTTAATGCCAGCTCTCTGTGCTTCAACGACACCCATCTCTTGGTCACACTTTAAGCAGAAAATGACTATTCCACACCTATCTGGGGCTCTCTCTACTTTTGAAAATGACTGTTAAATACCTTTCTTAAACTTCTCTCATCATCAGTGATGTGCTATACACTTTTCTACCCTCATGAGGAGTTCCTGAAGCAGCTTTTTCATTCGTTGAGTAGGATAGAGGGTTTATTCGTTATTTCCAGTTCTGACATCTTAGGAGCCCATTCAATTCCCCAACTTTTGGTCCCAGCATCTTCTCAGCCTCAATGATCTAAGGACCCACCGTCTGCCCCCCACCCCCACTTTGGTCATCATTCCCACACCTCGACATTATCTTCAGTGGGAAAGGCTCTAGGTTGGACATCGTAAATTCACTTTTCCTATTTCCAGTCTATCCACGCACTTGTTCACCCAAATTCTTATTCTGTGACTGTGTAGAAAGCTCAAGTACAAAGATTTTCTTCATTTGGTGTCCTTTTTTCCATCACTTAAACTTTCTTTTCAATAGCCTCAAGCAATTGCCCTTGTTTTTTTCCCACCTACAATATCTTTTCAGAAAATTACAAGTCTTGAATATAATAAAGACCTGTCTTTTCCATGCCTGCTCCCAGGCCAGCCATAGCTGGAGAAAAACCACACAGCCCTCTCAGCAGATGCTCTACAGATTTATCTTGTGCATCCTCAGCTGGCCCTTCCTTGCTGCTTGACAGTCCTTCTGTGGTTTGCAAATCTGCTCTGCCATCCCTCTCTGCTCTACTTAAAACTGCAATCCCATAATGCTGCTCCCGATCTTACACCACAGCCTTGCTTTTTATTTCCTTCATAAAAAAGAAATCAGTGGTAAGAATTCTCTAAGTTTCTTCCTGCTCCAAATCTACACTTACCCTCTCCTCCTTCCCTTCTACACTAATGGGCGAGGTGTCTGTCCATTACTCATAGCTCTTATTTTTCAGCCTCCCTGACCTCCACCATGTCCCCTGGCCTCGTCCTACTCTTCCTCCTGGTCTCAGCCTCAGACTTACACCCTCCCGGCTCACCAGCCAGCCTTGTTTCTATCCTTCCTGATGGAATTGAAATGTCCCTGCAGGTCTCTTATGCATGAAGGCTCCCGTGATAAACTTCTGCTGTCCTCTTGGCACAGAGCACAGCTGCCCACCGTCTTGCCCTGGTTTTGGGGACACACATTCTCATCACTTTTCTGATATTTCCTAAGAATCTCCCTCTCCATTTCCTTTTATTTCCATCCATCCCTTTAGGTTTGGTGGTTTCTGGTTCTTCCTGATGGCTTTCTGGTTCACCTTTTCACTGCATGCCTTCTCACTGAGCAATCTCCACACTCATAACTTCAACTACATCTTTATGTCGATTACTCCCGAATCTGCATTGCCAGCCCACACTGCTCTCTTGAATTTTAGGCCAAATATCTATCATTTGACTTCACATAGGCATGTGGATGTCGCAGACATCTCAAACCCATTGCATCTAAAACAAAACTTGTTTTATATTATCCACAAGCATTCTGCCCCTTTGTTCCTAATCTCGATGACCAGTTCTGCCAAACATCCTAATGCTGAAGGCTGAGTCCTAGACTTGGTTCGTTTGTGGCTGTAAGAGAGGACGAGAGACTCAAAGGGCCCTCCTGCCATAAAACCCACAGATTCTAGATAAAACATGGACTGTGGAGAATTGCTAAGATTTTCAGGAAGTAAGGAAAATCTCCAAAATGGCTTTTCATTGTTTCCCCCCGCAAAACAAAAGGCAGTCAAAGCCATATACTATAAAACGAGCAAGAGCTGTATACTGTAGCAAATTAAAAACATAAAAAGGTTTGGTGCTGAGAACAAATGCTAACTCAGCCTTGTTCTAGGAGACCAAATCTTGCACTAAAAGCAGAGGAGGAGATAAATATAGGCATCCCCTCTCCCCACATTAAGCCAGGGACCTTTGAAAAAAGCTAAAGTGTTCCTTTTTCTAGGATATCCCCCCAAGCTCTCAGGTTCCCATCATCAAACCGTTTTTGATGAAAAGCATCACCTATTTAGGACCTAGAGGTCTCATGGAATAAGAGAAAACAAACATGCACTTCTAATTAAAGGGTGCAAAGGGAGACACTAAAAGAAAATGAGCACCCCTGACCTGCAAAACCAACACAATTAACTACCAAAAACTTTAGATATTGGAGTTGTCCAATATAGAAAATATAAAAATTGTATAACAAACGTTTAAAGAAGTGAAAGGTATAATTTAAAAATGAATTAGTAACATGAGGCTATAAAATAATTTAGCAGATATTAAAAAGGGTCAAATTTAAATTTTAGAAATGGAAAAGATATTTGTTGAAATTTCTACTTTAATGGATGGATTAAATAGTAGATTAAACAAGATGGAAGAGAATGAATAGACTGGCAAATAGATCTGAAAAAATTCCCCAGATGCAGTACAGAGAGATAAGAAGAAAGCTTATTTGTAAGGGAGATTAAAAGATAAAAGGAGAAGGCCAAGTCTATCTACAAAGACCTCCAAAGGAGAAAACATTGACAAGATCACGTCTGAGAATTTTAGAACTAATGAAACACACAAATCAAAAGCTATTTATATATCTATATCTATATATCTATCTATATCTATCCATCTATATCCATCCATCCATCCATCCTTCCACCCATCCATCTTTTCTTTTATCTATGAAGCAGGATAAATAAAAAATAAATCCATACCTAGACAAAGTTTAGGGAAAAAGAGAGAGAGAGAAAAGCAGTCAGAGAAAAAGAACAAATAACATACAGAGAACAAGTAATTAATAGACTTCTAAAGAGCAATAGTAGGCGTCAGATGAAAGTGGAATAGTATATTTAAGTGTTTAATTAGACACAACTGTCCGCCTATAATTCTTTCTCATAAAACTGTTTTTAGAATGAGGATAAATAAATTGATAGGATTCACTACCAAAGGCTTTCACGAATGTAACTTCTACAGCTACTCTTCAAGGAAAAGGAAATAATCCCAGAAAGGAGATCTGAGGGGCAAGAGAAAAATGGAGGCCCCCCCTTCCCCCAAATAGATAAACATACAGGTTAAGCCAAGCAAACACTGTCTGTATAAAATAATGGAAATATTAATGTCTAATGTGTAGTGTTTTAAAAAAAGGACAGAATTTAAATGCCACACAGCAATAACACGTCCTACATGAGAGGGCGGCTCACACGTAAAGCATTCTGCAGCTATTGTTTTATTCAGGAAGGAGAAATTAGTATGATTAATTTTAGATTTTGTTAAATATGCATGATAAAATTTAAAGGCTAGTGATAAAATGTGTAACTTCAGAACTAGTATAAGAGAATTAATGTAACAAGAAAATGGAAACAATAACAAACACAACAATGAAACTTTCAAAATCAGTCCATAAATAGAGTAAGAAAGGTGAAGTCAGATGCATGGAGAAAAGACAACACAGAGAAAAGCACAAACTAAGATGTTAGGAGCAAGATCATATCTGGATTAATTTAGTTAAAATATAGAGACGCCAGCTTGGGTTAAAAAACCTAAATGCAGCCTCAAAATGCTTAAAGCACAGGGAATGGGAATTGGAGGCTTAGAAGGTGCAGCCTCCCTGCCCTGAACGATGGAATGTTCTGGCAGTGGATGGTGGTGATGGTAGCTGAACACGGCTAGAGTGACCGACAGCACGGGGTTATAGATCTGAATGTGGCTAAAGGGGTAGATGTTCAATAACAAAAAGGTAAATTTTTTAAAATTCTCATACATTTGGAATTTAAAAGATTTCTTAATAACAAAGCTCAGAGGAAAAAAAATTAGATTGCATATATGGAAACAGAATAAAAATTAAAAAAAAAAAATCTATGGAAGTACATTACACAGTGAACCCTAAGTGAAACCATGGACAAGAGTCAATACTAAATTATAAAAATGTGTTAACATCAATTGTAACAAATGTTCCACACCAATGCAAGCTGTTAATAATAGGGTGGTATAGGGAATCCTGTATTTTATTCATGATTTTTCTGGAAACTCACTTTTTAATATAAAAAAACTAAAAACTTAAAAATAGATCAAATAAATAAGAGGACACAAGACAGAAAATGCTTAAAGCAAAATTTAATAGAACTCTATGGAGAAATCAAGAAGCCCATTGTCATAACTGAAGACTTCCACCTTGCTGGAAAGGCCAGTGAACAACACATTTACTAAACTTGATGTCCAGCCAGTTAAAGAGCACTAATTCTTCTTGAGGTCAGGTAGACCATTTGTACAATTGCCAATGTACTCTTCCAAAAAAACATTCCAACAAGTTTCAAAGAATCAATATTATATAGAATATGTTCTCTCACAGCTCAATTGGATTAGACTTCAATAACAAAAAGGTAAATTTTTTAAAATTCTCATACATTTGGAATTTAAAAGATTTCTTAATAACAAAGCTCAGAGGAAAAAATCATAATGGAAATTAAAAATGTGACAATGAAAACACAACAACTGAATGAAATGAAAATACAACAGACCTAGTGGGAGATGGCTAAATCTTTAAAATCTGAGGGAAAATTAAAATAAATACCTACATTAGAAAAAAAGGAAGACTGAAGATGAAGGAGCTGAGTGTCCAATGAAGAACAAGGAATAAACACAAAGGAAGTGGAAGAAAGTAAGTAATGAACAAAAAAACATGAATTAATGAAATAGAAAACAAAGTTGGTTTTTTTAAGATTGAAAAAATAAAATTCAATCAAATGAATCAAGAGAAGATACAATACAAAATATTTGGAGCAGAATGAAAACAAATCCATGGATTCAGGATAGATTAAATAGTTCACTAAAAATGAATCCTATGAACAACTTTATGTTCAAAAAATGGAAAAAGATACATTCCTGGAAGAATGTGATTTACTAATTGTGACCAAGAAGAAATAAAAATCTGAATTGTTTTCTAAATATTAAATATACTGAATCTATAGTTCATCGTTCTCACAAAGAAAACACGGTGAGATCTAATTTCTATGTATCTATCAAGGAACTATTAATTCTAATATGACAATTGCCATCCTAATAATGGATAAAGAATACTCCCTAGTTAATCAGTGACAGCAATATAATCTTGACACTGATACCAGACAAAAAAAGCAGGAAAAAAGAAAATCATAGGTAAATCTTCCATCTGAACACATGGAAAACACTAAATGCTAAGTATAATATTGTCAAGCCAAATCCAGAGACTAAAATAAAAAATAATAGAAAATATCTATGTTGGCTTTATCCCAGAATGGAGTGACTTAAACATAAGGAGATCTTCAAATGCCATACCAATCACCACATTAACAGATTACAAAAGAAATACTAAATGATCACTTCATCAGATACAGATAAGACATTTGAAAAATGTAATGATAATTTCTGAACATAAAAATAATTGAGTGAACTAAGGCTACAGAGAAATTTCCAAAACCTGATAATGGGATCTCTACACAAACCAGACAGCAAACTTCACTCTTCACGGTGGACTCTCCGCAGCTAGGCACAGAAGGTCCTAGTTAGTCCAGGAAGATAAGATAAGAAAGCAGCAGCAGCAGCAAAGCTGTTATCAAAGCTGGTGTGACTGTCTGAATGAGATCAGGACCAATAGTCAGATTATTAAGTGTAATGGATATTCCAGCTTCTCAATGTGGCTGGATGTGACACCACTGTTGAAAATCAAGTGTGTTTCTATCAGCAAATAGTTAGAATCCATAATAATAACAAGAATACTAGTTTAAAGAGCAACAATACCTTATAACCTGACAAAGATGGTAGAAATCATAAAATTTTGCTAAAAACATGAAATGAGATCAAAGAAATAGAGATAAACTATGTTTATGGATAAGATGATAATATTTAAAAATATGTCTATTCTCCCAAGTGATATAATTCACAATTCAATGTACTTCCAAAAAAACATTAACACTATTGACTGATTATAGAACTTGACTAGTTAATTCTAGTTCTTTTGTTATAATTCTAATTATCTAATTATAAAATTTGGGGGAAAAAGCCCTCAAATGGTTAAAATGTTTGTGAAGAAGAAAAAGGAGCCTTGTCTTAAAAAGATTTCTTATGGAACTAAAATAATTAAGACAACGCAGCATTGGCCAGGTGTTGACACTTTGTGCATCACAAAAGGAGAGCCCAGAGATGGAAACTCCTTGCCTCGGTAGAAACTGCCTGAGAGAGGTCTGCTTGCACGACATTGGGAAAAGGAGGGACTATTAAAAAAAGAATGGCACTTGAAACCCGGTTAGCTAGAAAGGAGGAAAAGCCCCACAAAATTGGATTCCTACCTCAGATCACATACAGAAACCAATTCCAGACAGGAATCAAAACTTTAATGTGGAAAACAACACTTTAAGACATTTATAAGAAAATATATGAAAATAATTTATGAAATTTAGCAGGAAAAATATTTTAAAATAAGATATGCACACACATATCTAACCAGAAAGTGAAAGATTGATAAACTTGCCACATTAAATTAGGATGGCTGCTCACTAAATAATATCATAGAGAAAATGAAAAGAAAACACAATATCTGGGAAAATATATAAGCAACTGGGATACAACCTGGGACAACACTACAATTAAAAAATAAAAGACAAGACAATCAGCAAGATGGCAGCACAGTAAGGAGCTCCAAGAGTCAGCTCGTGCTAAAGGGCAGTTAGTAATCACCCAGAGCAAGTGTACGGGGGCTCCAGGAGACCAGAAGAGCCTCCTGCAACATCCATGAAAGAATGGAAGGAGGAGATGCCCATCTGCAGAGAGGATTGGTGGGTAGAGCCCTCCATACCACGGAGACCAGTGCCCTCCTCCACAAGTGGCATAAGCTGCCTCGGGAGCTGTTCCGCAGCTGGAATTGGAAGCTCCACTTCCCAAAAAATGGGGGAGAAGGAGACCAACTTCAGCTACTGATTCTAAATTCGGTGGGCTAAAGTATAATCTTAAGAACAGCTAAAGTTTGAACCTGTCCAAATCAGAAAGACTCTGCAGCCTCCATTTTACTCTGTCCCTGGCACGAGGGGAAGCGGGGCTGACTGAAAATCACACTGCTGGTAGGGACTGGTTTCTTTCCATCCAGATCAGATTGTAGCTCTAGCCTAAGCCCCAGGCCCACCTCAGGCAGGGAGGAAGCTGGGGGAAGCTTCATTGGTCCTTTGGGCAATGAAGGCAGCTTGAGCCTCCACAGCTTACAGCACCAACCACATCCTTGGCTCCTACTACACAACCAGCAAGGGAGAAAGGACAAGAAAGCCCTAAACTAAAGAGAGAAACTGCACCCAGAATAAATACATCTAGTAAGCCAGATGCCAAGACACCAACAAAAAATTACAATCCACACCAAGAAACAGGAAGATATGGCCCAGTTAAAGGAACAAGATAAGCCTCCAGATGACATAAAGGAGTTGAGACAACTAATCACAGATGTTCAAACAAATTTCCTTAATAAAGTCAATGAGATGGCTAAAGAGATTAAGGATATTAAGAAGACACTGGACGAGCACGAAGAAGAATTTGAAAGGATACATAGAAAAACAGCAGATTTTATGGGAATGAAAGGTGCAATAAATGAAAATAAAAATTCATTGGAATCATATAATAGCAGGTTAGAGGAGGCAGAAGAAAGGATGGTGAGCTTGAAGAAATGGCCTCCAAAAGCAAACATACAAAAGAACTGATGAAGAAAAGAATGGAAAGAATTGAACAAGGTCTCAGGGAACCAAACAACAGCAAGAGACGTGCAAACATACGTGTCAAGGGTGTCCCAGAAGGAGAAGAGAAGGGAAAAGGGACAGAAGGAATATTTGAAGAGGTAATCGTAGAAAATGTCCCAACCCTTTTGAAGGACATAGATATCCATGTCCAAGAAGCACAACATACTCCCATCCAAATAAATCTGAATAGACCAACTCCGAGACACATACTAATCGGAATGTCAAATGCCAAAGATGAAGAGAGAATTCTGAGAGCAGTAAGAGAAAAGCAATGCATAACACATAAGGGATACCCAATAAGATTAAGTGCCGATTTCCCATCAGAAACCATCGAGGCAAGAAGACAGTGATATGATATATTTAAGATACTGCAAGAGAAAAACTTGCAGCCAAGAAACTTATACCCAGCGAGATTATCTTTCAAAAATGAGGGTTATTTTAGAATATTCACAGATAAACAGAAACAAAGAGTTTGTAACCAAAAGACTGGCTTTGCAGGAAATACTAAAGGTTGTGCTGCAGTCTGAAAAGAAAAGACAGGACAGAAGTTTGAAAGAGAGTCTACAAATGAAGATTATATCAGTAAAAGTAACTAAAAGTCTCAAAAGAGTGATGAAAACTAAATATGATAGATAAAACCCAAAGGTCAAAATGGGTAAAATAAGAACTGCCTTTACGATAATAACATTGAATGTTAATGGATTAAATTCCTCAATCAAAAGACACAGACTGGAGGAATGGATAAGAAAATATGAGTCACCATATGCTGACTGCAAGAGACTCACCTTAGACCCAAGGATACCAATAGACTGAAAATGAAAGGCTGGAAAAAGATATTCCACACATTCAGTAACAACAACAACAAGCCAGAGTACCTTAGATTAGATGAAATAGACTTTAAAAGACACTAGTAATGTGCAATCTGAGGAGGAAGTCAGGAAAAAAATTCCATTCACAATAGCACCTAAAAGAATAAAATACTTAGGAATAAACTTAAGCAATGATTTAAAGCACTTGTATATTCAGAAAACTACAATGAATTGCTAAAAGAAATTAAAAAAGACCTAAATAATTGGAAGAACATTCCATGCTCACGGACTGGAAGAGTAAATATCATTAAGATGTCAATTCTACCCAAATTGATATACAGATTCAATGCAATTCCAATAAAAATTCCACTAGCATTTTTTAAATAAATGGAAAACATGATTATCAAATTTATTTGGAAGGGTAAGTGGTCCCAAATAGCTGGAAGCATCTTAAAAAGGAAAAATGAAGTTGGAGAACTCTCACTTCCAGAGTATAAATCATATTACCTAGATACAGTGGTAAAAAAAAAACAACAAAAAAGCCGGCATGGTACTGGCATAAAGACAGATACACAGACCAATGGAACCAAATTGATGGTTCAGAAACAGGCCCTCACATCTATGGTCAAGTGAATTTTGAAAAGCTTGTCAAATCCACCCAGCTTGGGCAGAACTATCTGTTCAACAAATGATGCTGGGAGAACTCGATATCCATAGCCAAAAGAAGGACCCCTATCTCACACCTTATACCAAAAATTAACTCAAAATGGATCAGAAACATAAATAAAAAAGAACTATAAAGCTTCTAGAAGAAAATGTAAGAAAATATCTTCAAGACCTGGTGGTAAGTGATGGATTCTTAAAGGAGATAAGAGGAGGACTGAGATGGACTACTGATGTTTAATATATGTAGAAGTTTTAATTAACTTTATTGTAAAAGTGTGGACATGTATAGACTTGATGGTAACACATTATAGTGAGTAACAGCTGGTTTATAAATGGGGATGTGGCTGAAAATGGTAGTCTAGGGATGTAAATGCCAATTGACAGAAAGCTAAAGAATAATCTAGGGACTGAATAGCACAGTAAACCCAGAGGTAGATGAGAATTGTGCTTGATGGTACAGATGCAAAGTGTCCTTTATGAGCTAGAGCAGATGTATGTCACTATTGCAGGGTGGTGGGAATGTGAAGAAGCATTGGAAAACACAACTGGAGTGACCTATGGACTGTGGTTAACAGTAATGTAATATTCATGCATCTAAGCCAAAGATGTGCTGTGTTGATAATGGCAGAGTATGGGGAAAGTGTGCCAAATGAACACGATGGACCTGTCAGTAGTCTGATGATATTATCTCATAATCTATAACAAATGTTCCACCACAGTGTGGTGTGTTGACAGAGGGATGTTGTATGGTAAGACTGCACATGTGTATGATTGTAAGTTTACAACTTCTGTCATAAAAATATATTTAAAAAATAATAATAGAGTGTGTTGGGGGAAAATGCACCAAATGTAAGATAAGGACTATAGTTAGTAGTAAGACTTTGACGATATTCTTTCATCATTTGTAACAAATGTCTCACAACAATGCAAGGTGTTGGTGGAGGGGTGATGTATGGGACCCCTGTACGATGTTATGCATGTTTGCTTTGTAAGTTCACAACTTTACTACACACTTATTGTTTATGTATGTCCATATAAAATGATATAAAAATAATAATGATAGTGTGGGTTGGGTGAAAAATACACCAAATGTAAGACACTTCGGTTGGTAGTAATATTTTGAGGATACTCTTTAATCATTACTTAAAAATGTTTCATAATAATGCAAGGTATTGATGGTAGGCTGAGGTGTGAGAGCCCTGTGTGATGTTATGTATGTTTGTTTTGTAAGTTCACAGCTATTACTATACACTTATTGTTTATGTATGTTTATGTGTGAGTGATATAATTCAATAAATTTTAAAAAAATGAAAATAAAAAATACTAGCCAAAAAAATAAGATAAAATAAAATAAAAGGCATAAGGAATGGAAGGAAGAAGAAAAACCCTCACGTTTTTACAAATGCTATGATCATCTACATAGAAAACCACCAACAGATATATTTTAAAAATTACTAAGAGAGTTTTGTAATGTGGCTCCATATAAAATCTATTATATTCATTAAATATAACCAACAAGAATTAGTGTTTAGAGTATGAAGAAAAAGACAATAACCCAATAGAAAATCGAAGAAATGACAGGAACTGGCATTTCACAGAAGAGACAAAACAGAGGAAGAAACCTAGAAGCCAGAAAAGCTTATGAAAATATTCAATTCCATTTATTACCAGAGAAATGCAAATTAAGTCTCCCAGTAAGGTACCATTTTACATCCACGAGGCTAACGGAGATAGAGAAATCGGACAATGCCACGACCGTCAGGCCTGGGGACTCCTGCCAATGCATGCACTTTGCTTGGAGCATAAATTGGTAAACAATTTGGCATTATCTTTCGAAGTTAAGCTTCGAAACGCACACTTGGCAGTTCCACTTTTAGTAATATTAGGGAAACTCTTGTACATCTGATTTGAGAGACATGTGCAAGAACATTTTTGTAATAGCAAAAATCTGGAAACAACCCAAGGTCCACAGAGTGAAGAAAATAGGGTTGTAAAAATGTAAGCTCGGGGTGGCCAGGGTTTTGTCATAGTTGTTGATTGTGTGTTTTTTGTCAATTTGTTTTACTGTATCCCAGTATATAAAATGGTTCCTGGCATATTACGGGAACACAATAAATATTTGTTGAGTGAATGAACAGTTTACTGATGTCATGGGATATAGATATTTATCAAAATGAATCAACTAGTGCCACAGGCACAAACACGGATATGTGTTAAGAACATAATTCTGTGTGAATAAAGTTGACAAAACTATAAACAGTATTATATGATATTTTATAAAATTTAAAGCCAAGCAAAATTTAAGATTATAATAATTTAGGATGCATATGTATATGGCAAAACTTTTATAAACGGAAGGGAATGGCGAACCGCAAATTCAGATCAGTTGCATTTATTTTTTGATGGAGAGAGGCAGGGCTGGGATAGAGCAGGTGCAAGCATCCAGCTTCCGAGTAACTGGAAACTCTCCCCTGCTTCAGTTGCCCTTCAGGAGTCAGCTTCAAGGCCACCTCCTCAGCCCACCTAACAAGACCACTTGCAGGCACCCGCGTTTGCAGGTGCTGGTGTCTGGGGGCTCTCCTTCACTGCGTGGGCATCTGCTCTGCCTGTCCAGGCTTGGCACAGCACACACAGGCGCTCCTGCCAGGACTTCCACTTCCTGAGTGAATTTGTCTTAGAGGATCAGAAGTCCAAGGAGCTCCGGCTCTCGACATGGAAAATTGGCTGGAGTTGGCGGCTTTGCTTACTTACTTGCAGGAGAAGGATAGAACTGCTCACCATCAAGCTGGCAATGGGAACCATTTCATCATAGAATGAAAGGAAAGCAGTGACTAGTAAAGAGTGCAGTAGGTTCTGAGCTGCTTGGGAGGAGGGGCCACCTCTAAAATTTCTTTGTAATTTTAGTGCTTAATACATTCCACAGAACATGGCAAATTCTCTGCAAATACACTTGGGAGGGGTTAAGACACGATGGGTTCTTCTCTCTCTCCTGAGGTTCGTGGAGGGCCCAAACTGAAGCAAGAAAATGAAAGATGTCCAAATAATGCCCTCAATTTGTGTGCAGATATAGGTATTCGATGCCAACATTGTTTATTAAGTGAACTGTAATTACATGAAGGAAACACGTACCTGTAAATGCAACTCTGACCCTCGTAATAGATTTATGTGAACTATGTTAGTTTAACTGTTATTGCTAGATAAGCCACGTGAGACAGACGGATTAGCATGCAACCCTACGATCCTCCAAACGAATGTCAAAAACTGATTAAAGCTGCATCACAGGACTATACTCAAAGTTCAATGACGCGCTCAAAGATGTATTTCTCAAGATCTTATACATGCATTTTTAAAACGCTGATGAGTTTAAAGATTCCATGTGAGTTTTAAAAAAGCCTCTCCTCATTGATCTCCTAATGATTTTAAAAATACAACTTTGACATGAGTTGGCTTTACTGAATGAGAAAATCTATGCAGTTTCCAATGGTTTTAATTCAAAATTCATCCTCTAAAACCTAATGATGGGAGAAGAGACACTTTTCTTCATGAACTTAGAGGGTATCTTTGGGTAACCGTGGAACGACAGTGCAGTGCAGTTTACCAGGGACCTGGGTCAGCTCAGGGTCCTGCCTGCACGGAGCCCGAGGACTGTGTCTACCACGTGGGCTGCCCACGTGCATCTAAGACCACTTCTAACCTATATCCTGCAAACTGGCTGCCACGGTCCTTGCCCTCACACCACTGGTTTGTTATTTAAATTAACAAACCTTCCTGGAGCTTAGAAACACAGCAAGGGTGAAGAGGGCTGCCCTTGGCTGGCACAGACCACAGAGAGGCCCTGCCCTCTCTGCCCCTCCTCACCTGTCCCCTCCTTACCTGCCCCCCTTCCACCTCCTCACCTGTCCCTCCATCCCCTCCCTCGTTTCCTCTCAATAGGGGCAGGCACAGCTCCTGCCTCGCGGGAAGCTGTGAGGCTAACTGAGACCAGAGCCGATGTCCTGAGGCCACTGTCCGGTGCACCTTAGAGCCCGCGCCCGGCGGCTCTTTGGGTGAAATGACCCTTTTCCCGTCGGTTGTGGGTTGTGGTGTCGTGTGACGCCGGGCCCAGACATGCGCCCCCACCTACCTCTTCGGGGCATCCGCTGTCCACCCAGTCCTGCCGGTGGCGGTCGAACCCGCTGGAACATCTTGGGAGCAGACCACGGCGCAGGTCAGGGTGCGGGCGGGACGGAAATGGAAAGGAGGAGATGGTGAGTGTCCACTGGTAGAGCTCAGTTAGCACACCCTGCACTGCCCCGCGGAGGCGCCGGCGGGCGGGGGGGGCGCGCCTGACCACACTGAGGCCCCCGCTGCCCTGGGGACCCCCGCTGCCCTGGGGGAGTCCCCCGCTGGCCTGGAGGAGGTCCCGCTGGCCTGGAGGGCCCCCGCTGGCCTGGAGGACCCCCGCTGGCCTGGAAGA